>JANAVB010041019.1:3128481-3600981 GCA_029216955.1 Iris pallida
CATGCAAAACGAGAGAGGTTAGACCTCTAATAGCAAGTACCACAAGGAAGCACGACATGAGAACTAAAACCAGTGATAAGAGTTAAGAATAAATAGATCTCTGCTTGCTACTGGGGTTCACTAACATCACGACACTTCGAACCAACTTCCCAACCAAATAAGGACAGAAGTTGACCCGTCATGCCCTGACATTCTGATCCTCTCAGTTAGTTAACAGAGTAGATACAGTACACCAACAAATCAATTTAAACGGCCATCCACTACTACGACTTGCTACTGTAAGTTCCAAGTTACCCTGAAAATATACAATAAGGATTCCTCAGTTCTTACTATGTGCAAGCAAGGCTAGTTTACCCAGTCAATCAATTGCGCCAATCATGAATTAGACGAGTCCCAACGGGACGCCCGTCATCAATATACCATATACAATAGATAATATAACCAGATAACGCTCCCTGCCCGTGTGGCAGATTTGCAGTATCTGTGGGGACCAACCGGCCTGTCGGGCACTACTAGTCCCAAGAGGGCTGCCATGTAAGAACTCAGGAATCCATTTCTCCATGCAATCATTATTTTATTTGACTTAATAGTCTTACGTTGAGTAAAATCCCATGCCGTGGATCATGGTCATTCAAATGAATACTTTCGTACGGGGTACGATATGCACAACTCTACAACGATGCCAGTGCGGTTAGGTTGTAGGTCTTACATAGTGTAATGCAACAATCAAAACTAACCACGGAGTAATCATGCCTTGACCATAAAGTACACATGCTATTTTGTAAGATAGATAAATAAATAAATAAATAATTAATTAATTAATTAATTTGAAGCCTGCATGTGCCTGTATGCCAATATTCGGGATCGGCCAGTCGATCACAATAGTTCATAGTTCATATGAACGTGTCTCATTCATTCAATTCAATAAGACGACTAGCCAGTCTCTTAGTTCCAACTAGGAACGCATGATCAATTATTAGTCCAAGTCACAATCATTATCAATGGTGACAAGACATGAAAGTCAACAAGTATTCAGTGGGGTCGAGTCCATAACTCTCAGGTTTTAATTCCAGTCAATACCGGGTATCCATAAACCAATCAAGACACAGGACACGTTCTACACAACCATAGTATTAAAATATTAACATGCCAAGATTACCGAGTTCATACAAAAAGGCGTAAGGATATAATAGGAGAATTATCATGCCAACATAAAGCGAATAAATTATAGAGCAATAGGAACACCAAGGTTAGATTACGCCACGGCTGATCTATGCCATGACTAGTCTACGCCCAAGCTTTACGCTCGGGCAACAATACGCGCGTAAAAAGCCTGCCTGCGTAAAAGCCTGCCTGCGTAACATAGAGTCGGGCGTAAAACTTGTCTTACGCCAAACTCTAGAAGAGTACGCGTAAACATAAAGTTACACGTAAAGGACGTACACTCAAATAAAGGAACAAGGTTGAGCGTAAAAGTGCTATGCGTAAAAAGTTACATGCGTAAAAGATCACATGCATAAAAAGTCAAGTTTTACGCATGCATGAGTGAGCGTAAAAAGTGATTCACGCTGGCACGAGTGATCGTGGGCGTAAAACTCAGTGTTACGCTAACACGTAACAACGTGGGCGTAAACTCAATATTACGCTTGCACGCATAACGTGAGCGTAAAAGCTAACACTACGCTGGCCCGCACAGCGTGGGCGTAAAACTCCTCCCGAACTCCAATTTCCATGGGACCTTCGTCCAAGCCAGAACTGTGACTTTCATAGGTCAAAATGGGGTAGAATGAGAAGCTCTACTACACGAAACTATCTATTTTCGAAAATATGCAAGTTTGGTAGATCAAAATCCATGGACAACCGAAAATACAACACTTAGATCTATAAGAAATGAGCCAAGGAAATCAAAAATGCTAAGTACTAAACTCTCTTAGAATCATGAGAGGAAGAATAATGAACCATAAAATATGGGTTCTCATATGGAGCAAGATGTACTTGCCTACGGTTGGTTGGTGGAGGAAGTAAATGAGGAAGAAGAAGAAGAGTAATGGTGAAGGAAAGTAATGAAGAGAGAGAGGGGGTTGGGGGCTTTAAATGAAAAGGGGGTTGGGTGGAGTTGGTCGGGTTCATGATGAACCAACATAAATCCGAAAATAGACCAACCTAGGCCGGACCTAAAGCAAGGCTAAAGCAGAAGAAAAATACAAAAAAATAAAATTACAGGAAATTAATTAATCATAAAATTAAAAGAATTCAAATACAGAACAATACATGATAAATATTAAATAAATACATTTAAGCAGTACATGCATTTAAAATACGTATTCTGGGAACGGGAAGTGACATCTCTACCCTTCTTAGAAAAATTTCGTCCTCGAAATTTCAAATCCAAGCAAGATAGGAATATCAAAACTAAACTAATCTAGGTACAAGAAACTTGAGCAAGCAATCATTCTTCAATGTTAACTAACAGATAACTTATCTTTATTAACAATCTACTATATCAAGTAGTTCTATCCATGGGGTGACAAGCATGAGGGGTTAAGACAATCAAGGCACACGAAAAGAAATATACCTTGTGGGTCAAACAGATGTGGATACCGTGATCGGATATCATCCTCACGTTCCCACGTTGACTCTCCTAATGAGTGATGACCCCAAGCAACCCAGACAAGGCTAATTGTTCGGTTCTTGAGTATCTTCTCTCTTCGGTCCAAAATAGATACAGGCTGTTCCTCGTAAGACAGGTTGGTACCAACAATCAACTCAGAATGATCAAGGATATAGCTTGGGTCCGATACATACCTTCGCAACTGAGATATATGAAATACGTCATGTACCTCTCGTAACGAAGGTGGAAGGGATAAACGATAAGCAACATCGCCTACCCTATCAAGGATAATGAATGGTTCTACGTATCTCGGACTCAACTTTCCGCGAACGCCAAATCTAATGACCCCACGGGTAGGTGAGATCCGCAAGAATACGTGGTCCCCAACAGAAAACTCTAGCGGCCTACGATGCTGGTCCGCCCAATGACGATGCCGATCTTGCGCAACTCGAAGTCGCTCTCTAATTCCTTTAACCACTTCAACCGTCTGAACAATCACCTCTGGACCTAACATCTTCCTTTCCCCGATATCATCCCATGCTAGTGGCGACCTACACTTCTTACCATATAGTGCCTCAAATGGCGCCATCTGGATACTGGCTTGATAACTGTTGTTGTATAAGAATTCGACTAAGTGTAGGTGGCTCTCCCAAGATCCTCCAAAATCTAGAGTGCAAGCTCGCAACATGTCCTCTAAGGTCTGAATTGTCCTTTCTGATTGCCCGTCCGTCTGGGGATGGTAAGCCGTGCTAAATCTCAACTTGGTGCCTAGACTATGATGCAAGCTTTTCCAGAAATGTGATGTGAAACGGGTATCTCTGTCTGACACAATACTGATAGGGACTCCATGCTGCCTAACTATCTGTTGCATATATAACTCTGCCAACTTTTCTGTAGATTGCCCTACTCTGAAAGGAAGAAAGTGTGCTACCTTTGTAAGTCGGTCCACTATTACCCAAATAGCATCTTTACCACTTGGCGATCTCGGTAAACCGGTCATAAAGTCCATTATGATGTGCTCCCACTTCCATTCCGGGATAGGAAGCGGTTGCAATAATCCAGCTAGCCTCTGCTGTTCTGCCTTCACTTGCTGACATACCATGCTATGGGAGACGAATCTATCTCCTTCTTTATTCCATTCCACCAGAAGTGCTGCTTGATATCTTGGTACATCTTGGTCCCTCCAGGATGTATAGAATACTGAGAACTATGAGCTTCTGTCATAACCTTCTGTCTGATATCTACACTAGGCACACATAGGCGCGATCCAAACCTAAGTGTACCATCTTCATGAATTCTTATCTTCTTCCTGAGTCCTGACTCACATTCTGTCCTAAGCTTCTGAATCCTTGGGTCCTGTGCCTGAGCTGCCTTGATCCTATCTACTAAGTCAGATTGAACTTGTAGACTTGTTAGAACTCCTACATCACTAGGAAGTATAACTTCTATGCCCATTTCCTGAAGGTCTTCTAGGATGTGCTTCTGTGTTGTCAACATAAATGCGCCGCCTCTTCTGCTAAGAGCATCTGCTACCACATTAGCCTTGCCTGGATGATACTGAAGCTCCACATCGTAATCCTTGATCAGTTCTAACCATCTTCTCTGTCTCATGTTTAGCTCCTTCTGAGTAAAGATGTACTTCAGACTTTTATGGTCTGTGTACATGTCCACTCGGTCACCATATAAGTAATGCCTCTATAGCTTCAAAGCGAATACTACTGCCGCCAACTCCAAGTCGTGAGTTGGATAATTCTTCTCGTGGTCTCGAAGTTGCCTAGATGCATACGCTATCACCTTTCCATGTTGCATGAGGACACATCCAAGTCCTTTACCTGACGCGTCACAATATACCGTAAAACCTTCGGGTCCAATTGGCAATGTAAGAATGGGCGCTGATATCAACTTCTGCTTCAAATTCTCAAATGATGTCTGGCATTCTGCCGACCAGACGAATGGCACATCCTTCCGTGTCAAGCGGGTCATGGGCGCTGAAAGTCTTGCAAAGTCTGATACGAATCTCCTGTAATATCCTGCCAATCCTAAGAAACTCCATACATCAGCTACGGTCTTGGGTACTGGCCAACTCTCTACTGCTTCTACCTTCTTGGGATCCACTGCTACTCCAGCTCCTGATATGATGACCCAGAAATAAAATATGATATGTCCAAAACTCGTACTTGCTGAGCTTGGCATATAACTGGTTCTCTCTCAGAACCTGCAACACTTTCCTGAGGTGGTCTTCATGCTCCTTCTCACTAGCAGAGTATACGAGAATGTCGTCAAGAAACACAATGACAAACTGATCTAAGTATGGCATAAAGATGCGGTTCATCAAGTCCATAAATATTGCTGGAGCATTGGTCAAACCAAACGGCATTACCAAGAATTCATAATGCCCATACTTCGACCTGAATGCGGTCTTGGGAATGTCCTTCTTCCGAACCCTCACTTGGTGATACCCTGAACGAAGATCTATCTTGGAGAAAACTCTAGCTTTGCTTAACTGATCAAACAAGTCGTCGATCCTGGATAGTGGGTACTTGTTCTTCACTGTTGCCGCGTTAAGCTTCCTGTAATCAATACACAATCTGGATGATCCATCCTTCTTTCCTACAAGCACCACTGGTGCTGCCTATGGTGATATGCTAGCTTGGATGAACTTCTTCTCCTTCAGTTCCTCTATGTGCCGGTATACCTTGGCCTGTTTCGAATCCTCCATTCTGTAAACTCGATCTGATATCGGTTTAGTTCCAGGTGCCAATTCTATACTGAACTCAATATCTCTAACTGGTGGTAGCCCTGGAAGTTCTTCGGGAAATACATCTAAAAATTCTTCAACTACCTTCGGAACCTGGACTTCTTCTATTGCCGTTATTATTCCCTGCTCTTGCTGAGTTGCCTCTGATCTGACTAAGGTGAATATCTTCATGCCTGGAATATCAAAAGATATACTCCCTCTACGATAATCTATTGTCGCATGACTGTCTTTCAGCAAGTCCATGCCTAAGATAACGTCGAAATTTCCAACATAAAATTCTAACAACCGGGCGGGTAAGAAATGCCCGTAAACTAGAACGCTGCACGCTAGAATAACTCAACTAACTCCTACGAGCCCATTACCAGTGAGTATATTCAACCTCCTTGACAATGCCTCGAACTCCATTCCTAGCCGTGTCACAAATTGTGCAGATATAAATGAATGTGATACTCCTGAATCAAACAATGCTACTACGGGATATGAGGCGACGAGAATGTTACCTGCCACAACATCTCCCGATGCTAATGCCTCCTCCAAGGATAGAGTGAATGCCTGCCCTCGACCTCCTTGCTGGTTTCCATGCTGCTAGCCTGGTGCTGCTGCAGGCCCCTTCCTTGATGATGCTGGGGTGGTCTATGCTGGTGTTGCTGCATCGGCGGTTCCTGCTGCCGAAACATCTGAGCCTGTGGCATTAACGGACGCTGGGCCAATGGTCTCACTGCTACCGCTGGTCCTCGATACTGTCCTGCCCCTGGTGCTGGCAGAGCAGGAAACTGCTGCACTGGTCCTCCTGGCCTCGAATTCATAGGACATGTGGTAACCCGATGATCTGGATTTTCATATATCAAACACAGTCCGTTCAATGCCCAACACACATCTCTAGTGTGCCCTATCTTCCCACAATAAGTACAGCCCGCTGGGGGTTGCTGGTTCTTCCTCTGTTGCTGTTGCTGCTGCCTGGGTGGTGGTGCTGGCCGTCGCATTGCCACATCGTGAATGCGAATGCCAGGGGATGGTGTAACTCGGGGCGCTGCTCCCCCTCCTCCTTCCATCTGACTGTGGGATCTCTTCTGGCCTCCAGTCCTTGCCGTGATCCTCTGAATGGTGATCTCATGTCTTCGAGTTGCCGTCAATACTTCGTCAAAAGTCTTATAATTGTGCCCCTCTATCAATTGCAAGAGCTCAAGATGAAACCCTTGCTGGAACCTCATAGCCCTCTGGCTCTCCGTTACCATCTCTGGGGCGAACCTACTCAATCTGCAGAACTCCGCTGCGTAAGCATCTACCGTCTTGCCGGCCTGCTTGAGGTTGATAAATTTCTGTTGTAGCTCAAACTGCACCACAACTCCATAGTACTTCATCTTGAATCTTGCAGTGAAATCGTCCCAAGCAACGGGACGTTTGATACCTACTTCTTCTGATTCCCATCAATCACGTGCGAGATCATGAAGTAGCAACTTCACCTGATCCATACGTTCTTCTGCCGGCACCTTAGCCGCTGTCAGAATAGCCTCAATATCCTTAAGCCATATATTTGCTGAAATAGCATCCTCCGTGCCCTCGAAACGACGGGGGTTGTACTTGCAACATATGGTTGATGCTCCTGAATCTGGCCTCGCCCCTCTTTCCAATGCCGTCTGCAATCCTTGGTTGAGTAGTACATTCTGCTCTTGTAACTGAGTATGCATGCACTGCTGGGCTAACATCTGGTGTTGCTGAGTAGCCATCATTCCTCTCATGATCTACAGAAGAGCCGGTGTGTCCATTTCTGCAGGGGTAGGTAGAACTGTTGATGGTGGTGGAACCTCTGGATACTGCGATCCAGCTGCTTCTTCTACTATCACTTCTTCTTGAATAGTCTTTTGAGTTAGTACTGGCCCTTGCTGCTGACCAACCTGGTCAGGTTGTCCATGTTGCCCTTGTTGATGTTGTCCAGCTCTGACAGATGCGGACGAAGTGTCCCTAAGAAAAGGGACAAGAGAACAATCAAACGACCGGACTTGAAGGATCAATGAAGTCAAAGGATACTGGAATGTCAAGCTGGAGTTGAGAATCGACGAATCATGAGATCAAGGGGGTACATGTGTGATTGAGACATCCTATAAATTAAAATA
Organism: Iris pallida; assembly: GCA_029216955.1. Taxonomy (NCBI): domain Eukaryota; kingdom Viridiplantae; phylum Streptophyta; class Magnoliopsida; order Asparagales; family Iridaceae; genus Iris; species Iris pallida. Next base: position 3,135,965 of record JANAVB010041019.1, read on the forward strand.
CCCCCACAAGTCTGAAAAGAGACCTGCATGGGCCACCACTAAAACCTTGTCACGCCCCAGAACCAGAATACTGGAGAGCGGGGGAATGACTCAGCCAGCTACGTATTACGGGTAGATGAATACCGTATAATACGATCAATGCTGTCTACAAGACGAGGGGGGTGCATACTACATGAAAGTTCCTAGGGTCACTTCCCATCTATTGTCTCAATCATTCAAATAAGAAATAGAAATAGAGAATATGTGAGATAAAGCAGTAAGGCGTCCCAAACGCTCTGTCAAAATGTTCTTGATATCTGGCTTTACAAAATATAGCCAGATTGATGTAGCAAAAGTATACACAATTGTTATCAGCTGTAGCCTGACTTAGTTACAATTATGTAAAAGTAAGTACAAGATAATCCGACTAACATGTCGGTGCCAAACGGCAAAGTATAAAGTATTTAACAAAACGAGCGGGGAAGTAAGGAACCCACTCGAGTCCTCCTGCGATCATCCCTCTAGTGTTGACCATCTTGGAGGTAGAAGTAAGCTGGATCCTCGGGGACCGGCTCTAAATCTGGCCATGTAAATCCAGAGAGGTTAGACCTCTAATAGCAAGTACCACAAGGAAGCACGACATGAGAACTAAAACCAGTGATAAGAGTTAAGAATAAATAGATCTCTGCTTGCTACTGGGGTTCACATAACATCACGACACTTCGAACCAACCAACCAAACAAGGACAGAAGTTGACCCGTCATGCCCTGACATTCTGATCCTCTCAGTTAGTTAACAGAGTAGATACAGTACACCAACAAATCAATTTAAACGGCCATCCACTACTACGGCTTGCTACTGTAAGTTCCAAGTTACCCTGGAAATATACAATAAGGATTCCTCAGTTCTTACTATGTACAAGCAAGGCTAGTTTACCCAGTCAATCAATTGCGCCAATCATGAATTAGACGAGTCCCAGCGGGACGCCCGTCATCAATATACCATATACAATAGATAATATAACCAGATACCGCTCCCTGCCCGTGTGGCAGATTTGCAGTATCTGTGGGGACCAACCGGCCTGTCGGGCACTACTAGTCCCAAGAGGGCTGCCATGTAAGAACTCGATAATCCATTCTCTCCATGCAATCATTATTTTATTTAACTTAATAGTCTCTACGTTGAGTGAAATCCCATGCCGTGGATCATGGTCATTCAAATGAGTACTTTCGTACGGGGTACGATATGCACAACTCTACAACGATGCCAGTGCAGTTAGGTTGTAGGTCTTACATAGCGTAATGCAACAATCAAAACTAACCACAGAGTAAACATGCCTTGACCATAAAGTACACATGCTATTTTTGTAAGATAGATAAATAAATAATAATAAATAAATAAATAATAATTAATTAATTAATTAATTTGAAGCCTGCATGTGCCTGTATGCCAATATTCGGGATCGGCCAGTCGATCACAATAGTTCATAGTTCATATGAACGTGTCTCATTCATTCAATTCAATAAGACGACTAGCCAGTCTCTTAGTTCCAACTAGGAACGCATGATCAATTATTAGTCCAAGTCACAATCATTATCAATGGTGACAAGGCATGAAAGTCAACAAGTATTCAGTGGGGTCGAGTCCATAACTCTCAGGTTTTAATTCCAGTCAATACCGGGTATCCATAAACCAATCAAGACACAGGACACGTTCTACACAACCATAGTATTAAAATATTAACATGCCAAGATTATCGAGTTCATGCAAAAGGCGTAAGGATATAATAGGAGAATTATCATGCCAACATAAAGCGAATAAATTATAGAGCAATAGGAACACCAAGGTTAGATTACGCCACGGCTGATCTATGCCATGACTAGTCTATGCCCAAGCTTTACGCTCAGGCAACAATACGTGCGTAAAAAGCCTGCCTGCGTAAAAGCCTGCCTGTGTAACATATAGTCGGGCGTAAAACTTGTCTTACGCCAAACTCTAGAAGAGTACGCGTAAACATAAAGTTACGCGTAAAGGACGTACACTCAAATGAAGGAACAAGGTTGAGCGTAAAAGTACTATGCGTAAAAAGTTACATGCGTAAAAGATCATATGCGTAAAAAGTCAAGTTTTACGCATGCATGAGTGAGCGTAAAAAGTGATTCACGCTGGCACGAGTGATCGTGGGCGTAAAACTCAGTATTACGCTAACACGTAACAACGTGGGCGTAAACTCAATATTACGCTTGCACGCATAACGTGAGCGTAAAAGCTAACACTACGCTGGCATGCACAGCGTGGGCGTAAAACTCCTCCCGAACTCCAATTTCCATGGGACCTTCGTCCAAGCCAGAACTGTGACTTCCATAGGTCAAAATGGGGTAGAATGAGAAGCTCTACTACATGAAACTATTTATTTTCGAAAATATGCAAGTTTGGTAGATCAAAACCCATGGACAACCGAAAATACAACACTTAGATCTATAAGAAATGAGCCAAGGAAATCAAAAATGCTAAGTACTAAACTCTCTTAGAATCATGAGAGGAAGAATAATGAACCATAAAATATGGGTTCTCATGTGGAGCAAGATGTACTTGCCTACGGTTGGTAGGTGGAGGAAGTAAATGAGGAAGAAGAAGAAGAGTAATGGTGAAGGAAAGTAATAAAGAGAGAGAGGGGGTTGGGGGCTTTAAATGAAAAGGGGGTTGGGTAGAGTTGGTCGGGTTCATGATGAACCAACATAAATCCGAAAATAGACCAACCTAGGCCGGACCTAAAGCAAGGCTAAAGCAGAGAATAAAAGCAGAAGAAAAATACAGAAAAATAAAATTGCAGGAAATTAATTAATCATAAAATTAAAGGAATTCAAATACAGAACAATATATGATAAATATTAAATAAATACATTTAAGCAGTACATGCATTTAAAATACGTATTCTGGGAACGGAAAGTGACAGTCAACTATCAAGATCATTCTAGAAAAGCTAGGGTAATTCAAGCGGTCAAACGCTCACCGTTTGGCTGTAGTACAGCAGCACTTGATTACGATTTCATGATACTGGTTACAGTAATGTTCAGTCTGTGGAGTCATCGCTGCACGAGATGCATACGTCATCTTCCACTTTTGTACAATAAGTTCACGGAGATCCGGTACAGTAATAGAAAAAGAAGAAGAAGAAGAAGAAGAAGGAGGCATACTTTACCTTATTACATTAGGAATATGATGCCTATTCCTAAGCTTTTGTATTCCCTACGTGTACAGAGCAGTGCTAAGTTTATAGCATAAGCGAGTAGGTTCTGGCTCTTATAAGCCTTTACTGTACACGAATTAGTGATTGGCGCCGACTGTACTGGAGTCTTCTGGTGCGCCATCTGATTCATTTCTGTTTGGCACCTATTGAGATAGGTGCGCATGTCAACATCTAGTCCCACTTAGTTGTTGTTCTGTGACACTTACAATCTTCCCTGTTCTGTCCTTGATATGCGCAGAGTAGGGAAGTTATGGCTCTGGCCTGATTAGCTCGGAATAGCCTTGCACCAATCAGATTATTGTAGAGTAAGCAAGATGCCTTGGTACTCTGTGCGCATTGGAAAACGCATTTGGCACGATGCCTATGGGCAGAAGGAAGTGAACTCTAAATAGAACCTACTTTTTGGGAAGTAGAGTTCTTGTTCAGAGATGCAACGTTGGCACTGATTGGTGCAAAGGCACAATCAAGTGAGGTTTCCGCCAAGTCCAGGACTGCAGAAGAGTAAAGAATGAACATATGACGCTTTCCTTTGACTTGAGTAGCACCAGTAGTAATTGGCACGGCATTGGACTTTGGTGTCCAAATGGCATGCGCCTTGTTTTGGGCAGCAGCAGTGGTGGCACACTTAGCAGAAGTGCGCTTGACGTCCCGGGTGCCAATCAGATGTTCGTAAGCAGTTTGGTCGAATTCGACGACCAAGGTCCCTTGCGTTGTGCCGACTGACACAATATCGCATTGAGTTATCACCTTCTTATCGGAGGAGACAATCGTCCCTAACAGAGTCGCCATTTGTTTATAAAAATAAAATTTTAGATACAAACTAAGAAAAGAAGAAAAGTACAATTGATTTTCGGAAAAGTACAACTATAAGAATCTGATCAGAAGACGATCACTTTATCCTTTGGACTGTGCAATGTTGGAGGAGAAAAGCTCTTGAACGTGCTGCCGCAACTTCTCGAGCGATTATGATCATTAGTGATGCCTTGAAGAGTGATTTTGAACTCTATTTATAGAGTTTTGGAAATAATTGTCAAATGGTTACACTAATTGGCGCGCAATGACCCAGTCGCACGAGCGTTTAGCTTAACTACATATGACGCATGGCATTCTGTGAGAGAAGTGCGCTTGGTTGTAGGCAGTGTTGTGTGTATGTTCTTCGAGATTTGCGGCTTGCATGCCACGTCATCTAACTACTTTTGGATGATAATTGACTGATTGGCACCAGTACGTGAATGGCACGAACCATTGATTGGCGCCAACTATGGAAAGTACTGAGTGTGAAGAGCTTAATCACTTTGCACCATTCATGAATGGCGCGAAGAAACAAACGGCCGTCATTATGACGGGTCTAACAAAATTTTATCAAGCACTGCACGCTCGAGATTCGAAGAGATCGACTAACGTATTGTCAGTCATAATGACTGACAGATTAGCTTTTTGAAGAAGATTGCCATATGGCAGCCTGTGCGATCTGAAAGTGGCACGAATTGGTGTTGGGCGCTATTAGGCACTGGGCGCCATCTGATGAATGAATTCCAGCACCATTTGTAAATGACGCTATGAACTGTCTTATATTTTAAGCTTCTACAACTACCCAACGTAGACAACTTATATGTATTCGAGATGGACTGGAGTCCAATTGATACGTAGCTGGCATGTATACGATCTCCTAGTCCTACGTATTTTGGGACTGTGGCGTTACACTATCCACAATAACAATAATTGGTATTTTTCACATACCTACTAAGCATTTTCCCTTCCGACTCACTAAACAATCAATAAACGAGCAATGATACAACACGTCATATCGTGTCACAATCGTGTCTCAACAGGATATAAACACAATGATGAATAGCATTATAATGTACTAAGAACATAAAACAATAGTGTACTTGCCTCGAGTTAGTTGTAGATGACATGTGACTTGATCATATTAGCACAAAATAGGTTCAGCTAACAAAACTATGCCAGCATCCTCTAATGATGGAACATACTATTCCGTTGAGTCCAAAACGGTCAAATTAGTCTAGGATTAGTATGAAGAAGTCCAAACAGAAAATATTTCATTAGTCACGATCATGATAAATCCAATCTAGTAGAGCATTTGTGTAATGAAAAGGAAATTCTTAATAAAAAATACTTATTTAGAAAAATATTTTTAACTAGTTAATTTTTTTTTATTATAAATAACTTAGATAGAAACGTTCAAAAATCAACTAAATCATTTTAGGCAAAAATCCTTAATTTTGGCAAACTATAATTTTTGATCAAAACTAAAATTAAAAATAAGATAAAATACTATAATATATTTTTAGGGTTTTAAATTCAATTTGAAACTATAGATGTAGGGCCATGCCGAAACTATATCATTTTCCCCCCAAATATATAGTGTATATATATATATAATATATATATATATATATATATATATAATAATAAAAAGAATGCTGCTCCTCTTCTCCGTGAGCTCTCCCCCCCGGGAGCTTTCTCCCCGCCGCTAGCCGGCGCTCGGAGACTCGCCCCCTTTCTCTCCCTCACCCCGTCCCCTCATGGATCCCTCCCTCTCCTCCTTTCCCCCCCGCCGGTGTTCGTCGTTCCATCCCTGGCCAGGCGATCGCCTCGACCTGGTCTTCCCCTCCGCCTCCTCTTCTGCCCTCTCTCGCCCGGCCCCTCCTCCCTCCACCCCTTTCCTTTCTTTCTCCCCCACCCGACCCATCCCCGTTGCTCCGCTTCCTCCCCAGCCACTCTCGGGTTCTCCGACCTTTCCCCCCTCCTATCCACCAGCCCCAGCCCCCCTCTATTTCTTCTTTCAGTCGCGTTCCTCAGGCCCCTCCAGCTAGTCGTTCCCCCCCATTCGAGCTATGTTCCCGGAGGGGTCCGAGCCCCCCACCTGGGCCGGTAGTTCCCTGGCTGTCGACCCTCGATTGAACTACCCTTCCTTCGTTCAATTTTCAAACGGAGCCACGGTTTCCTCGGGTTGGGAGCCCTCCTGCGGTGCAAGCCTCGGGTCTCCCAACGGCCAGTCCCTCGTGCTTGCTGCCCGCAGCTCCCCTCACGAGGTGGCCCCACCTACTCACTCATACCCCTCGCGTAATACGGCTCCTCTTTCAGATTCCTTTAGTGGGTCCCACCAGGCTCAGCTGGCTTATTACGCATATCCATCCCATTACTCTGGGTCTTACGCTGGCCCTTCTCCTATTGACCAGCGCTTTTCGGGCCTACCCCCGGTTCCCTCGCGTACTCCTCTTTTACGCGGACATGGCCTCTCCCTCCCCTGTGTTTTACGCAGGCTCTCAGGCCTTCGCGTCTTACGCACCTCCTCCTCCCCCTCCACCTCCATCCTCCACCCTCCACCTCTATCCCCCACCCCCGTCTACTTCCCTGATCCCTTCTCTCGCATCCCAGCCCCTCTCCCTCGGCAGCATCGTCGCTCCTCCCTGGGCCTTCCACCACCGGATCCTCGGCCCTGCTTGAGCCTTGAGCCCTCCGGCCAGGAGGCCCCCGCTCCTCTCGTCCCTCCGGCCATTCTTCCCTCTATTCCGACGGCCTCGGTCGATCTGGGCGGTACCGGTGCGGCACCCCTTCCCAGTGCGATTCAGCTCGTGCCCCCCTTCCTATCCCAGCGGCTGTGCCTCCCTCCGTGAGCGGGAAGATCTCCTCCCCGCCCCCGGCCGCCTCCGAAGCTGTTCCCGTCCCCTTCCCGGACAGGTTGCCTCAGGCAGTCTCTGTCTACCCCAACACTGCCCCCTGTCGTCCTCGATACCTGTACGAGCAGATTCCTCTTCGCCCCAAGCAGATTCCTCCTTGCCCCGAGCAGATTCCCCTTTGCCCGGTGTAGCTCAGGTGTCCTACGCCACCAAGCTTCGCCCGGATTTAGCGTCAGCGAAGGGACTCCTTCTCCCTGACGTCGATCTTTCGGTCATTGTGTATTCCCTGGATTCTCCAGTGCCATTAGTCCCCTTCACCAATTTGGAATTGATCTCTTTATCATCCTCTTTCCCCCACACCTTCATCCTCAAATTTTCGTCGGGCTGCCCCAAACTCTCCAGGGTGCAGGAGATGATAGCCGGATGGAAACTTTCGACAGAGTACCGTATTGTCCCCCTCGATCCTAGACATATTCTCCTCCATCTCATCCGACCTCGACCATAGGACCGTATGGTCCAAAGGCACGTGCAGGATTGACTCCCACCAGATGAAGATCGTCAAGTGGTCAGCCAGCTTTAGTACCAAAGAAGACTCAGCAAAGGTCGTCGCCTGGGTAACCCTGCCTAACCTACCCCTCATTTGCTTTGTCCCAGCGGCGCTTAGGCGTATTGCCAATTCATTCGGAACGTATGTGGCCACGGCCCCCGAGACTAGCAACCTCACCAAGGCTCACTATGCTAAAATCTGTGTGGAACTCAATCTCACATCCGAACCACCCAATTTCATCTCGATCGAGCTGGGCAACCAAACCCACACCCAATAAATCCTCTACGACAACCATATTATGTTCTACAACCACTGCCATCTAAGAGGTCACCTCCCAAAGCACTGCCACCGTAGCCATCCAGAACTCAAGAAAAAATCAGGCCAGAACGACAAAGCGCCTACCGAGGAGAGGACACCTAAGGCACCCCTTCTTCTTCCAAACTCACACATACGATTCAGCTCCAGCGACGGCAAGGCAGACATAAGCGAACCCACTAGCAAAGCAGTGATCCCCTTCAACTCCCAAGCCCTCACCCTCTCCAACCAATTCGATGCTCTTGATTCGGGGGACACAGAATCCCCAACGGAGCCAGCGTATGACAATCGTGCCCTCACCGAAATCCAAGACCTCACTCTCTCCAACCAATTCGACGCTCTTGATACGGGGGATACGGAGTCCCCAACGGAACCAGCGTATCCCCCAGCCCAGGAGGGGGTAGAGACGACCACCGACAACATCGAAGCAGATCATAAACTAGCTAACGAAGACCCTGTTGAAGAAGCACTTGCTATCCTAGGACCAAACCTAGTACGAAGAGGACAACAGGTGCAAGCCGCAGGTTACCCTCTACAGCAATCAATCCTTCTGATTGGGAGTGCCAGTGACTCCCTAGTTTCCCCCCAGAGTACCCCATCCTGGACTCCGTCGGGGAATCGATCGGCCCCCACTCGGACCCACACGAGCACTCTAACCGCGACCACCCCACCTCGACAAAGGCAGAAGCATCAACCTCGTGCGGGGTCAACGTCAAGCAAGGAACCGCCGAGACCACAACCATCCAAACTAGATCCGCCGCCAAGCGGAACAAAAAAAACCCTCCCAACTCTTTAATGCTTAACATCCTATCCTGGAATGTCCGTGGTCTGGGGAACAAACCCACATTAAGGAGAATTTTCAGCCTTCAAAAAATCTATAAAATTGACATCCTAATTATTCTTGAACCCAAAATCCCCACCAAAAGACTTAAATCCATCCAATTGCAGCTGAGCCTCCCTACGGCCATAGCAGACAGAAATGATATTTGGATCCTCGGCGAAGGACGTCAACATCGGGATCATCCAGGAATCCCGGCAGACCCTCTCCTGCTGGCTGGAACATCCCATGCTCCCTGAGCACGCTATCCTCTCCGCGGTCCATGGAAGCTGTGATATCACTGAGCAGAAACAACTTTGGAGCGATCTCTTCGACATACACCTGCACCATATCAACTCCTTGGCTTTGCATTGGAGACTTTAATGCGGTTACCTGCAGAGAAGAGAAAACCGAAGGCCGTCCGCCTCCTATCCCAGCCATGCAAGACTTCAATAACTTCATCTTCAATGCTCATCTTGTCTCCATCCAGTTTACTGGCAATGCTTTCATATGGTGCAACATGCAAGAAGGTGACCGCCGCCAATATTCCCGTCTCGACAGAGCCCTCACGAACGACCTCTGGAACGGAATGGGGATCACCTCCAGCCTATCTCATCTCAACTCCTCTGAATCCGATCATGCCCTCTGCTGGTGAAAATTAAAAGTAATACCAACCCTCCCAAAAAGAACTTTTAATTCCTCGAATTCTGGACCGAGCACCTCCAATTTTTGGGTATCGTCGCGGAAGCATGGAATCGAGAGGACTCACCGATCCCCTATCCCGGGTGAGCAACATGTTGGCCCATTGGTCATATGGTCAGCCTGATTTTAATAACTGATCAAACTCTGTCTGGATATACAAAGCTAGTTGGGACATCTCGGTTTCTTGGACATAAGCAAGATTGGCTATCCACTCCGTTCAAGACTGAAGATCTGTTTGCCTACTCGAGTCTGTATTTCCTATGTAATGTAATTTTTATTTTATTTGAGTCTAGGAATATGTTGTACACCGAGTCGTACTGGCAAATAGGCTATCCCAAAATAGTTCAAAATGTTTTTAAAATGACCTATCAAAATGTTTACAAAAAGGTTTTCAAAAAGGTTTTCAAAAATCACCAAAACCTATTTTTAAAACCCTAACCTAACCCTGACAGAACTCGGCCAGAGTTCGGCCAGAGTTCGGCCAGAGTTCGGTTAGTGGCCATTGTGATTTTGAATCTCTGAAACTTGGTCCTCCTGCAGTTGCGGATTTGACCGAGATTTGCTCAAAGAGTTCTGCCCGAATTCTGCCCGAATTCTGACAGAAGTCTGCCTTTGGAACTCCTATAAATAGAGAAGGATTTCGATCATTTCAACTCACTCATTCACTTTTAATCTTCTCTCTATCTAAAGCTTTCAGTCTTCCAAAGAGTTTTCTAGAGCTTTCAGTTTCAGATCCCAAGCCAGTTACAATCCTATAGTCAATTTGCCAGTGCGGTACGGTCTAGAAGTTTCTGAGAGATTGTAATCAGAAGGCTTGATTGAAGAATACCTCTTCACATTTGAAGTTGGACAAGTTCTTCGTATCAAATCTCGCGTTGTAGAAGTTGCAAGAACTTCGTAAGAAAACTTACAGTTTTTCCAATAGTGGATTCAACTGGTAGCAAGAGTTCTACCGACTGGATTAGTCCTCAACAGAGGGATACCAGTATACATCGCTGTCTTTGCGTTTGCTCTCTTAACTCTGCCTTTACATTATTTCAGTTGTGATTAATATTCTGTGATTGTGCTGCTAACATTTTTATTTAGCATTATTCCGCTGCCAACTCTATTCACCCTCCCTCTAGAGTATTACGCTTTACTATTTCGTTCCTACAATTGGTATCAGAGCGGGTGTTACAGGTAAAGCAAAGGTAACAGTACAATTATTTATTCATTTTAATTAACTGTTATATAGATCACAGTACAACACATGGCAACTGTGAAATTCACAAGTGAAGGCCAGGCCACAAACAGACCTCCACTGTTTGATGGTACAAATTATACATATTGGAAAACACGGATGAGTTTCTTCTTGAAATCTCTTGATTTTGATTTATGGTCCATTGTTCTTGATGGCTCTCAAAAGCCACCTCGTATAAATGTTGATGGAGTTTTAGTTGAAAAACCCCATAGCAGATATACAGAGGAAGAAAAGAAAAGGGCCAGTCTTGACGCACGTGCCATTAATGCTCTCTTTTGTGCTTTAGACAGAACTGAATTTAACAGGGTGTCTATCTGCACAACGGCCAATGAAGTATGGAAGCTACTCGAAGTCACACATGAAGGCACGACTCAAGTCAAGGAATCTAAAGTCAGCAGACTTACTCAAGAGTACGAGGCGTTCAAAATGAAGCCCAACGAAACAGTCACACAAATGTTCGAGAGATTCTTGGATATTGTAAATCCTTTGTCCTCACTAGGCAAAGATTACAGTAACCATGAAAAGATTTGCAAACTCCTGCGAGCTCTCACCAAGAACTGGATTCCAAAGGCTACTGCAATCATTGAAAGGAACGACCTTACAACTATGTCCCTCGAAGTACTCATGGGTAAGCTACTCACTCATGAACTGGAGCTACAAGATTTTGAAGAGCCTGCACCAAAGGAGAAGACTATCGCCCTCAAGGCTCAGCACAGAAAAGCTGCTGAAGATGACTCAGATAGCAGTGGATCTGATACTGAAGATCAAGCTCTCCTAGCAAGGAAGTTCAAAAGATTCATGAGACATGAGAAGAGAGTCAAAGAGAACAACAACAACAACTGGTACCAAGAAGATGCTGTCTGTTATGGCTGCAAGAAGAAGGGACACATGAAGAAGGATTGTCCCACAAACTCATCATCGAGCAAGAAGAACAACATGTATAAAAAAGGGAACCTGAAAAGATCAACATCTCGAAAATATGCCAACACCAGCATATGGCATGAGAGTGAAGCCAGCGACTCAGAAGACGAACACTCAGAGGACGCTGCAAATGTATGCGTCATGGCAACCGATCAGGTACCTACTGAACCTGTAGAAACTTATGATGACTTCACCTTTGAGCAATTAGAAGATGCCTTCAGTGACCTGATGACTGATTACAGGAAACTGCGTAGTAAGTATCAGACCTCTAAGAAGGTACTCAAAGAGTACAAAAGTGAAATAGGTAGACATATCGACCTACTAGCTGAGGTTAGAAATAATGTTAGTGAGTCTGGTGAGCTTTCTTCAATAAAGCTCTTATTACACGAGACTACCAAGTCATCTGAAGAGAAAGACAAAATTATTGACCAACTCAAGGAAGAACTTTCTATAGAGAAGAAAAGTCTTCAATGTGCACAAATCAGAATGGAATCACTTACTTCTGATTATACTAAGTTGTATGACACTTCCAAAAGATTGGAAATTAGGTTAGGAAAACAGCCTGAGCCTGCTGCTTCCTACCCTAACACGTGTCACTTACCGAGAAATCAGAACATTCCCAAGCCAAACACTGTCAGACCTAACCCTATCAAACCTTTACCCCAAAAGGTCAAGCCCAAACAAGATTATAGGTATGCTTTCTTCTATACTAGAAAACCCAAACCTACCAACCATTCACACCACTCAGCTTTCAACACTCGACATGCACAATATCATTATTGTGGCCACATTGGTCATATATTATCTGCATGTAGAATGAGAAAGCTTGTAGATCTAAATGTTTATGCTTGGATACCTAAAGCTAACAATTCAGGACCCTACAAAAAATAGGTACCAAAGGTTTCATCTGTAAACTGTTTTGTAGGTGGAACACCCTTCACATGCTAGAAGCAAATGGATCCTCGACAGCGGTTGCTCACGGCATATGACCGGTGACGCTACCCTATTTGCAACACTGTCGAAGAAAAAGAAGGAAGGCTATGTCTCCTTCGGTAATAATTTTAAAGGTATATTATTGGTATCGGTGATGTTGGTAAGTCTCCCTATTCTGTAATTAAGGATGTCTGTCTGGTTACCGAGTTGAAACATAACCTACTCAGCATAAGTCATCTAGCTGATCATGGTTATGGCATTAACTTTGGCAAAGACAAATGTACTATAGTTGATAGCTCAACTGGTAGTATTATCTTTGAAGGTATCAGGGAAGACAATATATATGTTTTCTATTTGTTAGAAGAAACTAACATTTCAGGTAGATGCTTAATGGCCAAGAGTGATGAGAGTCAACTGTGGCATATGAGACTCGGTCATGCTAATATGGATACAATATCAAGATTATCCACAAAGAAGCTAGTACGCGGTTTACCGGACATTACATTCAAGAAGGATTCGGTATGCAGTCAATGTGAAAGGAACAAGGCTACCAGATCCACTTTCAAGTCAGTAAACGCAGTATGTACTACTAGACCTCTACAATTGCTTCATATGGACTTATTTGGTCCTAGCGGAGTTGCTAGCCTCGGAGGTAAACTTTATGCTTTCGTAATTGTAGATGATTTCTCTAGATACACGTGGGTATATTTCTTGACACGCAAGAATGATGCATTATCCGAATTTGTCGCCTTTTGCAAGAAAGTTCAGAATGAAAAAGGTTACATGATCACTCGCATTAGAAGTGATCATGGTGGCGAATTCGAGAATGCTAATTTTGAGTATTTTTGTGACACACACGGTTTTATTCATGAGTTCTCCTGCCCTAGGACTCCACAACAAATGGAGTTGTGGAACGTAAGAACAGAACTCTAACCGAAATGGCCAGAGTGATGTTAAACCAGTTTAGTCTACCCAAATATTTCTGGGCTGAAGCTGTCAACACAGCTTGCTTTGTTCTCAATAGAGTTCTAATTCGACCCAAATCGAAGAAGACTCCATTTGAGTTATGGTTTGATAGAATTCCTTCAGTTTCATACTTTAGAATTTTTGGTTGTAAATGTTTTATTCTTAACACAAAAGACAATTTGGGAAAATTTGATGAAAAGGCCGATGAAGGTATATTTTTAGGTTATGCGGCTAAGAGCAAAGGATACAGAGTCTTCAACAAACGTACCATGATTATCGAAGAGTCAATCAATGTCACCTTTGATGAATTAAATCAAATGACGATTGATGACAATGACGAAGATACATCTGTACCAAGCTCAACTCCAGCTGATTCTCAACCAAGCTCTGCACTAGCTGAACCTCCTAGAGAAGATCCATGAACCAGCTACCTTCAGAATGAAGCAAAAAGGTTGAAATTTACAGCAAATCATACAAAGGATTTGGTAATTGGTGATATTACCAAGGGAGTAAGTACTCGTACATCCTGTAGAGATATTGTTTCTAGTGTTGCATTTATTTCACAGCTAGAACCCAAAACTATTGATGAAGCATGTAGTGATAGTTTTTGGATAGATGCTATGCAAGAGGAATTAAACCAATTTGAACAGAATCAAGTTTGGGAACTTGTTTCCAGGCCTATTGATCATCCGATCATTGGCACCCGTTGGGTATTCCGAAACAAACTGAATGAGAATGGTTTAGTGACTCATAATAAGGCTCGACTCGTAGCTCAAGGATACAATCAGGAAGAAGGTATCGACTACGATGAGACTTATGCCCTAGTTGCGAGATTAGAATCTATTCGCATGTTATGTGCATTTGCATGTTTTCATGATTTCAAACTTTTTCAAATGGATGTGAAGAGTGCTTTTTTTAGATGGTTTTATAAAAGAAGAAGTTTTTGTAGCACAACCTCCGGGTTTCATAGATTTCAAAAATCCTGACCATGTTTTCAAGTTGAAGAAAGCTCTATACGGTTTAAAACAAGCCCCTCGTGCTTGGTATGATCGTCTAAGCTCTTTTCTACTTGACAATGGCTTTTCAAAAGGAAAGGTTGGCACTACACTGTTTATTAAATCTTTTAATGGCAAGCTGCTTTTAATTCAAATCTATGTTGATGATATCATATTTGGATCCACTGATGAATCTCTTTGTCAAGAATTTTCTAAGTGTATGCAGAATGAGTTTGAAATGAGCATGATGGGAGAGCTGAAATTCTTTCTCGGATTGCAAATCAAACAAACTGATAATGGGACATTCATAAATCAAGCCAAGTACATAAAAGACTTGCTAAAGAAGTTCGATCTGGACAATGTCAAACCTATTGGCACTCCGATGGCAACTTCAACAAAGCTTGATTCAGATGAACAAGACAAGCCAGTCGACACACGTAAGTATCGAGATATGATTGGTAGTTTACTTTATTTAACTGCTAGTCGTCCAGATATAATGTTTAGTGTTTGCCTGTGTGCACGTTTTCAAGCTAACCCAAAGGAATCACATCTGTCCGCAGCTAAGCGTATCTTCCGATACCTTAAAGGCACTTCTTCTGTTGGCTTGTGGTATCCCAAAACTAAGTCCTTTGACCTTATTGGTTATTCGGATGCAGATTTTGCTGGATGCAAAGTTGATAGAAAAAGTACAAGTAGCACATGTCATTTCTTAGGCAAAGCTTTAGTCTCTTGGTTTAGTAAAAAGCAAAATTTTACAGTCCTATCAACAACAGAGGCTGAGTACATCGCCGCAGGACGTTGTTGCGCTCAGATTTATGGATGAAACAAACCCTAGAAGACTATGATTTATTTTACACACATATTCCCATTTTCTGTGATAACACGAGCACTATTAATTTGACTAAGAATCCAGTATGTCACTCTCGTACTAAACATATCGAGATTAGACATCATTTTCTTAGAGATCATCATCAAAATGGAGATATAAACCTTGTGTACATAGATACTGAAAATCAATTAGCTGACATCTTCACTAAACCTCTAGCGGAAGATCGTTTCAATTATTTACGTCGAGAATTAGAAATTTTGGACGTCAATAATATTAATTGATTATGCTTTATGATTATATCTCAATACGCAAAAACTGTGTTAGAGACAAGCCAATAAAGAGTCTGTCTGTCACCACAACTACGGTTGAAGCGAAGCGGTATTTAAGAGTTCTCCGGTAAACCTCCGCCAGCTGGGACAGTACTCCTACAGCTAATCTGAGACAGTCGTTGTGTAAAGACATTTAATTCATAAAATATTATTAATTATGTTATTTGAAGGCTAAAATAACTAATCTTTGAATTAAATATTTGAAATGAGACAATGAAAAAGAAGTGGCAAAAATCAACTTTGAAAAACCTTAGGCGAATTCGGCCAGAGCTCTGACCGAATTCGGCCCGAGTTCGGTTGAGGGTATCTGTGTATATATCCAGAATCCGAGAGCTTCTTCTCTTTCATTGCTTCCAAATCAATTCAAACAGCAGCAGCAGCCGACCCGAGCCTTCAAACCCTAGCTTTTCACCAATCTTTTCCTTCCAATCTACTTGGTAAAATCTCTCCAAAATTTGGAATCGTGCGGAGATCGATATTCTCTACAACATATCCTAATTTCGTGAGGTATAACTCCCTCTTTCTCCACCATTCAATTTGTGCTTTTATTTCAATGGCACCTAAATTTAATCCATTCAAGAGGAAGAAGAAGACCACTCCTAGTGAGGAAGGGTCGTCTTCGAATCCACACACGGATTCACTCTTTTTGTCGATCCAAACGAGCGACGGCGCTTTCGATGGGTTTTTCTTCCAAACCCTCGACCAAGCCCTATTATGGTACGGTGATTTTTCCCCCCGATCCATATGCGGCGACGCTCCGATCAAATGGACGGTATTTCTCGATCATCGTCACTTATTTGAGGTATTAGGGTTACACCTATTTGTTAAACTGTGCTTCCCGATAGCTACTAATGCCATTCGTTTATTCTATTGCAATCTCGTAGTTAACACTTTTGTTGTGAGCACACGTGTTGGAGGCATCGACATCGAGTTCGATGATGCCCTCCTAGCGGAGATTCTTGGTATTCCCAATGAAGGTGAACCGCTAGTAGACATCACGGAATTCGAGTTTCCCGAAGGCACGACACTTACTAATTTCAAAGCGGAACTCTGTGCTCCTGACAGAGTACGCTCTGGAAAGTTCAAGGCTAACAACCTGAACTTGTTCAACTACGAATTGCACCGCATCATCTACTCTACTATCCTTCCTAAATCTACTTCCAAAGATGATGTGACCTCACTTGAACTGTCCGCCATGTACCATATTCTTAAGGGGATTCCTTTTTCCACCCCTAAGACTATCATTCAGATGATGGGACGATGTCGTGCTAGAGATCAAAATCTCTCTTACGCGATGATTCTCCCTCGTATCTTTCAGCGATTTGAGATCGATCTATCGACTTGTACTCAGGACTCTGAGCCCAAGTTTCTTCAGCTATCTCGTCGCAGCCGGACTGCTTCAGCTCCACCTACTGCTCCTCCTACTGCACCTCCTCCACCACCTCATCAGTATGCCATGACATTTGAGGGCATACATCAGCACTTATCTGCTTTGCACGTCTCGCTGACGGACATGGCTCGCGAGCGTGAGTTTCGCGACGTCACCCGTTACCAGGCGATGGCAAACTCCTTGGCCGATCTGCGTTTTGCCCAGACTGGTCACTCTGCCGCCTCCATCCCTCGAGATCCAGCTTTTTCGGGTTACCGCTGTGAGGATGAGGCTGTCCATGCCTACTTCCAGCCAGGTAACGCCTATGATTGGTATCGTGCACCTCGTGACTACGTTGGTGAATTCTATGCTGGCACCCCTACTCATCCTTCTGGCGCTGGTACTTCTGGTGCTGGTCCTTCCGGTCATGCTGGCCGAGCTGCTGATGATGATGATGACGAGGATAGTGATGAGGAGATGTGATTTGATTTTTTAGTGACATTATATTGTATACTTGGAAATGCTCTAACATTCCAAGTTTTTTTTCAGTATTTTTTTATCAGTACTTCTGATATTTATCAGCACTTTGTAGTATGCTTTCAGTATTTTTTTTATGGACACGCTTATGGTGTTTCTTTTATGATATTTCAGCACTTTGTTTTAGCACTATCTCTTTATACTGCTTCTTCATTACAAACTGCCTGTGAAATAGCATGCCTGAGATTTCTTTTATGTTTTTGAAACAATAGCATGACTGTGATAATATTCTTTAGAAACAATAGCATGCATGTGATGATAATTTGTAAAAACTTTACATGTCTGTGGTGATGTATATCTACTCTTTATTTATTATGTTTTCTCACTATTTGTTCCTTATGCATTAATTGCGGGGGAGCCTTCTACATTAAATGCGGGAGAGCCTTCTCTTGTGCAATTATTTTGCTAAGTGACAAAGGGGAAGAAAATTAAAGATCTAACATTTTTTTTGAGTTAAATACAGGACATGAACAATTTCACGTTTTGATTCTTTTTGAACAAGCTTAATGTTATATCATTCATAGTTTGTCAATTATCAAAATGGGGAAGATTGTTGGCCCATTGGTCATATGGTCAACCTGATTTTAATAACTGATCAAACTCTGTCTGGATATACAAAGCTAGTTGGGACATCTCGGTTTCTTGGACATAAGCAAGATTGGCTATCCACTCCGTTCAAGACTGAAGATCTATTTGCCTACTCGAGTCTGTATTTCCTATGCAATATAATTTTCATTTTATTTGAGTCTAGGAATATGTTGTACACCGAGTCGTACTGGCAAATAGGCTATCCCAAAATAGTTCAAAATGTTTTTAAAATGACCTATCAAAATGTTTACAAAAAGGTTTTCAAAAATCACCAAAACCTATTTTTAGAACCCTAACCTAACCCTGACAGAACTCGGCCAGAGTTCGGCCAGAGTTCGGCCAGAGTTCGGTTAGTGGCCGTTGTGATTTTGAATCTCTGGAACTTGGTCCTCCTGCAGTTGCAGATTTGACCGAGATTTGCTCAAAGAGTTCTGCCCGAATTCTGCCCGAATTCTGACAGAAGTCTGCCTTTGGAACTCCTATAAATAGAGAAGGATTTCGATCATTTCAACTCACTCATTCACTTTCAATCTTCTCTCTATCTAAAGCTTTCAGTCTTCTAAAGAGTTTTCTAGAGCTTTCAATTTCAGATCCCAAGCCAGTTACAATCCTCTAGTCAATTTGCCAGTGCGGTACGGTCTAGAAGTTTCTGAGAGATTGTAATCAGAAGGCTTGATTGAAGAATACCTCTTCACATTTGAAGTTGGACGAGTTCTTCGTATCAAAGCTCGCGTTGTAGAAGTTGCAAGGACTTCGTAAGAAAACTTACGGATTTTCCAATAGTGGATTCAACTGGTAGCAAGAGTTCTACCGACTGGATTAGTCCTCAACAGAGGGATACCAGTATACATCGCTGTCTTTGCGTTTGCTCTCTTAACTCTGCCTTTACATTATTTCAGTTGTGATTAATATTCTGTGATTGTGCTACTAACATTTTTATTTAGCATTATTCCGCTGCCAACTCTATTCACCCCCCCTCTAGAGTATTACGCTTTACTATTTCGTTCCTACACAACAAGCTCAAGGCTACGAGGAGAGCCCTGTCCAATTGGAGCAAACTTGCCTATGGGGACATTTTTCAAGCCGTTCGGATTGCCGAGGACGACGTCACCCGTGCTGAAGCCAGGTTCGCTTCGGATCGGTCCACGGCGGCCAGGACAGCCCGGAACCTCACTAAGGCTATGCTCAAATTCAGGCTCAAAGTGGAGACTGACTTCTGGAAACAGAAAGCGAGGTTGAAATGGGATAGCGATGGGTATAAAAACTCAAAATATTTCCATGCTTGTGTCAACGGCCGCAGACAGAAGCTAGCGATCCACCATACTACCGACGACAACGGGAACTTCATCACTGACCAAAAAAGCATCCACGAGGCCGCGTCAGAATTCTATTCAAATTATTCACCAAAGAGACGGTCCACAAAGACAGAGCCTTTCTAGATCAAATCTCCTGTCTCATCGACGACGTCGACAACGCCCAGTTGGAACGCCGCCCCACCGACCAGGAAGTGAAAGATGTAGTGTGGGCTCTGAACGAGCATAGCGCTCCCGGCCCGGACGGCTTCTCGGGGGTCTTCTTCCGCAAGTGTTGGGATATTATCAAACAGGACATCATCGAAGCTGCTATTGCATTCTTCGAAGGAGCCACATACCCCATAACCATCTCCAGTGCCAACCTGATCCTCATCCCGAAAAAAGAAAACCCGAAGTTCTTTCATGACTTTCGGCCCATCAGTCTATGCACTTTCACCAACAAGATCATCTCCAAGATCATCGCCACCAGAATGGCTGGTCTCCTCCCCAAGATCATCTCTAAGGAGCAAAGCGAGTTTGTTCGTGGGAGGAACATCCAAGACAATATTATGCTAGCCCAAGAGTTAATCACCTGCATGAAATTTCCTGCGAGAGGGGGCAACATCGCCGTCAAAATCGACATGGAGAAAGCTTATGACAGACTGGACTGGCAATTTATGACCTGGGTTTTCAGGGCATTTAGATTCTCTGAAACTTGGACTAACACAGTTTGGAGATCCATCAGCAACTCGTGGTTCTCCACGGTCATTAACGGTCAAGCCGAGGGATTTTTCAAATCCAGCCGCAGGGTTAGACAAGGCGACCCTCTATCTTCCACGGTCTTCATCATTGCGGTAGATGCCCTTAGCAGGAACCTTAATAACATGGTCAGCATCCCGCACTTCCAACACCATCACACATCCAGCGGATGTCCTACCATCACCTACCTGGCCTTTGTAAACAATTTACTCATCTTCTCATCCGGGGACGAAGGAGCGGTACAAGTGGTACATAATACCCTGCAGAGGTACTCTACATGCTCAGGCCAGAAAATCAATCCATCCAAGAGTGTCATTTATGCCCACCACAATATCAAGAGCGAGCATGCGAGCAGGTTATACAACTTAACATCCTTTTTTGTTGATCATCCCCCTTTCAACAATCTAGGTTGTCCCTTAGTGTACGGGAAATCCAATGTTGGGACCTTTGATAGATTAATCACTAGAATCGGGAATAAACTTGAAGGGTGGCACAATGGCACTTTATCCCTAGGAGGCAAGATGATCCTCATCAATTACGTGCTCACCTCCATACCCATCCATACTCTGGCCGTATGCTCCCCGCCTTTGAAGGTTCTTTCTTCGATCGAGCAGATCTTTTGTAATTTCTTCTGGGGTACTGCAACGATCACGACAAGCATCATAGGGCGAGTTGGGACTCCATGGCTCATCCAATTGAGGAAGGGGGTCTGGGATTTACCAAACTCACTCACATTGTTAAAGCTTTCTCGATAAAACTATGGTGGAATCTTCGCACGAGCAAGAATTTATGTACCAGGTTTATGAAGGCCAGGTACTTTAAGCACATCCACCCATCAGTGGCCAAGTCCAATAGCAGATCTTCAGCGGCTTGGCGTCGTATCCTTATTGGGCGTAACCTTGCCGAGCCTGCTATATGACTACAACTGGGCACCGACGAGTCAGATCCATTTCGGGAGAGATGGACAAGGGATAGCTTGATCCCTAGTCTCACGGAAACCCCGAGAGATAGGAGGATCAGGGACATGTGGAACCACATTACTGACGACTGGGACTGGGTCAAGATGCGTGATTGGACCGGTATCGAAACGGTGAATAGCATCCGTCTTAGCGGTCTCAGAATCGGGCGAGACGACAATGCGCTGAGATGGAAGCTCAAGGCATCCGGAGCATTTTCTGTGAGGTCGGCTAGATCCGCTGTCCTTAGGATCGGCAAGCCGCATCATATTACTGCTCCCTATTGGCAAACCTGCATCCCCAAGAAGTGGTCCGTCCTCATGTGGAGAGCCATTAGAAATAAATTGTCCACGGACGATATTCTCAACACCATCGGGATTAGCTTAGCATCTGCCTGCAATTGCTGTTCAGACCATCAGATTGAGACTATTGACCACATCCTCTGTCAGGGGAACCTGCCTAGAGGTATCTGGAGGACCCTTAGCCAGCGCTTCAGTATTGAGCCGGGCGGCGGACGCTTCTACGATCTAGTGGCTTCTTGGGGTTCTACCTTCCACGGGCACCAGATCGTCGCAACGGCCGCCACGTGGGCGATTTGGAAGAATCGCAACAAGGCGAGATACGAAGGTCACCTTTTCTCAGCCGACCAACTTATTCGGGAAGTCCTCCGCCAATGCCGTTTACGGAGCACCCTGTGCCCCCACAGTCCGAGCGCATTCTGGTCCTCGCTCAACCTCTAACTCTGGTCGTTGGTGTCGTTTCTCTCCCTCTTTTCTTTTAGTGGTATACTTGTATAGGCGTCTCCTTTTGTGCCTTGTATACGTGTTCAGGCCTCGGCATTTTGGGCCTTGATTAATAATATGAGGGGGTTTTGTTGATATATATATATATATATTTTATATATATATATATATATATTTATATATTTATATATATATATATATATATATATATATATATAAATATATATATATATATATATATATATATATATACATATATATATATATATATATATATATATATATATATATATATATAAAATATATATATATATATATATATTTTATATATATATATATATATATATATATATATATATATATATATATATATATATATATATATATATTATATATATTATATATATAGAATTTCTAAATGAATTATATATATATATATATATATATATATATATATATATATATATATATATATATATATATATATATATATATATATATATTTTATATATATAAAAAAAATACATATATATATATATATATATATATATATATATATATATATATATATATATATATATATATATATATATTTATATATATATATATATATATATATATATATATATATATATATATATATATATATATTATATATATATATATATATAAATATATATATATATATATATATATATATATATATATATATATATATATATATATATATATATATATATATATATATATATATATATATATATATATATTTATTGATCATTAGCAAAAAATATATATATATATATATATTTCAGAAAACTAGGACTTTATTGATTATTAGCAAAAACCAGTACAAAAAGGACACTAAACATGTCTACATTTGAGAGTAGCCTTCCCAACTTGCCTATGAACTTCTGTTACCAGCTTGTCTATTGTATATGAGTGATTCTCATATCTCCATTTGTTTCTATCTTTTCAGAGCACCCAAAGTATTGCCGCAGCTACAATCCCCTTCTTGTGTTTGTTCTTCTTCCTCCACCATTCACGTAGACGTTTAAGTAATGTCCGACCACGAGACCTGACGCTGTATATTGGTTGAACAGCTCCCCACACCCCCTTAGCCAGATCACTCTGATGCAGCAAGTGCTCCAATGATTCAGGTTCGCTCCTATAACAACAATGACACTTCGAGGCAAGGCTGTATCCAAGACGTATGATGTTGTCATCAGTAGGTAGTTTGTTGTGCAGAATTCTCCAGAGAAGCACCGACCATTTAACTGGGATACAAGTGCTCCAAATGTGAGTGAAGTCTGGTAGAATAGGTCGGTGTACCCTTGCAATATCCCAGGCAGATGACAGCGTGAATTTACCCTACTGCGTATGCCCCCAACTCTATGTGTCATTAACTTGTATGATGTTTTGATAGGCCATATCTCTACCCGATATTAATCTCTTCCAAACATGGGAAGCATTGGAAGTGAGAGCTACATCCAATGGATTGGTGGTTGAGCAATACTTGGCATTGAAAAATTTGGTCCATAAGCTGTCTTGAGTCAGAAATTTCCACCATAGCTTTATTGTAAAAGCATGCATCATCTCCTCCAGTCGCTTAATACCCAGGCCTCCCTCCTGTTTGGTTCTAGCAATTCGATCCCATCCAAGCCAGGTTCTTTTAGCTACACCATCTTGAGCTCCCCAGAAAAAGCTCGAGAACATGCTCTCTATTCGATGCAGTACTGCAAGAGGAGGATTACAAGCCGCTAACGTATACACAGGAATAGACGTTAAAACAGACTTGATCAACACAAGCTTACCACCTGGAGAGAGTATTTTGTTGTGCCAACCTCCTAACTTACTCCGAATATGGTTGAGTAACTCCTCATACATACCACCATTACGATGTCCTGCCATAAGAGGGCACCCGAGATATGTAAACGGCGGAGAGCCGATGCTAAAACCCGTTCTATAAGCCTGCTCTGAACCTCGTTCGTGAAGAACGTTCTTCGACATAAAAATAGAAGACTTGGCCTTATTAATAAGTTGCCCCGAGACAGCCTCATACCTCGATAATAAATCAGTAATTTTAGATATGGACCAAAAATCTCCAGCTGAGAAGAGAAGTATATCATCTGCATAAGCCAAATGAGTAATTGGTGGACAACCGCGAGGAGAAATGAATGATGTAAAACCATCCGTCTCGGGCAGTTGCTTCAGGCTGCGCGAGAGAATCTCCACCGCAATGATGGACAATGTCGGGGATAGAGGATCTTCCTGTCGAACTCCTCGAAAAGCCTGAAAATATTCAGTCGACTCGCCATTGATCAATGGTGCATACCATACATTGTTAATAATCCGCAGCATCATATCCACCCATTTGTTGTGAAAGCCAAATTTTTGAAGTACCTTCAACAGAAATCTCCAATCTACCCTGTCATATGCTTTCATCATATCTAGCTTGATAGCTACATTCCCGCCTCTGTGTTTCTTGTTCATTCTAGCCATCATCTCCTGAGCAAGTAGTATATTATCTACAATCTCTCTACCTTGAACAAAACTGCTTTGTTCAGGAGATATAAGTCAGGGCAGTAAAGGGGCTAGACGACGGGATAATAGTTTAGATATTATCTTGTTCATCACAGAGAACAAGCTAATAGGCCGATAATCTCCAAACTATTTGGACTGCTTCACCTTCGGGATCAAGACCAATGAAGTATTAGTAATAGAACGGGGCAATGCAAATCCATCGACAAAAAGTCCCACTGCCTCAGTCATATCCTTGCAAATAATATCCCAACATGTAATGAAGAAAAGCGGAGTGAACCCATCCGGACCAGGCGCGCTATGTTGATCAAGCGACTTAATAGCTTCAAGAATCTCGTCAGAGGAAGGAGCCGCAATCAACATGTCATTCTCCTCAGCCGTCACCACAGAAGGAATGTTCACTAATAACTCATTCTCCTCCTGGATATCTCCTCTTTGGTATAGTTTAGAGTAGAAGTCTTTGGCATAAGCATGAATCATAAGTTTGTCTTGCAAAATAGTCCCATCATCAGTAGTGATAGAATGGATCCGCAGTGAGCGCTTCCGATTAGTCACACATCCATGGAAATAGGCAGTGTTTTTATCTCCTTCTAGATCCTATTTCATCCTTGATTTCTGCTTCCAATAAGCTTCTTCTATACTCACCCGTTGTTTAAGTGTTGCAGTAACCTTGGCCAACTGTTGACGACTCACTGCTGTATTATGCTGCTCATGATATATTTTCACAGCCAATACATCATCCTCCACTTGCTTAACTTGTTGAAATATATCGCCATACGTTTTTCGACTCCAAGTAGATAAGAACTTTCTGCAAGCATCAAGCCGGAGAGCTAATCGAGTAATCCCAAGCCGATGATAAACGGAGGACCAAGCTTGATGAATCAAAGGCCTGAACTCTTCATGATTTACCCAGAAATCTAGAAATCTGAATTACTTTCTGCCCACTTCCATATTTGATTTAAATTTGGTAAGTAATGGCGCATGGTCCGATTCAGCTCGATTGAGATGCTCGACTGAAGATAAAGGCGCCAAATCTAACCAGGCATTATCAACCAGGACTCGGTCCAATCGAGATCCCCGATGACCATCCTGCTTCAATTTGATCCAAGTGAAACAACTGCCCGAGTATTGGAGCTCAACCAGGCCAGTAACCAGCATAAAGTTCGCAAACTCTTCAATTGAAAGATGATCAGGAGGCCGACCTCCAATTTTCTCCCCCGACCGCAGGATTGCGTTAAAATTACCCCCTATGGACCATGGAGATTGGAGGGAGGAATGCAACTGTGTGAGTCTATCTCATAATAATCGACGGCCTTCCTTTGTGTTATCACCATGTACAATAGAAAAGTATGCGGGTGCAGGAAGCATATGATGATAAAGAGAAACAGTCAATGCTTGATCAAATAAGTCATGGAGGTTAATATCACAATTTGATTTGGCCATTACCCAAATGTTCCCCCGCTCGTTAGAAAAAGCCTGCGAGAAACCCAGCTTTAACTGGTAATGGAGTAGTTGACTGCTATCAACCTTAGGTTCGATGATGCCAATGAAAACTATCTTGTGAGTTCTCACCAAAGACTTGATCCTTTTAAGAGTCATTTGATTTGCTATGCCACGAACATTCCATATGAGCGTGTTAAACATTAGAGGAAGACTTGGTTTTACCAGTGAGTGCGGAGTTTACAGATTGCCGAGTGACTCGATCGGAAGGCGGCACCGCCTTCTGAGTTTTCCTCTTCTTTTGGGAAGCTTCTGTGTGTTGAAGACGCCCGACTTCTGATCGGCTAGCATCCGAACGCCCGTCGGCCGCCTCAATTCCCTCGTCGTGCCTGTCGTCCGGTGCACGCTCGACTTCATCCGCCCAGCTACCAATGTTGTCGAGAGGGAGTCGTTCTTCCCCTACATCCGTTGGTTCATCAACCAGCTCGCCCTCCTCGAGCCCATCGTCAGGGTTTTGGTTAGTGACGACATCAACCACCTGATCAATATTAATGGCAGTAACCACCAATTCTATATCTGTCTCAATAGGCGCAGTTCCCATTGGCTCAGATGACCCAATTGGCGCAGCTGTCAAATCATGTTCTGGACTTCGAGCATCATTAGTGATATTAATGGGGTCTGGAAGAATAGATGGTTCGATGTTCGGCAAGTTAGCTTCCAAAGCCTGAGCATCTTTGTCTTACTTGGATCCTGGCCTTGGGGGTTAGATGTCGTGGCAGTAGCATGGTTTTGTGTGAGGGTATCTTCAGAAGTATTACGTTCCTCATTAGTTCTTCGAAGAATGGATGTGACCTTCAATCCCATCGACCCTGGCCTTGTGACCGCCACTTCATCCTCTTGTTGTTGTTGCGATTCCTGTTGCATAACTTCTTTACCTTTATTTTTCAATTTGCAAGCAGACATCTGATGGCCTTGATGGTGGCAATGTGAGCAGTATAATGGGATGTACTCATATTCTATGTTTTGCCAAAAGCTTCTACCTCGCGACCGGTTGATCCGTATGCGATGTTGTATAGGCTTACTCGCATCAACCTCAACAAACACCCGAGCCCTACTAGGTCGAGAAAGATCTGCCGTAGCTCTGTCAAGTTTTAGTGGTGTGCCAATCGCTGAGGTAATAGCAAACAATGCCTTCTTAGCATAGAGATGATGAGGTAAGTCGGGTAGATCCACCCAAACTGGCATAAGCGAAGATTCAAACATTGGAGAGAAGTCCGGCTTCCATTTAAAAACACGCATCGGAGCGCGAGAGATGAACCATGTGTCTTTAGAACAAAGTCGGAGGAAATCTTCCTCAAGTGAAGGCCGAATGAGGATGTGTTTACGATCGATGACTCCCGCTTTAATTTTCCCTTTAAACTGGAAGCAAGAGAGAGCTTTACGGATGACCTCGATGGAAGGCTTACTATGGGAGAACTTTCCCACAAGAGCAAAACGGAGAGGGGACGCTAAGGTCTGTTCCTCCTCGTCAGAGAAGGAGATAGCAGGTGCGCCTTTGTATAATGATACAGGTCGTACAGCCAGGCGAGGGGGTTCCTCAACCCGACCGGCTACCGCATCGACAAAGGACTTAGCCATCCTTAGATGACGCCGGCCCGACCAAAGGCCTAGCCGGAGTCGGAAAGCGGCTGAAAGCTATCGAGATCTCCAGGCGCGGCGCTCTAGGGCAACGCGGCGATCATATATATATATATATATTTTATATATATATATATATATATATATATATATATATATTTTTATATATATTATATATGAAATACTATGTATATATATATATATATATATATATATATATATATATATATATATATATATATATATATATAACAAAAACTAATAATAATAATAATAATATTATTATTATTATTATTATTATTATTAACGACATAAGAGCCCAACAACCCAAATATATTATTCTAATATTTATTTTATTGTATGTCTTAAAGTCGATTCCTTAAACTGCGCTTAGCCTACACAAAAACAACAAAATAAAACAAAACATGAAATAAAAGAAAGAGAAAAGAAAGAGAGAGAGAGAGAGAGAGAGAGAGGGAGGGAGAGGATTCACTCTCAACAGAAAAGAGTGAGGAAGAGAGGGAAAAAGCTTATCATAGTCCCAGCGCAGCGCGACACTGGGTGTGCTCGGAGAGACGGTCGACCCACTCGGTAGAGAGGAGGCGCGGTATCTGGGCCAGGATCTGGACTCAGGCGTGACGGCTACTGGAAGGTGGCTAAGTGCGGTGAGGGCTCACCTAGTGGCGATCGTCGGTACTGAGGCAAAGCTCGGGGTGCGACTCTCCGGAACAGTGTCGCCGACAACATGTGGAAGCATTGGAGGCAACCGGATCCGGCTTGCCATCAGGGCGGAGGACGCGGTCGACAGAGCAGGCAGTGCAATAAATGGGCAAACGACTTCTCGGAGGACTATGGGTTGTACTAGGCAGAGGGCGGCTTAGCACAGATCTCGATGACAGTTGCTTTCATCGATGCCAGAGGAGCTTGAGGTTCGTCGATGACTCGTAATCGGCGCCCAACGCGGCTGGGGCAGAGGGACGGTGGTTACGGTAGCAGTGGAGGTGAGTAGCAGAATCTGGTGATGATGGCGAGGATGTCACCGGCTAGGGAAGTGGTTGGTCAGAGGAAGTACAGCACGGAAATTGGAGGTTGCTGGTGACTGACCGATGGATCGGGTGCGATACAGCAGCCCAGAATGGCGACAAGATAGGGGGATTAGGAATTGTGTCAGCATGTCCTACGGAACACAAACACAAGAAATTTTTGGTGGAATATAATTATGTCCTATGTGTCGGACACGAAGATTGGGATGTCATGTATTTGTATTAGAAATTGGATATAGTGGAAAGACACCCGGGGTCGGACCCGAGGCCGGTACGACTGACACAAGGATGGAGGACACAGACATGGTGCATGAATTATGTTGTGGTTTGTGACAGTGGTTGAGGAATTATGGAAACAACAAAGGGAAGGCCCCCCTTATATAGGGTGGAGAATTTCTAGATAGGCAAGGATTAGGATCCAATAAATCTTTCCAAAGATTCAAATCTAATAATTTAGATTGATCAAATCTAAATCCATAAATAGTATCTAATAACTCAATGATATTTAAAATAGATTTTACAAATTCAAATAAACTAATAATAATAAATCAAATACTTCTAAACATGAATATAAATTTAATTTAAAATAAGTTGGCAATATCTTTGCCCCTTTCATAAATATTTATAGTTTTATTTCAAACAAAAATACATTTTTAACAGAATATCTAAGCTAAAATAAATATAATAATTAAAATTTTAAAAAAATTCTGGAACATGGGTTACATGAAGGAAGTCCAATTCTTGTCGTATGGTCTCGGCCTAACTGACGAAGCATTGACAGTAACAACTAGGTCGGGTCGGACCCACCATCATGAAGACGATCCAACTCCGGATGAGGATACACCTCCACCCACCACGTCTACTGCTCTAGTTGCATATGAAGTAGATTAGTCCCAGCCTCCTGGGATAGATAAACAGAGGCAAAAAGAGACTCGCTTTGATAAACCTTGAAGAAAGACTCTGCATTGGGGTTGATCAAACCTTACAAGTTCGACATATTGGCATATTGCCAATACTCCTGCGTGGTTGTCACTCTTCGAGCTTTTCCATCTCTCCAAAAGAGATTCGGGAGGTCTTGAATGAGGCGTTGCAACATACTGATTTCTTTTTCAGCGAGGTCCATCAACACAAGTAGGACCTTGTAGTATGCCCACACTGCCATAATGTGGTTGAAACGATCAAAAATATCACATTCTCTCAGTAAGACATGTTGCTGAAAACAATAAGCACAATAGACCCTTGTACTATACAGGGTATATTGGCGCCATCAAGGTGGATCGGGTGCACATCGATCCAGAATTCTCTCTCAGCATCATCCTCCTGAGTCTGCTCCAGACCTTGGGCATACTGATGTGTCATCTGTCTTCTTCCAGCAACTATCAACTGCTTCAATGCCGGTTGAAATAGCCCCTTGGGCAAATATTTGCCTAAAATTCCAGGTAGGCAATCTGCAAACAGAAATGACATGTTACATCATTGATATTGATGTATCCTACAATGTCTTGTTGGGGCGTCCATGGATACATGAATACATGATAGTACCTTCCATACTCTACCATTGCATGAAATATATCGAAAGTAACGGTAGGGTCAAGACAGAGGTTGCTGATGTCGATCCCTTTAAAGGGATCGAGGTTTACTACGCTGCCGTATACTTCTACAAGTTGGCTCGGCCTGAAGAAGAAGCTAGGGTCGCCGATGATGATGCAGAGGCAAAAACAACTTCCAACAAACCCTTGAGGGTTTGCCTCAAAGAACACGCTCCCGATACATCGGCTCCCCTGGCAGTCAAGCTTCAGAAGAAGACTCAAGAGCCTCTCGTATCCAAGCTCCACAGAAAGACCTAAGAGCCACTTGTGGTTAAACTCCCAAGAAGGGATCAAGAGCCGTCGGTGGCCAACCTCCAAAAGATGAAGTAACTACCAAGAGAGGACCTATCGACAACTGGAACCTCCGCACCTCACAGAAAAAGCTCATAAGCCTCCACCAGTAGCAGTTACAAACATCATAGACGCTAAATTTGATGAATACGTAGCTACTCATACTCATGTACCGTCACTTGACGATGTAATCCCAAGTGACAAAGTACCATATTATATCAATAAAGGATTATCTTTGAATTATTCTAATCTTGTATATTAGAATGCTATGTATGTCCTATATAACATCTTAGGTTCGTTACAAACACAAGTAACAACCGCTAATATTATAAACTGGGTCTTTGGTCCCGAGACGCCTACTTTGTGGTTCCAACCAGAAAGAAGGAGAAGAAGCCCATTATCTTTGGTAAGGTAGAGCATCTTCAAGACCTCTCCCTAGTTGAACCAGAACCTGACGGAGGTAAGATGCAAATCTACCGTTACACCTCACAAGCTAAACATCGCATCCAGAAGATGGGTTACTACTTGAACAACAGCAAGGGCCTAAATTGTGGCAATGGTTGACGCCTACCCTTATGCCTTCCCGTGCCAAAAGGGAAGCCTCAGGATTACTACTATCGTACTTGACGTGGGCTGGAGTATGTAACACCACCAACAACCCCAGAGTGTTCGGAAGCCAAAGTTGAGATGCACTCTCACTCATCCGAATCTTCCACCTGGGACTCCCTTACGAGCATTGGAGAAGTGTTCAAAAGGACATTGTCTGTCAACATGACATCTTCATATCCAGCAGAGGACGAGGGCCAGATGTTGGAGTTCTTTAATGTAGAACCTTAGGCTCAACGCCTAGGGTCTCAAAGGGAGTTTCATTTATAGCAACGAGAACCTCCCATAGAAGACGAGGTAGCACAAATCGACTTGGGAGATGAAGCCTCCCCTAAACCCATCTTCATCAGTAATAGCCTCTTTGGCAAAGACCGTGAATCCTTGGTACAGCTTATCAAAGAATATATCGACGTCTTAGCCTGGAGCTATGAAGATATGCCAGGGTTGGACCCGCAAAATAAATACACAAACTCAACAACTTGCCAAATGCTAAGCCAATAATGCAACATCAACGGTGATTCTGTCTCGATGTCATAGATGCCATTGAAATCAAATTGAATAAACTAATAGCAAGTGGTTTTATTCGCGAGGAACAACACCCAGATTGGGTAGCTAATGTTATTCCTGCCACCAAGAAGAACGGAAAGATTCGGGTCTGTATAAACTTCTGAGATCTCAATTTAGCGTCCCAGAAAGATGAGTTCCTCGTCTCGATCATTGATGTAATGATCGACAATACATGTGGTTTTGAGTGCATGTTCTTTATGGATGGATTCTCAGGCTATAACCAAATCAAGATGTTCCTGGATGACGAAAAACACACATCTTTTCGGACACCAAAAGGGATATACTGTTACATAGTAATGCCTTTCGATCTGAAGAATGAAGATGTGACATAACAGCGAGCTATGAGTACCATATTCCATGAAAACTTTCACAAAATAGTAAAATATTATATTGATGACATCACTGTTAAGAGTCGTGTTGAGGACGATCATCTTTAGGGCCTGAAGACCGCATTCGATCTGATGCAGGCAAACCATCTTAAGATGAACCCAACCAAGTCCTTCATGGGAGTCTCTAGTGGTAAGTTCCTAGGTTTCATCATAACCGCAAAGGGTATCCATGTAGATCCTAAAAAGACCAAACCATCCTTAACATGTACCCACCAAAGAATCTTAGAGAGCTTTGTGGCCTTCAAGGTCGTCTAGCATACATCAGGAGATTCACAGAAAATCTATTGGGAACGATGCCAACCCTTCGCCAAACTAATAAAGAAGGGGGTTTCTTACATTTGGACTGAGGAATGCCAGCAAGAATTCAACAACATCAAGGCATACCTCATGGATCCTCCAATTTTGGTGGCTACAGTCGTAGGAAAATCCTTTATGTTTTACGTCCGTGCAATGGACAATTCCTTTGGCTCCCTGCTAACTCAATAAAGTGACGCATGCCATGGACAAGCCATCTACTACCTTAGTAGGGCGATAGTCATTGCCGAGCACATGTAATATTCCGTTGAGAAGGAATGCTTGGCTTTGGTCTTTGCTATTCAGAAAACCTGCCACTATGTGGCGGGACAGACAATCTATGCCATTTCTTGGGTCAACCCCCTCATAGTGCTAATGAATAAGCCGCGAGCACTGAACTCATGCCTAGCCACATGGACAATGTTATTGTCGCCTCACGACATGGTCTTCATCCCACAGAAGGCAGTCAAAGGTCAAGCATTGGCCGATTTTCTAGCAGCACATCTGATGTCGAAAACATCAAAAATCTATGGCGATATTCTAAACGAAGTACTGGAATCCAACACAGCAGTAGAGGAGTCCATCTGGCGAATGCTTTTCGATGGCACCTCAAGAACAGGATCTAAGGGCAAGATCGTTATAAGAGTGGGGGTGGTTATGGTGCCCCCCCGATGGCCTGGTCATCTACCGGGTATGTTCTCTCATGGAACCGTCCTCCAACAATGTCAACATTCTTATTATCGATCTTCAATTGGCCAAACATTTGGGGGTTGACTATTTAGAGGCATATGTCGACTCCAAACTAAAAGTAAATCAGGTGCGAGGCCTGTATGAAGTCTGACACGAAGATTTGGCCACCTACCACCAAGCAACGATTAACATAATCTCCATATTCACTGGGTTCTTTATAGATCACGTGCCCCAATTGTAGAACCTAGAGGCTGACGCGCTTGCTGGCCTTGCAGCTTCCTTGATAGTTCCTATCCAAACCCAACATTCGATCACAGTGGTTGGTCGAGAATTGGTGTGCCACAAGAATAATGTATGCATGTGTTTGAGTTACTCCCTGGAGAATACTCCAATATCGACGTCAAGGATTGGCGATTTCTTCTCATAGACTATGCAGTCTATACGTTCCTCCCCAACGACCCGAAGGAAGCTTCTTCTATCCGATAATGCTCCCTCCAGTTCTATTACGATGCCGCCACTAAAATGTTGTATCTCCATTCCTATGACGGACACCTCCTCCGATGTCTATCGGATACAAAAGCGAAGCAAGAACTCCATGAAGCGCATGACGGTGGTTGTGAAGCTCACCAAACCGGTCCTAAGTTATAGGATCAACTCCGACGCATGGGCTACTATTGGCCTACGATGGTGGAAGATGCTATTGAATATGCCAAGAAGTGTAAGGCATGTCAAATCCAAGCCGACTTCATCTATCAACCCTATGAGTTCCTACACCCCATGGCCGTCCTAGACATTTAAGGTATGAGGTATGGACGTCATCAGACCGATCAGCCCTCCATCATCCAAAGGGTACCGGTTCATCCTCGCAATAACCGACTACTTCTCTAAGTGGGTGGAGGCTATACCACTTATTGAACTGAAAGCTACAAACGTGATTAGCTTTGTCAAGCATCATGTTATCTACCTTTTCAGGGTGCCTTACAGGATTATCTATGACAACAGCCCCCTGTTCGTATGCCATGCTTTCCATCGGTTATGCGATAAAAACCAAATCCAGAATGTAGCTTCGATCGCCTACAATCCAACATCGAATGGATTGGTGGAAGCTTTCAACAAGACAATCGTCAAGCTGCTTAAGATAGTCATTTCGTCTAATAAACACGATTGGAATGAGAAGTTGGACGAATGCCTCTGGGCCTATCAGACGGTGGTCTGGACCCCTACTGGCAGTACCCCATTCTTCTTGGTTTATGGGAGTGAAGCAGTACTTCCCCTGGAAGTCTAAATCCCCTTTTTAAGGGTAGCCATTACCAACCAGTTGACAGACGAAGACAATCAATGTCGGTGGTTATAAGAGTTGGAGGCGCTCGACGAAAGACGTCTTCTAGATAAACAACGCATCGAGCTATATCAAGCGCGGATTTCCAGAGCCTTCAACAAAAAGTTAAGGAAAGTTGGTGACCTCGTCCTATCAGAAGAAGACCTATGATGTACCTATGCTTGTTGATTGTATCTATGACGATGGCTTGAGATGTTGCTTTACTATTTTACTGTATTTATCTTCGGATACTCTTGTAAAGATGTATTAAAGAAAGAGTAAAATGTATGATGATTTGATATTGGGCACGTGATTGGTAGCTGTGATAAACAAATTGATTATCATGATCATTTGATGATCATTGAGGTTTAGATAGCTAACTACCGTCGATTCTGCAGCGGAGGCTGCACGTATCCACGCACTCTTACCCGATCATGTAGGCGCGAGTCGTGAAATTGGTCGCATCAAAATCAAATTATGTGCCAGGTTTCGTTGTCGATCTTTGAAGTGGTCTTCGAGAGTGTACTCTTCCACCTTTGTATTGAATGAGGACTGATATTGCAAAAATAAAATTTTTCGTTGAACCGTCCACTCCTTGTAGTTCGGTACAAAACCCTTCTTGTAGAGATGCTCTCTCGTGAAATTCACCTCTTTGAATTGTATATTATTATATTTGTCACAAAGGCACTTGATTAGTCTCCCATCCATGAAATAAGGACGTCGTATTTGAGATATTTTTAATGCCCGCCTTGAAATCATCAGTCAAACCAATCCAGCTCTCATGTCGCCGATTTTACATCCACGAACAGTCAACTAATTATCGACTCATTGCTTTCATAAACGTGAATGATTATCCACTTATCTTATATATTCAAACAATTGGATTAAATACAAGTTGTGAAGAAAAAACATAAATATGGAGAATATGAAGCTTTCTTGCCGTAAAGTATTTCTATTAGAAGATGCATTATATTATCATTAAACAATTGTCGTTTTGAGGCATACCATAGGAGTAACTACTATATCTTTCTATCTAACTACTATGTCTTTTTCTTTCTAACATAAAGCTTAAACTAATCAACCATCTTTTTGACAATTTCATTTCTATTCCATAGGACTTGTGGATATGTCACGCCTTGCACCCGCATGATCAGGTATGAGCTATGATCGCGTCCAGCCTATGTCGCCGTATCGACGATAGTGAGCTGTTTAAACCTTAATAGTCGCCAAACAATCACAATAATCAATCTTTGCTCAATCACAGAAACTAGTAAAGCAGTAAAGCAATCCAACACACACACGATCATTACAGTGTACTTTCATCTTTAGTACATAATACATGTCCAATCTTCGGAGACAAATCCAGTAAAACACTATCAAGAATATCCATCTACTACATCAAATACATTTGATAGATATCAAACTCTATTGTAGAAGATTATTATTTTTTTAGGATTTGGGGGTGGGGTAGAGGGGAGGGGAACGGGTGTGTAGTTATACAATTTAGAGTAAATTTTAGAGGACTTTTATAAAGCATTATAATAGTTGTAAAATTAGGGAGCCTTATAAAATTTATAAAAAATTTATAAATTTTGAAACCTAAGTCTGTGTCTAAATCGTCTAGACTTGAGTCGATGCCTACTTTAAAGTCATCTCAAAATTAAACAAAGGTTTTAGAAGATTTTTCAAATTATTACCCAACAGTTCTAAACACACACGCGCGCGTCTTCCAAGGTAGTCTAAGATCCACGTGCTATCTCCATGACTTATATGTCAACTATCCTGTTGGGACGAGAGAAAAATATATCCAAATAAAATGTCGCACAATTAGAAATGAAGCAGTAAAATATAGGAAATAAAACCAGATAATACGATACTGAATGTTGTCATGAATATGAAACCTGCAACACGGAAAACTATGATAAAAACAATGAACAAGATATACACAACTAATTAACCACGAGAACAAACAATGAACAAAAATACACGACTAACAATCTACGTGTTTTGAAATACCGTTTTCAATATGTGGGCGGTTGAGCTTTTACTCAGATTGGTACGGCTCGAGCATACGTGCAATGTATGTCGAACTATTAGTCAGAAACAGATGTTTTACCCACATATTTACTTGGTATTTCCCCTTTCCCAAGAGTCAGAATTCAATACCGATCAATAATCAAATTTGATACATAGAGCATAAGAACAATAACAATGATACAGAGTGACGTCATGTCAAAATCGTGTCGCAATATGAGACATGACCGCTCAATAAAGTACAACATTTATAATTGTATTGATAAACATAATGTAAGTTATGACTCTAAGAAAAAGATAAATAAATAACATAATAAGTTAAATAGAAAATCAGTAAAACATGGCCAATCATAACCTATGGTTTGTTATCATAAATAACTAGAGTTATTTCATTCCTGATTACTCACAAGATGCAAAGTGAGGAATTCTTTCGAAGCATGCACTACAGACATTCTAGGAAGACTATTATCAATCAGTAACAATATATATGACAATATTAAGAGCATAGAAGTGTGCTGGATCACGTGTGCCCTTCAAGATGGAGAGCCCCATGTCCATTGCCTAGCCCACAGGACAACATGCAAATCATAAATCCTCCCCTTCCCAATGCATTAAGTGATTATGCAAGTTATTAACTCTAACAGTTTATGGTTATGAATTTCGGGTTCTTAGAGCCCGGTGAATCCAGCCTACATAGAGTGCCCATCAAGGCGATGCAAGACTAGACAATTTACTCAAACACGAGCTGTACTAGAAATCCATGATGCTTGTCCAAGACAGGAATGTGCCACAATGAGTCACTAAGAGAACTAATACAATCAATGAGGCGTCAATCATGACATTGATACCCTACGCTAATAATGCCAGTCGGTGTAATACGGTACCATAACAGAGCTATCTAACGGAACCCTCTTAATGCATTCTGCAACCCATTTTGCTGCGGATTCTCCTTAATTGCACAATGTCTGAAGAAACCTCATATTTGCAAAACTCATTAAACTCATTGGAACAAATTTTCATGCCATTATCAATACAAAGAGGTTTGATTGTTCCTCAGTTTGCTTCTCAACCGGAACCACCACTGCTTGAAGGTTTTGAAGACTTCTGACTCGTGTTTCAGATCATAATTAGTAGACAAAATCCCCAAAACCTCTCATTCAATCTAACAATATATATACACCCAAAATGTCCTGCTGCTTGTCGGACTCGCTTCACTTCACAAGGGTCCTTATGGTTTGCTGTAGCAGAACCAAGTTGGAGACCAGACCGCCAGCTATTCAAGACATCCCAACAAGCTGAACGGAATAATAATGGGATTCGAACAACCGAACCCAAAGTTATATAATAGATCGATTAATGGTAAAATAAATAAATGAAGAAACCACTTAAACAGTTGCAAAATGTACATTTAGTCAACTTGATTCAAGTAATAATCTACCATCAATATCTTCTCTATGAAGACTTCTCTTTTAAGAAGAAAGTATAGATGACCAAGTCATGTAGTTCATTTAAGTATATGCTGCACGACATACAGAGACTTTTGCTAAGTCTCTGATTCATATTATTATATCTCCACTAGCCTCAATCTTCCCATAGAAGAAGAAGAGAACTATATCTTCTTCCAATCTTCAGTTAACAATTCCAAAGATAATACATCCGCCACCAAATTCTGATAGTAGAGAAAACATGGAGAGGACTGGCTCTCCTGCTGCTTCTTCCACAGTCATAGAGTTTGGACCAGAATTCGCGAAAAAGAAAACTCCAGAAGAATTTGTTGCGGCTGTCAACCAGTATCTGCAGCAACACAACAGTGACAAGGTCCACGAGTTCCATCTGTTCTTCTGCATGTTGGATCAGTTCCTACCAGATACGGAGAATTGGGTAGCTTTTGCAGTATCAAGATCAGGCTTAGAGGTGCTCGATCTCGACTTGTCAATGGGGTTCGAACATTCTTATGGCGATGAACTCCCCGATGAGTGGAAGTCCTTAAAATCGCCTGCCGCTCTATTCGAATGTAAAACTCTAACTCATTTAAGTTTGAGTCACGTCGATATCTGTCCTCCTCCCAACTTTGCTGGTTTTGGTTGCCTCCAATCTCTCTCCCTTACGCGCGTCAGCATCACCAACAGTATACTCGAAAAGCTTATTGCCAGTTTACCCTCTCTTGAATTCTTAAACCTCAATACCATACAAGACCTTGATTCCATTGTAGTCACTTCTCGGAGCCTCAAGAGATTGACCGTTGTGAATTCCATGTGGGAAGCCGGGGATATCGAGATCACTGCTCCGAAACTCCAATCATTCATTTACTATGGTGTGCACATATTTGGAGATATAAGGAACTATGATCCCAGGACTCCATTCAACGACATATCGTCGCTGTCAGATGCCTTCATCTCTTCCATCAACATGGAATCCTCAATGGATTGGCATGACTTCGTAAGGGTTGTATTTGATCTGAGACAAGTCAGGATACTCTCTGTGTGCACATCTACTCTCATGGTACACCTCTAATAATAACTCTCCCACCACTCTAAATTTCTATGTTAAAATCATTTATACTTTGCTTTATTGAGTTTTTTTTTTCCATCAGAGGTTTTTCTTTTATAAAAACGAAGGATTGGAGCTGAAATTTTTACCAATGTCACTGCAAAACCTGAAAGAACTGCAGCTGCTGGTCGAGACAATGTCCTTATTCGAACTCGCGTGCGTCTATAACTTCTTTAAGCTCTGCCATGTTCTAAATTTGGAGAAACTCTTCATTCAAGTAGTTTAATTTACTTTCCCCCTGATGTCACATTATCCTTTTAGGAACTCTTTGGTAACAATTTTCTTTTGTTGATCTATGCAGCTCCCTGAAAAGCCTGAAGACCCAAACAAGGTATGTGCTCTGATAAATGCATTGGAAGAGCCGTCCGACGTTAAATTCGACCATCTCAAAGCAATCAAGTTGACCAAATTCAAAGGGTGCAAGAGTGAAATGAGGTTGGTGAAATTTCTACTAGAGAAGGCCATAGTTTTGGAGACTTTGGTGCTAGTTCTTTCTCCAAAACCAGATGTCATTGGATACATGGATATAGACCAACATGAATCGGTAGCAAGGGCAACACCTCAAGAGAGGGTGGCTTTGTTACCCAAGTCATCTGAAGGTGCCAACATTGTAATATGTGAATAACAGGATGATGATAAGTCGCTGACTCCAACTCATACCGAATATTTTTGCGAGTTTTAGCAAGACATCCAAGAAACGTACTTGTCTACAGTCATGTTGAACAAGTTGTGTGTTTATCTGATATTTATATCACCTAGGAACGCTTAGGATTTATGTAATCTTACCGAGCATAATTCAATGCAAATTTGTTTTTCTCCTAATTGATTGGATATATGGTCCATGGGGAAGATTATGTTACCCCTTCCCCCACAACCCACCTCCACTATACATGAACCTCCCCCAGTCATTTCCTCCAGACCTCCAAAGATAACCCAACAATGGGCTAGATGGGTCCAACAAACTTCTTAACCGTACAGATGGCACAATCAAGTATCCCTCCCCGGAGCCTTACTTGCCCATATCTACTCTACTGCTACATAATCTACTTGTTACTTTCAGGCTGCTTAGATTCCTAAATGGCTCCAGGCCATGACTTCTGAATTCAGTATCTTACTTAAAATGGTACTTGGTGTCACGTCCCGATACCCAAGGATCGTAAAATCTCCACTGGACGTGATACGGTACAAGCCTAAGTTGCGCATGTACAATACATATGTTGGTATTTTTGTCTTTAGACTAGGAAAGATAGTCCAACATCGGCTACACCAAATGATAAGTATCTCAATATAATGCATTGCTTGTGTTGAGGTGTGCACATGAGGTGTGGTGGGGCACAAGTGTGTGTTACGTGGGAGTATTTTTCTATAAGGAAAAAAGATTAATACCAATAAGGATGAAAGTTGATTTTTGTTGTTCGGACTCGGACACAGACTCCGGGATGCCTCATGCATGCACGGGAGTGTTCGGGGGTAGGCGTGGACTGGCACACGACTATGTCGATTGTGGGATGATCTAAAATATCAAACTCTATTTTTGAGTATTGGTATTTTAGTCCCACATCGGATAGGAAAAAATGTGAAGTCTCACTACACTCTATAAATAGAGCCCCTTGACCTCCTTTGAAAGATGCACCAAAGAAGAGAGTTGAGGGAGTCCGTAAAGTTCAGGAAACCCGTTCAAGTCTCAAAAAGTTGACTGACGAGCGTTCCAGAAGTTCTCTAAGAATTTGCTGGTTCCTGGAAGCGGATCGTATAAAGGCGAATCTTGCTTTGAGCAACAATGATCTGATCACCCCAGCAAAGCTGCCTTTCTCTTTCTTCTTTCCTTCTCTTCTTCTCTGATCTAATCAGAAACCTCTTGTGCTTCTCTGCTCTAATCAGAAATCACTTGTGGGCTTCCGTCGTTGCTGCTACGAAATTCATTTGTGCCTTCTTCGAAGTGTTATATTTGATTTCGTCTTTCTAAATCCTCCGGGATCTCAGTTGAGCACATTCCTCGAAGTGTTGCCAAATAACTCTCACTACTAAAATCTGTTTAATTGGCGACGTAAATTTAGCGACGTTCATAAAACGTCGCTAAATTGTTGACATTAGCGACGTATAACTGAGACATCGCTAACCATCGCTACTAGCGACGCAAATAGCGACGTGACAACGACGTATATTAGATACATGAGCTAGCCGTCGCGAAACGTCGCTACGACGTCGCTAATAGCGACTAATTTAGCGACGTTCGTAAGAACGTCGCTAAATTCTAATTAAATTAAATCCCCCCCGATTCATTTTCCTCCATCCATTTTACTATCTCACTCTCTCCCTCCGGCGCTCTCACTCTCACTCTCTCCGGCGCTCTCACTCTCTCCGGCGACTCTCACTCTCTTCGGCGACTCTCCTCCGGTACGTGACTCTCTCTCTCTCTCTATTTTTGGTGTTGGTGGTTGGGGGGGTGCTGGTGGCTCGGGGGAGGGGCAGGGGGGTGCGGGTGGTTGCGGGTGAGGAATGGTTGGGGGGTGGCTGGAGGGGTGGGGCAGGGGGGTGAGGAGGGGTTGGGGGGAGGGGAGGGTTAGGGTTCGGTTTAGGGGTGGGTGTGTGGTGGAGGAGGGGCGGGGGGGGGGGTGAGGGCGGCTGGAGGGTGAGGAAGGGGGGGGGGTTGGGGGGAGGGGAGGGTTATGGTAAGGGTTAGGGTTAGGGGTGGTTGGTGGGGGAGGGGAGCAGGGGGGTGAAGGGGGCTGGGAAGGGGAGGGGGGCTGGTGGGGGAGGGGTTAGGGATAGTGTTCGGGTTAGGATTAGGGGTGGTGTAGGGGGGAGGGGTGCGGGAGGGTTGGGTCAGGGGCACCGATAGTGCCGAAAAATCTGATAATTTAGTAATAATTATTTGTTTTCCGACATTGAAAAATCTGATACTCCGATTCGAAACCACATACCGATAGTGCCGATATTTGTAACACGTAGTTTTGTTGGTTGGTTAATGCCGTCGTCTATTTTTCTTGATCCCGATACTCATAGGAATGGTCCCGAGTCACGGCCGTAGTATGTAGTATATTCGTTTTAGTTTGTAGTATATTCGTTTTAGTTTTGAAGTTTTAGTTTTGAAGTTTATTCGTTTTAGTATGTAGTATGTAGTAGGAATGGTCCCGACTCATAGGAATGGTCTCGAGTCACGGTCGTAGTATGTAGTATGTAGTATATTCGTTTTAGTTTTGAAGTTTATTCATATTTGCAGATATCTAGAAATGGCTATATCCATGTATCTGCTAGACCGTTCGTGGATGTACAACCGCATTCGAGATGACAGGTGCGGTGTGCGAGATAAATACATCGCCGGAGTAGAACAATTCCTCTAATTTGCGAAGGCGTTTCCTCATTCCATGGACGGTATGGACATTAAGTGCTTGTGTGCAAAATGTCGGAACATGAAGTTTCAACCAGAATTGGATGTGACGTATCACTTATACACAAAGGGTTTCCTTTCGAATTACTACCAATGGACCGCACACGGAGAGCTTGTACCTTTAGCATTCCAAGCGGAGCCTTATGTGGAGCTTTATATGAATGTCGACAACCGAACTGGTGTCGACAACGAGTACGTGAACACTAGCGGTCTAGTCGCCGACAGTGTCTCCATACCCGGCTCTAGCAGTTCGAGACTAGGGACTTCTTCTTCTACGCAGCTAGTACCGTCGAGTATTCCAGAGGTCGACCCTACTACTGAGGAACAGGCCGAGGCCGAGGCCCCCGTCGAGGTCGAGGGTGATGGCGAGGCCCACACCGAGGGCGAGGGCGAGGCCGAGGGGCAGGCTACGGGCAGGGACAGGGGTAGGGGCAGGGACAGGGACGGGGCAGGGGCATGGTACAGCTCCCATTTGAGACAGATCCTCCGTGTCGCCCGGAGGGGGATCTGAGGTTGGAGATTTAGGCCTGTACTCGGACCAGGCGGTAAGTAAAATTATTGCATTTAATTTGTTTAAATTTATTATAATCTTGTTTAATAAATTTTAATTTCCATTTTACAGGTATTATCCCTCCTCCGTACACCGGTCGCTGGGTACATTCCTGCGACAGAACTACGGGAGGCCCTGGATCAACTGGAGGGATGTCCCGGCCGACAATAAGGCCTTCTGGTTTGAGCACTTTTCGGTACGTAAAAGTTTATTTCCTTTTAACATTTAGTATGTTATGTTATAACTTACGTACTTCTATGATTTTTTCAGCGGACTTACTTCTTTCCTTCCCACCGCGCCGTTGCTGTCTAGGCTATTTTTTCCAGCATTGCCAGCAAGCTCATTAGGGACGCGATCCTCGACCAAAAGGATCGCGACCGTCGGGGAGAGCCTATTCAGGGTTGGATCTCTGCCGTCGACTGGACGGTAATGAAGAGGGGATTCGAGGAGGAAGCCTACAAGGAGAAGTCCACGAAGTCTAAAAAAGTGCGACAGACGGGGTCGCAGTGGTATGGTAGATCACGGTCCATCATAGATTTCTTCACCCATATGGTACGTATCTCACCGTATACCCATAATTAATACTTTATATAATATATTTCTTTCAACTTAACTAACAAATCATATAATAATTTCGTAACAGGTTGAATCGGGAGAAGACCCGAATATGGTGACCTTGTTCCTCGCCACGCACACGAAGTGGTAGCGGTTCGTAGACGACAAGGCCCGGGACACCTACGTAAATTTTACTTAATGCTAGTTCATTAATATTAATTTTTAGTTACGTATAAAACTCATATAGATGTTATTTCTGGGCCGAGTTTTAGAAGTTTTACTTAATGCTAGTTCATTAATATTAATTTTTAGCGACCACGTGAGAATTCATATAGATGTTATTTCTAGGCCGAGTTTTTGAGGCTTAGGGAGGCCGGGCCGACACGGTAAGAGGGAGCTGGTGCTAGCACTTCCCAGCAGCCCCCGGCCGCCGCAGCTCAGTCAGATGACAAGCTATGGATGAGGGCCGTTGGTGACATGCATAGGGGTACGTACTATGGTTCGGGCTCCTATGGTGCCTTCATTGCGTCACAGGCCTCTACGATCGCCACTAGTGTGCCTGGACCCGCACAGACTGAGGAGTCGCTCCGCCACCAGCAGAGTGTCAGTACGCAGATCGCAGCTCTGTGTGACAAGATGCTGCAGAGGATGGTGGCGCCGCATACAGATGGTTCTGCGCTCATTTCACGCTTTGAGCGGCTGGAGGAGACTACTGAGGTGCTGCGACAGATGACCCGTGCTACGCAGCGGTTGGTCAAGCAGATGCAGCAGTTCCAGGAGATGGCTACGGAGCGACCGTCTGCTGGTACCCCGGGAGCATCGTCTACATCCGGCGGTGCACGGGAGGACATGCTCGTCTACCTGTTGTCACCGAAGGAGTATTAGACGATCCTGGCGTTGCGACGACAGTCATCTGGTGGCGCTCCTCCTCCAGCTCCGGCTCCAGCACCGTGTCCAGCTCCAGCTCCAGGCGATCAGTAGTTTCGTTTTTGCATTTTTGGACTGTACTATATTTTTTACTTTGTACGTATTTGGGGATATTCAGTTTTTTCGTTGAGGATATTGACTTTGTACGTATTTGCAGATATTGACTTTGTTTGTTGAGAATATTATATATTGACATTGTTCGTTGCGGATAGTATTTTTTCTTTATATTTTTTGTATATTCTGGAATGTATTGTGCGTGCCGGTGTTGAGTGTTCCACCGAGGGGGTCGGCGAACCCAGGGATTGGATTCTGTATTTTGTATTTTGTATTTTGTATTTTGGCTCAGGCTCCAGCTCCATTTGCATTCTGGAACCTGTTTTTTTATATTTTTTTAACTTAGCGACGTTTTTAGCGACGTTACTCTTCATCGCTAAATATTAGCGACGATAATAAATGTCGCTAAAAGCGTCGCTAAAATGCTGACGTGGCAACACGTGGCACCAAATCTGATGTCAGCACGTCGTCGCTAAAACGTCGTAACAGTGTCGCTAAACGGTGACCACACGATAACGTCGCCATTTCCGTCACTAATTAGCATCAACATTAAAACGTCGCAAATAACGTCGCTAATTAGCGACGTTATTAACGTCGC
This sequence comes from Iris pallida, assembly GCA_029216955.1. NCBI lineage: Eukaryota > Viridiplantae > Streptophyta > Magnoliopsida > Asparagales > Iridaceae > Iris > Iris pallida. The sequence continues at coordinate 3,180,744 of JANAVB010041019.1, forward strand.
TAATAGCGACGTTATTAACGTCGCTAATTAACGTCGTCTAGCGACGTTTTCTCGTTTAGCGACATGTTTTTTTCCGTTGTTTCCAAAACGTCGCCCAAAATATCGCTAAATTCACTTAGCGACGTTTTAGAACGTCGCTAATCTGACAAATTTTTGTAGTGTCTGTCGACTCACGTTCTTCCATCTAAGATCTGTTTCGAAAATAACAATCTCAAAGCAAGATTAGATCTAATGGAGAACAACCGTGTAAACCTTCTCGACACAAGTTTTAATAAACTTGAGAAGTTTGATGGGGAGCATTACAACGTTTAGAAGAGAAAGAAGGTAAAAATGCTCGAAGGGTCGTTGAGGCTACTTTTCTGCAATCCAATTGAAGGAGAGATAACAACCTTATTGCTTATCCTAAACTCTATGGAGGACTCTCTGGCAGAGTCATACAGTAAGACGGTCTATGCCAAGGATGTCTGGGAATCTATAGAGAATCTCTAAAATGCAAATAAAAACAGAAATAAGATCCACGTGATCGAAAAGGTCTGGAGGATGCAATTTGAGGATGACAAGACCATGTTGTCTCAAGTCAAGGTATTTCTCAGGTTACTTTAGAAGTTGGCGGATGACGGCATGTCCTTGGTCGATGCATTTGTCGTCGGGGGCATTGTCACCAAGCTCCTATCTGGGTGGAGCAATTTCATCGCGAACATGCACCACAAGAAGATAGAGGTGAATCTTGAACGCCTCTTGTACTAGATTCATGTTGAAGATGAGCTAAGGACTCTCACTAGCTGAAGGTGAAGTCAGTTCTATTCAAGCCAAATCCTAAGGGCAATGGGGCTTGCTTCAACTGTGGCAAGAAGGACCACGTCAAAAAGATTACAGGGCCAAGCCCAAACCAAAATAGCAGTTATGGCTAAACTTGGTTGGTTTAATTACCTAACTTAGTGGCTATTGTTGCACATGTTGAGTTATCTAGCGTGGTAGCTGACTAGTGGTCGGGCACTAGTGCATTTGACTACGTGTGCTCTCGAAGGAGCTGTTCACCAATGACGAGCCTTATATTATGAAAAAGGTTTCGATGGCGAACGTAAATCTGGCAAAAGATCTGAAGATCGAGATAGTGGTTATAGACCACCGACAGGGACACTGGAATGCATGTTACATGTACCAGAGATTTTCGAATATCTGATCTCAACAAGTCTGTTGTTTGATAAAAACTTGAAGATGGACATTCGTACTAGCCAGATGGTTTTTTTTTGGCGAGGAACATGCTTCGAGAAGATGTTCGGTACTGAAGTGATGTTTGAACTTCTGCTAAGGGCGATGAAGTTACTTTATTAAATGGACTGAGAGTTGTTCTATGATAGAAGCAGACTCAAGATGCCCTTATCTCTAGAATGTCGGGGTAAGGAGATTGAGGGTCGGTGCAGAGACAAGACTATCAGGAAGCTGCTCAGACGATTGAACTAAAGTACGGATCTTCTGGAGTTAGTACACTCAGATATCTGTAAATTTTATCAATGCTTCACGGAGGTCGGTTCGAAGTGTTTCTTGAAGTGCACGTTCCTCAAGTCGAAGGATGAAGATTCGAGAAGTTCAGGGACTTAGGGCTGAAGATGAACATTAAACCGGTCTACAACTACTCAGAAGTGATCAAGGTAGAGAGTATCTTTTTTTGGATTCACATCGTTCTGTTATGAACATCAAATTGGCTAGAAACGACTGCTCTGTATATACACTCAGGATTGATCAAGATGGAGAGTATCATTTTTTGGATTCGCATCATTCTATTATGAACATGGAATTGACCATGAAATGAATGCTCTATAGTATCTATGATCCATGGAGTATTAGAAAGGAAGATCAAGAAGCTGTCAAAGATGATGATATCTATATTGCAGATCTTCTAATATGTTTCTGGGGATAGATTGCGTGTACGGCTATGTTTATTGCTGAATAAAGTATCGTTCGTATATCTGATTATATTTTTTATCAGCTCTGGTTCAAGGTTAGACCTAACTTGAATATCATTCAAGTGTGGGGCTGTTTGGTGTACGTGAAGCTTTCGGATATCAAGATTCAGAAGTTAGGGACGAAGACCAAGAAGACAGTATTTTTGGAATTAGCAATTTTAAGCTATGCTCGGAGATCAATTGATATTGTATTAATCATATCATTGAGTCTCGTGAGGCAGAATTCTTTGAAGACAAAATTGCTAGGGACAAGAACTTATTCTCGCGGATGTTTCGGAGAATATTGTTGGTACCAAAGGAGCAAGTATTTTCAAAGAAGTAGAAGTCCAGAAGGTGATTGTCATGGATGACAACACTTGAACCAGTATTTGCTAAGCAGCAAGCAAAGCGAGTGAGAAGGCGAAAGATTTCAGAGATAAACTTTATCATCCATCACATGGAGGTTGATGAGGTGATGAAGTCCAGAGATGCAATCTTCTGGAGGAAAGAGTCAATGATAAGATTGACTCTGTAACATCCAATTATAAGTAGATGTTAGTTAATCTGCCTGAAGGAGCCAAACCTATTGAATCATCAAGAAGAAAAAGACGAAAGCCGAAGGAACTGTAGATGAGTTCAAGGCTAGAGGTTTTACTCAAGAACGTAAGATTTATGAGGTTGACGCATGTGCTCTACTAGCTAAGATGTCAATTATCAGGATGATGATGGTTGTGGTTGATATTCATAAGTTGTTCTATCATCAGATAGATGTCTAGACAATAATTTTGGATAGAGAAATAACAGAAGAGATTCACATACAACATCCTGGTAGATTTTTTGTTCAGGATATTGAAGACAAGGTCTGTAAGTTGGTGAATTCTATGTACAATTTGAAGTACACTCCCAAGCTATGGCTTGAGAAGTTTGACCAGGTGATTAGGTCAAAAGGCTACAGGGTCAACGAGACTGTTAAGTATGATTACACGAAGTTCGCTGATGAGAGAGGAGTCATCATCGTTTGTCTCTATGTGGATGACATAATGATGTGTCACTAGAGCTAAGATATTCCTCACGTCCAGATTCAGTATGAAGGACATGGGAGATATGGATATCATCCTGGGGATTTAAATAATCCAGACAGAAGTAGAGCTTGCCCTGTCACAAGCTTACTATGTAGAAAGTTGTTCACACGCTATGGATATCAGGATCTTCCAGTGATCGATACTCCATACAGGTGTGATCAAAGCTGAAGCCAGTTCCCGAAAAAGTGTCAGACAATTGGTGTACTCGAACATCATTTGGAGGTAGATGTAGACTACAAGTACTACCATAGCTTTTGTTGTAGGCATGATGAGTCAATTCATGAGCAAGCCATGTGTTGATATTTGGAAAGTTGTGAAGAGAGTAATTTAATCTCTCTCAGGGACTCAAAAAAATGCAGTACATCGGTTACCCTGCATGGGTAAAAGGCTTCAATGATGCCATTCGGTGCTCATAAGGAGAGAAAAAAGAGGCTATATCTTCTACATGGATAAGGCTGCTATATCGAGAAAGTCGAAAAATTAAATCCATGGACAGTGGTACTATATCGAAGAAGTCGAAGAAGTCGAAGAAGCAAACATTTCTCTCACTGTGGGATCTGAGTTCTGTTAGCTGCAGCAGATGAAGCAAAATTACTTTGGGAGCTCAGGAAGTATCTTTCTGTGGCTGGTACACAAATTCGGGTGATGCCGATGTATTGCGACAACCGAACACGATCTTCCTGTGGGTGATGCGCATATTTAGGCAGTGTCGATTTATTGCGATGACCAGGCTACTGCAGCGGTGGCATCAAATGACCTCTTCAATAGCAAGAAGAGGGTTGTGTGTTTAAGGCACAGGTCGGTGAATGATCTCATTAAGAAGAGGAATCATTACCGTGGGGGATGTTCGGAGCCAAGAGAATCTGGCGGATCCATTCACCAAAGGTCTCAAGCGCCAGCTGGTCGCGGACTCAGCAAGAAAAATATGCTTGAAGACATTCTGATATTGGGTCTCTGCAATCCTACCATAAAGTTTTATGCTATTAGTTCAAAAAGAAATCTACTAGGCATCTAGCTTTTGGTTCAAGGGAGGACCATTGACTGAAAGAATATCAGGTGCAGTGGGCAATCCTTTTGTATACTGTGGGGTCACGGACCTAGAACCACTGTTAATGGGCAGTCGTCTAGAGATTACGGGGTTATGTATCTAGAACCACTGTTAGTGGGCAATACCTTGGAATATGGCGGGGTTTCAAACCTGAACTACTGTAAGTAGGCAATCCTTTGGGACACTGCGGGATTATGAACCCAAAACCACTATTGTCTACTGTTTTGTTCTTTGTATAGAACAAAGTCCTATGAGAGGATGGCTTGGAAGCCTTAATAAGTTCTCAGGCATTTGGGATGTCCGGCATGCTTTACAGGAAGTACGGGTAGCACAGTACTACAAAGGAGCATAGTACTCCATGCTACAGTGGGGTGACACCACATGAGGTACCTAGTGAGGGTAAACTCTCGACTTCGGGCCAAGTCATAATGGCGTAGCATCGCACATAGGCAAGTGGGCCTAATGCTGTAGAATAAAGAGTGGTAGGCAGCACTACACAGAGGTTGGGCCTCATGTTACAGTGGTGTAACACCACATGAGGCAATACCTCGGCTTTGTAAGCCATGTCACGGTGGCGTAACACTGCAAGGAAGATAAAGGCTTCATGCAGAGTAGTTTGGCACTACAAAGTGGTTGGGCCTCATGCTACAGGTGGTATGACACCACACGAGGCAGTGCCTCGGCTTTGGGCTATGTCATAGCGGCGTAGCACCACAAGGAAGCAAAAGGCTTCATGCCAAGACTCTTTAAAAGAACTCACCTATAGTGTATGGATAGAGATGTAGGTCGTCTCTTGAGGAAAACTTTGTAGACATCCAATATACATACACCAAAATTAGGCTGGCATAAGGCCTTTAATATGCAGCCATAAGCACAGTTGATGTTATTATGTGAGTGGAAAGAATTGCAGTTATGGTACAAAATTCAAGGCTGTCTATTCTTGTATCATGTTGTTATTTAACCAATGCAGGAAGATTCAAGTCATAGCGACATCTCTCCTGATGCATGATGGGCAGTCACTATGGGGAACGCTCAACCCATATATTGATATATGTGGGAAATTGTTGGTGTTTTTGTCTTTAGACTAGAAAATATAGTCCTACATCGGCTACACCAAATTATGAGTATCTCAATATAATGTATTACTTGTGTTGAGATGTGCACATGAGGTGTGGTGGGGCACAAGTGTGTGCACATGGGAGTATTTTCCTAGAAGGAAAAATAATTAATACCAACAAGGATGAAAGTTGATTTTTGTTGTTCGGACTCGGACACGGACTCCAGGATGCCTCGTGCATGTACGGGAGTATTCGGGGGGTAAGCGTGGACTGGCACACGAATATGCTGATTGTGGGATGATCTAAAATATTAAACTCTATTTTTGAGTATTGGTATTTTAGTCCCACATTGGATAGGGGAAAAGGTGAAGTCTCACTCCACTCTATAAATAGAGCCCCTTGGCCTCCTTTGAAAGATGCACCAAAGAACAGAGTTATGGGAGTCCATAATATTCAGGAAGCCTGTTCATGTCTCAAAAAGTTGACTGACGAGCATTCCAGAAGTTCTCTAAGAACTTGCTGGTTCCTAGAAGCGGATCGTATAAAGGCAAATTTTGCTTTGAGCAACAGTGATCTGATCACTCTAGCAATGCTACCTTTCTTTTTCTTTTTTCCTTCTCCTCTTCTCTGATCTAATCAGAAATCTCTTGTACTTCTCTGATCTAATACGAAACCACTTGTGGGCTTTCATCGCTGCTGCTACAAAATTCATTTTTGCCTTCTTCGAAGTGTTACATTTGATTTCGTCTTTTTGAATCCTCCGGGATATCAGTTGGGCACCTTCCTCGAAGTGTTGCCAAATCACTCTTTCGACTCACGTTCTTCTATCTAAGATCTGTTTCGGGAATAACACATATACTTACACATTAACAAAATTGATTAAATGAATAATGAAGCAGCGAAACATTAGTACAGAAAACCAAATAACAACAATAAAATACGAACAAAATTCTTTCTTTTATTGATATATTGAAATGGGATTACACAAGTCTCTTAATGCAAACTTGGCTTATATCTTTCTAAAACTGAAACTAGACACAATATCCATACGTTATATTTCTTTACCGAACAAAAAGATAAAACACCTTCAAATGAAAACTTCTAAACTTGCATTGGAAACTTCGAGACGTCGAACGAATTCCCCTAGATTGGATAAAGTTCTAACGCCTTTCAATATCCCCTTTCCTCTCGAACACCTATGGAGACCTGAATCAGCAGATTGGAGATTGCACTTGTGAATGACCGTAAACACGACTCACCTACAAACAATACATTAATGATGTAAGCTAGCTATTATTATTAGGTTCTATTTCTATTTGTCTAGGTTCTTTTTAACAATTCATAATAAAAATATAAACAATAGAGATGCCACTTATTTTTACCCGCAGTCGACTATTCATCCCTGCAGCAGACAAAAAATTATAACAATTTAAATATATATTATAATTTGTGTCTGTCCCGGTATCGAACTGTTAGCCTTGCAATAATATTATCATATGTCTGCGCCCAACTACATGACGGTCCATAGGTGACTTCCCATAATTAGAAGTTGATACGTATAAGTCCATCTTTCAAATAGACATATCATCCCATGGCAATGAGAACATACGAGCCTCAGGATGTCCCGTTCCTTGGCCGACACGATTCCAGTGCCCAAAAAATTGGTTGAGAGATTGTACCTTGTGTACAAGTAGTCCAAGACTGATGCATGATATAGACTTCTATCAGATAATTTTTTTCAATTGCAACAGTTAAATAAAAATGTAAACATTTATGTCTTTATTTCTTTCTTTTCTGACTATAGGGTCATGGGTCTGTTCAATCTTTCTTTCTTTCATATCATTTACCTACAATCAATATGAGATTTTCTATACAAATTTAAATGATGCATACACAGCGGCGGAATCTGCTTTCGATGCACTGTAATATTCGTCATACATTTGAAATACTCTATAAATAGCATAAATAACAACCCAAAAATAATCAAGTCACGTAGCAAGCATCAACTGTGTAACCCCTATTTTCAGAATTTTCAAAATGTTAAATTATTTTATTTTAAATAATTATGTTTGGAAGTATTTTTCTTTAAAATCTTTGTGAAAGATAATTTGTTATTATTGTGTAATTCGAAAACTAGTTTAAAATTAATGGTTTGAAAATACTATTTAGTTTTATAAAAATATTTGTTCTTTAATTTTGTTATTGGAATTATAAAATATATTGTTATTATTTTTAGCCTTTCAAAAGTTGGTTTCTAAAATGGTTTTAAAAAATTATAAATATTTTTGAACAATAAAAAGGGTTTGTCGATTTATTTTTAAATAAATATTTGGACCTATAAAAATTAGTTTAGCATATTTAATGACATCGAATGTATGATAATCAGTTATTTGATTATGGATTTGAAGTTATATGATTTAAATTATTTTGATAACATTAAATATTATTTTAAGTTATTATGTCAATCGCTGATTTGATTACGAATTTGAATTTATATGATCCAAATTATTTGATAATATCGAATATTACATTAAAAATTATTATTGCAATCATTTATCGGATTGCGATTAGATTAATTTTGATTTGTTTTTAAATTTTATCTTGACTTAAATTAAGAGGAAGATTTATCTACTAGAAATTTTACTCCTTATTTATTTAGGAGTTTATCACCTATTTAAGGAGGACCATTTTTTTCCTAACTTCTCCAAAATAAATCTCATCCTACGCCACAACAACCAACCAAACCATGCACCACTATCTACCATCATCTAGCCACAACCATCATCATCCATCACACCATTGTGTTGTGCACCGTGTCTGTGTCCACCATTACCTTCCACTATTTCCATTACAGTTACACGTGTCTGATACATTGGAAACATATCCACACAGACCCAACTAAATCTTGTGCCATGTCAAACAACCCCGACAAGGCCGATATAAAAGAAATCTTGATCCTAGCTGCTCCCGACGATCGTCCCTTGCCCGTCACCATAGACACCCATGTCCAGCCTCGCCCCTAGCCATTGCCTTGCCACCGGCCAAAACCCGGCTAGCACCACCTCGACATCACTTCCTCCGTTCTATCGAGCCCTCCACGTAACCCGACACCACCGTCATCACCGTTGACATCGGTGACCTCCTCCGCCAATATCCCCACCAGAACCAACAACATCACCATTACCACTCTGGCCAACAATCCACCATCAGCACCAACTCCAATCCCATCATCATCTCCATAACACTTGAACCACCAAAAACATACGCCCACCTACCTCTTTCGGCATCCTGGATTAGCGCCACCGCCATCATCGGATCCGACTGTTGGTGCTCTTGCTCCTTGACATGAAGAGAGCTTGCTCTCAACATGCTTTGTAAAGTTTAGTCCCACATTGGAAAAGCACCATGAGTTATCTCAATATATATATATATGAGTATGTGTTGTTGGGATATGCACATGGGGTGGTGACCCTAAGGAGGAAACCATGTGGGTGATTTTACTAAGAGAAAAATAATTAATTCCAACAAAGACGTAAGTTGATTTTTGTTTGTGCGGTCTCGGACTCGACACGGACTCCAGGTTGTCTCGTGCATGCACGAGAGTGTTCGGGGGGAAGGCGTGGACTAGCACTCGACTATGCTGATTGTGGGATGATGTAAAATATCAAACTCTATTTTAGAGTATTGGTGTTTTAGTCCCACATCAGATATGAGAGATGGTGAGGTCTCACTCCACTCTATAAATAGAGATCCCTTGCCTCATTTCCAAGATGCACCAAAGAAGAGAGTTAAGGGAGTCCGTAAAGTTCAGGAAGACCGTTCAAGTCACAAATATTGACTGACGAGTGTTCCAGAAGTTCTCTTGAACTTGCTGGTTTCTGGAAGCGGATCCTATAGAGGCGAATCTTGCTTTGAACAACGGTGTTTTTATACCCCAGCAGATTTAATCCTCCTCCTCTTCTTCATCTTCTTCTTTTTCTGTTTCTCTATAACTCGTTCTTCAGGTTTTAAGGCACCTACTGAGTAGGGAGGCCTAACTTTGTTCTTGAGATCTATTTCATTTGTGGTACCTACTGTGTAGGCTTGCTAAACTCTTCATTTATGGCATCTACTGTGTAGGCTTGCTAAACTCCTCATTTGTGGTACCTACTGTGTAGGCTTACTGAACTCCTATTTTCCATCTATATCCACGCCTCGGGACTAACAATCTCAAAGTAAGATTCGTACGATGGAAAACATTAATGCTTCACTCCTCCAAACTGACTACTGCAAGTTGGAAAAGTTTGACGGAGAGCATTATCAAGTCTGGAAGAGGAAGGTCTTTCTCACCTTTCAACTTCGAGACGTTGATCACGTGCTCTTTGAAGAGGAACCTACTGTTCCAGATGCTGGGTCTGTTGCTGCTGTAACTGCGGCTACTAAACTTCAGGCCAAATGGAGAAGGGAGAATAGCATTTGTAGGCTTCTGATCCTAAATGCAATGGAGGATTCACTGGCAGAATCCTACTCAAAGAAGGATAGTGCCAAAGAAATATGGGAGTCTGTAGAAAAGCTGTACAAGGAAGACAAAAATAGGAGCAAGATATTTTTTGTCAAAAAATATCATAAGTGGCTCTTTGAAGACGAGAGGGCGATGCTTCCTCAACTGAAGTAGTTTCTGAAACTTCGTCAGAAACTGGACGATAAAAAGATGCCCCTCGTCGACAAGTTTGTCGTTGGAGGGATCGTCTCGAAACTTCCTGCTGGATGGAATACATTCTATGCAAGAATGCATCGGAAGAAACTCGAGATCAGTCTGGAAGATCTCTTGCAAGAAATCCACATTGAGGACGAGATGCGTTCTCAACAGAAGATGGACACTTTGCCCAAACAATTGGCCGAGGCCAATCTGGTGCTGACGAGAGACTCCAAGGGGAAGCAGGAGGCTTCTCATCACAAGAAAGACTTCACTAATCTGAAAGTGAAGGGACCGTCTTTCAAACAAAAGAAGCCCAAGTACAATGTGACTTGTTTTAACTGTGGCAAGAGGGGCCACTACAAGTGTGAATGCAGATCCAAGCCCAAACAATCAGAGAAAGGTGAGCCTAGTAAGATTTTTTTGGTTTCTAACCTTGTTGCTATGATCGCTCAGGTCACAACTGAGGGGGCGAACTCTGACTGGTGGATAGACACCAGTACGACATGCTATGTCTGCTCTGGGAAGGAATGGTTCGTCATGTACCAGCCAACTTCTGAGAAGGTTGTCATGGCGAACCAGGCCCAAGCTGAAGTTCTGGGGATCGGGACTGTGGAGCTGAAACTCACTTCCGGGAACACTCTGAGGCTCTAAGGAGTAAAGCATGTTCCGGTGATTGCCAAGAACCTGATCTCTGGGATCCTGCTTAGCAACGCAGGTTCAAGGATGGACATTAATGCTGGTCAGATGGTGATATCCAAGAAAGGAACATACTTCGAAAAGGCTTTTCAAACCGAAGGGATGTTTAAAATTCAGCTTGTAAACCAGTCTAATGAAATAAATACAATCGCTCTTTCTGACTATTCTCTTGAGTTGTGGCATAATAGGCTAGGACATGTTCATTGTAAAGGAATAAACAAAATGTCTAGTCTAGGACTTATTCCAAATGTGGGGGTAAGTTGGAGAAGTGTGAAGTATGTTCTCAGACTAAGATCACTATAAAACCCTTTCATCGGATCAATCGAAGCACATATATTCTGGAGTTGGTACACTCCGATATCTGTGACTTCAAATAATTCTCTACAAAAGTCGGGATAAAGTATTTCATAACCTTCATCGATGACTTCTCTAAGTACGTATTCGTCTACTTGCTCAAATCTAAAGACGAAGCGTTCGAGAAGTTCAAGGAGTTCAGTGTCGAAGCTGAATGGCAAACTGGATAACAACTCAAGAGGTTGAGAAGTGATCGAGGCGAAGAATATCGGTTTCATGAATTCGTATCGTTCTGCAAAGAATATAGAATCATCTGCGAGACTACTGCTCCGTATTCTCCTCAGTCCAACGGAGTAGCAGAAAGGAAGAATAGAACGTTGACAGAGATGATGAACTCAATACTGCTAACTGTAGGTCTTCCAAAATGTTGCTAGAGAGAAGCTGCATTAATGGCCACTATTATTCTGAATAGAGTGCCTTATACAACTTCTGACATAACTCCTCATGAACTCTGGTTCAAAGTCAGACCTAACTTGAATGTTATTCGAGTGTGGGGGTGTCTGGCTTATATGAAGCTCCCAGATCTGAAGATTCAGAAGCTAGGGACAAGGACTACGAAGGCGATCTTCTTGGGATATGCCGAGAAGAGTGATGCCCGAAGATTCCTTGACATTGAGTCAAATCATATCATCGAATCTTGCGATGCTGAATACTTTGAAGACAAGTTTGTACGACACAAAAATATTGTTCTCCCAGACATTCGGAGAATGATGTAGGTGCAAATGAGACTGAGGTCTCATATAAACCAGTAGTCCAAGATGAAGTTGTTGGTGGAGAAACAATAATTGAACTAGAACTCGCTGAGCCGTCGACGAAGCGAGCAAGGAGGCCGAAGAGCTTCGGAGATGACTTCGTCACCTATCATATGAAAGCAGATCCGCTTACCTATGATGAGGCGATGAAGACTAGAGATGTTGTCTTCTGGAAGGAGGCAATAAACAATAAAATTAACTCAATTACCTCCAATAACACATGGGTGTTAGTTGATTTACCCGAAGGAGCAAAACCTATCGGATGCAAGTGGATCTTCAAGAAGAAGATAAAAGCTGATGAAACCATTGACAAGTTCAAGGCCAGGCTAGTGGCCAAAGGGTTTTCTCAAAAAACAGGGGATCGACTACTTTGACGCATATGCTCTAGTAGCACGGATGACAACCATCAGATTGTTGATTGCCCTTGTAGAAATACACAAACTGGTGATACATCAGATGGATGTGAAAATAGCATTCCTGAATGGAGAGCTGACCGAGGAGATTTATATGCCACAGCCAGAAGGATTTATCGTCAGAGGCCTAGAAGACAAAGTCTGCAAGTTGATAAAATCTCTATATGGCTTAAAGCAAGCTCCTAAAATTTGGCATAAGAAGTTTGACAAAGTTATCAGATCAAACGGCTACAGGGTCAGCGAAACAAACAAGTGTGTCTATACTAAATTTGCTGACGGAAGAGGAGTCATCGTTTGTTTATACGTGGACGACATGCTAATCCTAGGTACGGATATAAGCTGTGTCACTGAGACAAAAAAGTTCCTCTCGATAAAGTTCAGTATGAAGGACTTGGGGGAAGCTGATGTTATCGTAGGACTCAAAATCATCCGGACGGACGCTGGATTGGCATTATCACAATCTCATTACATTGAGAAGATGCTCACACGATACGGGTATCGTGATCTTTCCATAATTGATACGTCGTACCGAAGTGATAAGAAGCTGGAGCCAAACTCGATGGAAAGCGTCAGGCAATTAGAGTACGCTAGCGTCATCGGAAGTTTGATGTATGCTACTACTGCCACTTGGCCTGACACAGCTTTTGCTGTAGGAATGCTGAGTTGATTCACAAGCAATCAAGGCTGTAGAAGCATGGAATTTCAGAACCAGAAGTCCTATGCGCCAGACACTACATGCGCCAGAGCTCGGACAAAGTACTTCACACAGCAAAAACAATAAATATGGACATTGAAAGAGGACTTTTTATTACATATAAAAGTCTATTACATGTCTAGAAAAGATTGTACAAAGGAGAATTTCTATAAAAGAAAAGGTTCTAAGTCTACAGCTAGCAGCCACCATGTGCCCTCAAATAGGCGCAGCAATCACCATGCGCCCCAGTCAGGCGCATGCCACCATGCGCCCTCAGCAGGGCGCATCCTTTCAGCGGCTCAGTCATGTGCATCCTCAGTTATGTGCATCCCTTCGGCAGCTCAGTTATGTGCATCCCTTCAGCAGCCCAGTTATGTGCCGCTCTTCCAGCCAGGCTCACCGCCGTCTAAATGCTTCGACTAATGAAGCATTTATTGAGCAGAACGAGGGTGGCAATCAACCCTCTAGCTGGAGGAAGAGCTCCTCAAACCGAGGAAGAGAAGAGCACCTCAAGCCGACCTATGACCAGGGGAGGCTTCGAAAGAGCCTCCAAAGGCGAAGGAAGACCGTAATCGAAACCGTGGCTAAAGGAGCAGCTTTCAACATAACCAGAGTGGGCGACACCCACTTTGAAGGAAGAAAGGGCCCCCAAGCCGCAGTACCGCCATTCCGATCTGCGGCTCTTCCAGAATATCGGAGACGAGGCTCGAGCATCCCTATCTTTGGATGCAACAGGCACCTTCTGCCTGCCTCAGAAGCCCTCGACTCTGACTTTTGGATGTAACAGTCACCTTCAAGTGCATCAATGAAGACATTACGTCGCATCTTCACCCTCAGGAGCATCTCATCAACAGAATGCATCCGAGTAAACAAGTTCATGTCGGAAGAACATGAGAGAACGAGAAGCAAACTCTCTCCATGCCACTATTTATAGGCCGGGCAAATCAAACCCATGCGCCAAGTGGATGGCTCTCCGAATTTCGTGCAATGAATTTGCATTAAATGGATGAACAGGATGCTTCGAATTCAGCTAAGTCAAAACGGCTATTTAAAGCACTCGAAGATCGTAACAGTCGTACCATTAAAGACGTGTCACGAAGCGGGTGCGCCGGCCAGACCGCGCATCACACAGACGCGCCCTTCAACATCAAGCGCATCACCAAGCACCTCATAGGGATGCGCCCTCATGCATCCCCATATGCCTAGTGGAACGCCAACCGATGCGCCCACTCAGCTGTCCATCGAATGTCAAAAACATTTAATGCTGAACTAACAGAGTTGGCAGCACGCTTTCCGAAGACTGAACACTTGACAGCTTTTTCAGAAGACGAAGCATCGCCGACGTCAGCATCATCATTACTTTCCTCCGGCGGTTACAAGCTACGTGGCCGCCAAACCACTTGCATGCGCCTCCGCGGTCATGCGCTCGAAGCTCTGCATGCGCCTCAAAAGCCATGCGTCTCAGACTTTTCACTGATCCCTAAAGACAGAAGAAAAGTCACCATTAAAGCTCTGCATGCGCCTCAAAAGCCATGCACCCCAGACTTCTCTCTGACCCGAAAGACAGGAGTTAAGTCACTACTGAAGCCTCGCATGCGCCTCAAAAGCCATGCGCCCTGAATGGTTCGTGACTCCCAAAGGTTACGAGCCAAAACCTCCGCATGCGCCCAATCCTAGGCGCATCCTACCAGATTATTCTCCATCAAATCTGAGATCTCTGAGCTATGGGTTAATGACACGTGTCCTTTGACTCAACTCACCCAAGATCTCAATAACAGAAAGATCTTCTCCTCTGCTACGTGCCGGCCCACAACAGCAGTATGAAGAATTCAACCCCTCGATCAGGGCGCATCGTTTATACGCCTCCATCAGCAACCACCACGTGGCATCCCCGCGTCCAGGCATATCCTACATATACGCGCATGAGCAGCCAGCCTGCAGACTATAAATAAGAGGGATCATTTCCTTCACACACACACGCAGAAATAAAAAAACGAACAAACACACCACCAGAGAGATAGATACAGACACTCAACGTCTCTCTCCTCTCAGCAAGCTCCAACATCCAGGGCAATCTAGACCTTCAGAGAACCGATAACCGTCGTCAGATCGTCAACGGAGTCAATGCATTACCACTCACTCCATCGGCACAAGGGACCCAGATAAACAAAAGTGTACTCCTAGGACTACATCTAAGTCCTATATTATAACACTGTTCTGTTTGTATTAAAATTTGCAATAAAAGAATTTTAATGGCAAACAAGCTGGCGACTCTGCTGGGGACCTCTTTCTCCTCCACTGAGAAAGCTGTGTCGCAATCCGATGATGTGAAGGTGGGCTCCTCCCACAAGACGCTGGTCGTACGCCTCAATCAATAGGCGTATGAGGAGTTCATCTCTGAAGGAAGTGCGAGTCCTTCGAAGCGGCTGCCAAAGCCGAAGAAGACCCGCTGAGTCTGGGTGCGCAAGGTCGACGCCTCGGGCACCACCACCGAAGGGGATACACCGATCCAGCCTTCCCTTCTTGCTGACGTCCTCAGTAACCAAGATGCGCCTACTGGTGTAGCGCATCTCTCGGGGAAACGTGCGGCTGACCACATTCTCCAGCCATCTCCCTCTCAGGCGAGAAACATGCGTCGACGGAGCAGGAGCGCAGCCAATGCCCCGTACATCACCTCTGATGCGCCATAGAAGGTCTCTGTCTTTGACAGACTCACTCGATGTAATGGCGAAGAGAATTTGGATTCTGAGTACTGTGCGCCCTAGAGGGCTGGTACGAAGAAATCTAAGGCAGCACGTGCCATGCACCCCAAACGTGCTATGCCAGCAGCGAGCCAAGAAGCATACGCTCACAATCATGCACGTTGCTGCTGGTAAGCTGTACAAGGTCGACTCAGGTGCTTCTGCACAAGAAACGAGCCGACCTTCAAAGTCCTTGTCTCACTTGGGCGCATCTATTGCGTGCACAACCAAGTCGAGTAAGGCAAATCCAGTGGTCTTGAACTCCCGTGCTCCTCTGGTTGTACGTCTGAGGTCCGTTCAAGTCACTTCAAATGTTGTTCCCCTACTACTGATTGGGACGCCTGTTTGGTGTTAGATCAGGGGGCGCAGCATTCACCTGACCACACCGGCGCTTGGCCTTGCCATGCGCCTGAAGGGGGTGTGAAGGTGGCACTCTCCTCCAACGATCTGCGCAACTTGATCACTCACAAGCGCCGATCAGGGGAGTCGGCTGACAAGCACGATGCGCCCCTTACAGGGCACACTTGTGCTGTAGTCACCATCAACTGCTATTGCAAGGCGGCAGTCCCACCAAGGCAATCAGTATTCCAGCGGCTGCAATCATCGACACCCCTCTGACGTCGCCTAGAAAAAAGCTGTCAACAAAAGAAGAGCCAAGGGTTGCTTCGTGCAACGTGATCTCTAACTCCTCGTCAGTCCGAAAGACGACTGGCAACTCCTCGTCCTCGTCCGAGAGCCAGCCGAGGAAAACCAAGGCAAGTGTTTCGTCCTCCAGAGTGTTCGAAGGCACTCGGGGGAGAAAGAAGCTCTTGGAGAAAACTGAGGGTAGTCAGACCCTGGTGGAGCCTCCTTCCGAAGACGAAGCTGTATTCCAAAGTACAGCTGAGGCCGATCTTCTCAGCCTCCCGAACATGGCTGAGGGCCATCCAGCCCCTGTCCTTCAAGACGAAGAAGTCCTTCAAGACGGAACCAAAGGTAATCAGGCCCTTGCAGATGCTTCCGTCGAGAATGTCCTCCAGAACATAACCGGGGGTGGCCAGGACGAAGCTCCAGGAGAGGCAACTCCCCTACAAGAGAGTGAAGCCGAGAGCGAAGCATCAACCGATCCATCCACTTCCAGCCGTGTCATGACAGTATACATGGCTGGAGGTGATTTCGAGTCTGATGTACCGCCACCAGACCTCGTCCAGCGCATGGACACATTAGAGGGAGGACTCAAAACCCTCTCCGCTTCCATGCAAACACTGACTCAAGCAGTGTTTGAGATACGGTCAGCTTTGGCCAAGACACCTTCTACCGGTCCTGACCCAGGGGCCAATGTGGAATCAAGTGTACCCCTTCAACCGGTATCCTTGGATACGGATCGCCGAGAAGCACCTCAGACATCGGAGCCCTCAAATGCTCAACTTCAAGTAGTACCTCCTTCCCCGACTCCCAGCTCCACGGAGGACGTGGTCGAGATGATCAGGGACTTGCACGAGCGCTTTGAGTCCAAGACGAGACTAGAAGAGCGCCAGAAGATGGAGATTCCCCAACCTTATCCCCTCGAGTGGAACAAAGTGGTTTATCCTCCTAAGTATAAACCACAAATACTGACGCCATACGACGGAAAGGACTCTCCTCATCGCTATCTGACGTATTTCCAGTCTCAGACGGGACATCTTCCGAAGGAGGACGCGCTACTCACTAGCATATTTGTTGGGGCACTAAAGGGAGTGGCGTACGACTGGTACTGCAGCCTCCCCGACAATTCTATATCCTCCTTCGACGACCTGACGCACCTTTTTCTCGACCGTTTCTACGACGGCGGAAAGGACATGACAATAGCGTCCCTTATAGAGTTACGCCAGAAGGAGAAGGAAACGGTTCGGATGTTCATCGAACGTTTCCGACAGGCTACTTCAGACTACCCCCGGGCATGCCAGAACATGCGCTCCTCTTCTCCTGCAGCATGAACATGCTGCCTGCAGTCAAACTCTGGCTCAACTCTACTCCTCCTCCCGACTGGAGCTCCTTGATCATTGAAGCAGAAGCCGCAGAAAAGAAGGCGACCAATGCTCGTCTTCTGGGAGTCAGCTTCCCTGTCTTTGAGGACAAGAGGAAATGGCCTGCAGCCAACAACCCCGGACGAGAGACGAAAGAAAAACAAGCGTTGACTGTCAATGCCTCAAAAGGTGCGTCATCACCTACTCAGAAGCCTCCACTTGTACCAAGACCAAAGGAGGTTTATTCGTTCAACGACGAAGACACCCTGCAACTCTTTGAGATACTGAAGCAGGGTGACAAGATCAAGCTGCCGGACCCGAAGCGTCCCGACGAGGCTGGGAAAGTAGACAACCCGAGGTACTGTCACTACCATCGGTTTGTCGGACACCCAAGCAAGGACTGCTATGTCCTCAAGAATTACATCCAGCGCATGATCAATGCGGATGTAATCTCCGTCGACTACGAGGAGAAGACGGTGTCAGCCAATGTGGTTTCACTCCAGTTCGGCACCCTGCCGCCGACTACAACACAAGATGGCGTCGTCCCCATCCCTAAGGCAACAATGGAGGTGGTTAACTTACCACCTACTCGTGACAACGTGAGTGGACTCATCCCACTCACCACATATCGGGGAGAGATCCTCTGGGTTCACCCTGATCTTGTCTCCGAGGTGACTCAACCGGAGGTATGCCCTACCTCCAAATCCAAAGACAGGAAGATCAAGTCTTGCCGCATGGTCTCTTCTTCAGCAGAAGAGGCACTTCCTGTACAAACGCGTTCACAACAGAACACCCAACCCGACGAAGCTGCCGTCGAGGTGGTGCCTCCTTGTACCGTCCCTGCTGTCCAGAAGGAGGGCCCGTCTAAGCCCCCAGCAGCCAATAAACAGAAGCAGATAGAGGCCCGCTTCGATAGGCCTCTGCAAAAGAAGAATGCTTCGGGGTTAGCCAAGCCCCACAACTTCGATATACTGGCACAACTGGCCAGTACTCCCGCCCGCCTATCTCTGTTTGAGCTCCTTTGTCTTTCCAAAGACTCCCGAGAAGCTCTCTGTGAAGCTCTGAAGGATGCTAAATCCTTCCTCAGTCAGGTCAAACAGCCTGAAGATCTTCTGACTGTATGCACGCACTGCCACTGTGCGGATGAGGTTATCCCCAATATAACCTTCACCCAACAGGACATGCTGCTCAAACACAACCGACACAACAGGCCGCTGTATTATACAGGGTATATCGGTTCAGTCAAGGTGAAGCGGATTCAGATCGATCCGAGGTCTTCCCGTAGCATCATCCCGAAGACGCTGCTCTCAACACTGGAGATCCTAATGTACCGGTTAGCACCTTCCAATACAACTATCAGTGGCTTCAATGCCAGCAAAAGCGAGCCGCTGGGCAAGATACGACTAAAGTGCCATATCGGTAACCTCAGAACTGAGGTGACTTGTTATGTCGTGGACGCCGACGTCAACTACAACCTCTTATTGGGTCGTCCATGGCTGCATGAGTGCATGATGGTGCCATCCACGCTCCACCAATGTATGAAGTACGTGTCCACCAACAACGTCATCCGGACGGAGTTTGCGGACATCGACCCCTTCAAAGGGATTGAAGCCTACTTCACCGATTCCGACCTGTACAAGTCACTTGATATGGAGGAAGGCAATGATGCTGACGATGAGGCAGAAACGGCAGCAGAGCCGGACATGGAGCCTGAGGTCACTCCCGACGCTCCTTTGAAGATCCGACTCAAAGGCAAACCGCCTCAGAAGTTGCCTCCCATGAGCATTAAGCTGCCCGAAAAAGCACCAGCTGCTCCTGAAGCTCCCCTGAAGATACGGCTCAAGGGAAAGCCGCCTCAAACATCGGCTCCCCTTGTGGCAAAACTATAGGGGAAGGCGCCAATCACCGGAGGCACAGTGGAGGCACCTCTGAAGGTGCGTCTTAAAGGCAAGCCGCCGCCATCCAAGCTGCCAGAAAAGGCCCGCATAGTCCTCTCGGACTCCAAGACCAACGCTGTGGTGGACTCTCCCAATCCTACTCCAGTACTCACAGACGAAGAGCTAGGGGAATATATCTCTGCTGATGTAGATGCACCCTCTCTGGACAATGTAATCTCGCGGGATAAAATCTCATATTTCATCAATAATAGAGTGTCTTTTAATTATTCTAGTCTTCCACATTGGAATGCCATGTATACATTAGATAACGCTCTACGGTCGTTGCAAACACAAATAACGACCGTCCATCATGTAAATCGAGTAGTCCCGTCCCAAGGGGTCTCTTACATAGTCCCGCCACGGAATCGAGACGAAGAATCCATCATCTTCGATAAAGTTGAGCGTCATCAAGACCTCCCGCCACTCGAGCCAGAGCCAGATACCGGTATAATGCAAATTTATCGGTACACGGACAAGGCAAAGTACGTCATCCAAAAGGTGGGTTACGACCTAAAAAGCAACAAAGGCCTGAACTACGGTAAGGGTCGACGTCTTCCTCTCCGGCTTCCAACACCTAAGGGAAAGCCGCAGGACTACTACAATAGAACTAGACGGGGGGTAGGCTATGTCATGCCACCGTCAACTCCTGAGAGTTCAGACGCGGAAGAGGTAGAACATTCTCACTCGTCCGAAGCATCGACTTGGGATTCCGATACCAGCATCGAATCAGTCTTCAAGAAAGTGCTGTCAGCAAACATGACATCAGCACAACCTCAAGAATATGAAGGCCAAACGCCAGAATTCTTTGAAGAAGAACCCTGGGCTCAGCGCCTGGGAGAACAGTGGGAGTCTCATTTTGAACTACGTGAACCTTCCACCGAAGACGAGGTCGAACAGATCGACCTTAGGGATGGATCTTCTTCCAAACCCATCTTTGTCAGCAAAAGTCTAAAAGAAGAAGACCGAGAATCTTTAATCCAGCTGACTAAAGAGTATATCGACGTCTTCGTCTGGAGTTACGAAGATATGTCGGGACTTGACCCCCAGATCGCGATGCATAGGCTAAACATCTTACCTGATGCCAAGCCTATCAAACAACAACAGCGACGCATCCGTCCGGACATCATGAACGCCATCGATCAGGAGGTGGACAAGCTCTTGAACAGTGGCTTCATCCGTGAAGAACAATACCCAGATTGGGTAGCCAACGTCGTCTCCGTCACCAAAAAGAATGGGAAGATACGAGTTTGTATCGACTTCAGGGACCTCAACTCTGCCTGCCCGAAGGACGAATTCCCGCTTCCAATCACCGACGTGATGATCGACAACACATGTGGCTTCGAGCGCATGTCTTTCATGGACGGGTATTAGGGCTACAACCAGATCAAGATGTTTCCCGATGACGTAAAACATACGTCATTTAGGACTCCAAAGGGCATTTTCTGCTACACAGTGATGCCCTTTGGCTTGAGGAACGCTGGTACGACATACCAATGAGCTATGAGCACCATTTTCTGTCAACATCTTCGCAAGACTGTCGAATGCTATGTTGACGACATCGCAGTCAAGAGCCGTCTTAAAGGAGATCACCTGCAAGAACCCAAGACAGTCTTCGACCTCATGCGGGCGCACCAGCTCAAGATGAACCCCGCTAAATCCTTTCTAAGGATTTCTAGCAAAAAGTTTTTGGGCTTCATCATCACGGCGAAAGGCATTCATGTCGATCCCGAGAAGACCAAAGCCATCCTCGATATGGACCCTCCGAAAAACCTTCGAGAACTTCGAGGCCTACAGGGGCGTCTGGCATATATCCGGAGGTTCATAGCAAACCTTTCTGGCAAATGTCAACCCTTTACTCAGCTCATGAAGAAGGGAGTCTCTTACGTCTGGACAAAGGAGTACCGAAAGGCTTTCGACGACATCAAGGCTTATCTGACAAGCCCGCCAGTCCTGGTAGCACCAGTCGCCGGCAAACCATTTCTCGTCTACGTCCGTGCCATGGATCATTCCCTCGGCGCTCTGCTAGCTCAGAATAGCGATACAGGCTATGAGCAAGCAATCTACTACCTCAGTCGAACTCTGATCGGGGCCGAACACCGGTACAATCCCGTTGAAAAGGAGTGCTTAGCTCTGGTATTTGCCATCCAAAACACTCGTCATTATGTCTCGGTCCAGACAATTCATGTCATTTCTCGAGTCAATCTGCTCAGAGTCCTCATGACGAAGCCAGGATCATTAAACTTCGGGCTTGCCACATGGGCGATCTTGCTAATGCCATATAACATGGTGTTTGTTCCACAAAAAGCTGTTAAGGGTCAAGCTCTAGCCGACTTCTTAGCTGCACACCCCATCCCAGAGTCCTCAAGACTCTATGAAGACATCCCGGATGAGGTCCAAGAATCAAACGTCACCGAAGAAGGCTCCGTCTGACGGATGTTTTTCGATGGTGCTTCAAGAATAGGCCCCAAAGGCCAAATCATCGCTGGAGTGGGGGTGGTATTAGTCTCCCCCGATTAGCTTGTCATCCAGCGTGCTTACTCCCTTTCAAAGCCGTGCTCCAACAATGTTGTTGAGTACAATACACTCATTATGGGACTCCAGCTGGCGTAACAGCTGGGGGTGAATCATCTGGAAGCCTACGGCGACTCGAAACTCGTCGTTAACCAGGTCAGAGGGCAATACGAGGTTCGCCATGAAGATCTGATCCCCTACCATGAAGTTGCATTAAACATCATTTCATCCTTTACCGGGTTCTTCATCGAACACGTACCTCGTCTACAAAATCTGGAGGCTGATGCTCTGGCTGGCCTCGCAGCCTCATTGGCAGCACCCCTTGGGACTCAGCACTACGTCACAGTAGTGGGTCGAGACTTGGTCTGTCCTAAAAATAACCTGTGCTCACGAGTGGCCCATGCCATGTCAACCAGTACCGGTGTTAATGTCCGAGACTGGAGATTCTCGTTCATCGACTTCGCTGTCTACGGAATTCTCCCAGAAGACCCGAAAGAAGCTGTCTCAGTCAGGAGATGCTATCTTCGATTCTACTACGATACAGCCACTAAAATGCTGTACCGATGCTCCTACGATGGACTTCTCCTTCGATGTTTGTCCAACGAAGAAGCAGCCAAAGCCCTTCGAGAAGCTCACGATGGAACCTGCGGGGCCCATCAACCTGGCCCTAAGTTGTAGGATCGACTGCGACGCATGGGCTACTACTGGCCAACTATAGCCGCTAACGCTGTTGAATATGCTAAGAAGTGCCATGCGTGCCAGCTCCACGCAAACTTCATTCATACACCGTCAGAACTACTACATCCTACATTCGCCTCCTGGCCCTTCGAAGTTTAGGGCATGGACATTATGGGACCAATCACCCCCCTTCATCGAGAGGACACCGCTTCATCCTAGCAATCACCGACTACTTCTCCAAATGGGCAGAAGTAGTTCCACTGGCAGAAGTGAAAAGCTCCAGGGTGATCAGCTTCATCAAGCACCACATCATCTACCGTTTCGGAGTACCCCAGAGGATCATCTACGATAATGGTCCTCAGTTCATCAGCCATGTTTTCAACAGATTCTGTGACAAGAATCGTATTCAAAATGTGGCATCAACCGCTTACAATCCGGCAACAAACGGATTGGCCGAGATGTTCAACATGACTATCGTCAGGCTACTCAAAAAGGTCGTGTCATCCAACAAACGCGACTGGGACGAAAAGCTCGGCGAATGCCTTTGGGCCTACCGTACGACGGTACGGACACCGACAGGCAACACGCCATTCTCCCTGGTCTACGGGAGTGAAACGGTACTACCTCTCGAGATCCAGATACCCTCTCTCCGCGTAGCGATCACAAACCAACTCACAGAAGAGGAAAATCAACGTCGTCGTCTGCAGGAACTGGAGGCACTTGATGAAAAGCGACTCCTAGCTCAACAACGCATCGAACTCTACCAAGCCCGTATATCACAGGCTTTCAACAAAAAGGTCAAGCAGAGGACTTTTCAAGTAGGCGACCTGGTTCTGGCAGTCAGGAGGCCGATGGTGTTGACTCACAAAACACCAGGAAAGTTTGAGCCCAAGTGGGAAGGACCTTTCATCATCGAGACGGTATACTCAAACGGTGCTTACCGCCTCGCCAAACCCAATGTGGGCTTGTTCATGATGCCCATCAACGGCAAGTTCTTCAAGAAGTACTACTCTTGACATCTTTCAGACATGAACTTCCGCAAGGAGATCTGTGGACCCAATCATCAGGGCTCACATACAAATCCCTTCCACAAAATTATACGCTTCCGGAACCCAGCTGTTCCGTGGCATCCTCCAGTAGAAGGACAACCACGTCCACATCACCTCTGAGTTGTCCCCCTACACCCTACAAAACGGAATCTTACATCCCATAAGACTACGCTACCCATCATGTTTACCACGTCCACATTACCTCTGAGTAAACATCCCGTACAGACAACCCCTGCGTTGTCGTACATTAATCGCAGAACTTCCACGTCCATATTACCTCTGAGTAGTTCTGCGTATCCTCTAGAATCATTCCTACCACGTCCATAACACCTCTGAGTGGAAAGATTCTATCATTTTGAATCCCATATTTGCCACGTCCACATTACCTCTAAGCAAACATGTTGGTTCTTTCAAACTTATTATTTGTACCTAAAAACCAAGTTGCGCAAAAGATAATAGGTCCACACAAATCATCAAAGTTCATGACAGCAAAAATAAACACATCACAGAAAATTGTGTACTTCTTTATTTTCTAAAAAAAGGGAGAGTAAAGGATTACACTATCCCCAGCAAGAGTTGCAAATACACAAAGAGAAGAGACTACAAGCCATAAACATCCCCAGGATTGGCTGAAAGCTCTTCAATCCGATGCCTCAAGTCTGCCGTCCGAGTCTCCACAGTCGCCAAGACTCGACGTTCAGCTTCTTAACGCATCGCTTCAATAGCCTCAGGAGAAGTATCATTTTCATGCTTCTCATCCAGCTGCTGCCGCTGCTGAGCCAAAGTAAGAGCCCGGTGGGTGAAATCTGCCTCCTCCTTCTTGAATGCTACGTGTTCAGCCTGGACACGTTCGGCGTCTAATAGAAGTCAGGCCCGTTGGTCCTCAAGGCGGCGGATCTGGGCATTAATCTCCGCGATACTATTGTCCAATGTAGCTCGTGCCTCCACCGTCTCCCGCGTAGACTGAGACAACCGCTCCACTGCAGCTTCAGTCTCAGCCACTTCGCGTTCCCAGACACTCACGGTGGCCTGGTAAGAAGACTCAATCTCAGCGATCAGCTTCTCCTTTACCACATCTATCAGGACGGAGAGGTCGTTTCGCTGGATGTGCTGCAATTCGGAAAGTCGCTGGTCCAACTCAACCACTGAGGCTTCTAGAATGTCGGTCATATGATCAAGGCCCTCATAAAGATGGATCAGGTTGATATGAGGCATTGCCAGAGTTCTTGCCGTCGCAAAACTTCCATTGGCATCCATCACGGCTGATACACCCCTCTGCAGCATTTTATACACTGCCTCGATGATAAATTTTATATATTCATCTGCATCCGCCAGCACCTACGACGTGATAGCAGGAGTCGGAGGAGCTGCTTTAGCAGACGGACCGCAAGAAGGCCCGCCTGCCTAAATTCGCGAGGCTGGACCCTCGGTATCGACAGGCTCTTCATCAACAGGGGCTTGACTACTAGCCCGAGGAGCCAAAGGAACAGAAGAAGCCGGGACAGGCCTCGAGATAGTACCCCAAGTCGAAGGAGCAACAGAGGGTTCTATCAAACCCTTACCCTTCACAAACTCGGAAGAACCCCCGACGTCAGTGGCCACCTCATCAGCCCCCAACTGCTATCAACAGCCAGTACGTCCCCTGGCAGAACGGGGAGATCAACACTTGCCTCCTGACTCGCCCCTGAAGCCAGAACCGGCAGCCGAGTCTCACTTTCCTTATCAAATCCCTCTACAGGGACAGGCTCTGTCGCTACCTCCTGATCGGTAGCCACATCAGCTTCTACTGCTGAGTCTGGGGTAGGGCTCGGCAATGATACAGCCGACCTTCCCTCATTGTAACAAGGAGGGGAATCAACTCTCTCCTCTGTTCCAACCACATCTGTTGCCCCCGCAACAGACTCTTGCAACTCTGGAGCGATGTCATCCGAAGATGACGAACTCCACTCCACTTCATCATCACGAAGCCCCGGATCTGCTGGAACCTCGACGTCCAAGGCTCCTATGGCAGCTGGCACCATCCCGGAAGTTGCTGCAACCTCCGTATTTCTTTCAACAAAGTCTGGAGATACTAAAACCTCCGCAGGAACAACATCTTCAGGATTCTCCTCCATTGGAGACATTACCATCGGAGGAATGTGCTCATCAGAAGAGCTTGCCATCTCCTTCGGTTTACTGACTCCCGGTTTAGAAATACGGGTTTTCTTCTTCGATGATCCCTACAAGAAGAAAAGTACAAGTCACCAAAATGACAAGATGAACCAAAATTACGGAGGACTCTTTACCTCAGCAAGAGCTGATTCCACTGGCGTTACGGACGACATTCCCGTAGCCTTTGGAGTCGTGGCTTTTCTCGGCCTTTTTGGTTCAGACTAACCGGCTTCTGCGTCGGCCCGTCTCTTCCCAACAGAGGGATCTCTCACTGATGCTGCAGCAGCAGCCCGATATCCCGCCAATTTTGGTGGACGATATGACCGAGCCGCTATCAACATATTCGTCGTGGCCTCCAGCTGAGTTCCAATGATGAAACTAGTCTCCCTATTATAACCAGGAGACACAGTATTAATGGAACAATACAGCTTAGCTTCCGAATACAGGATCTGTGGTCGAGGGTTGCGAACGGGCGTAGTAAACTGAACACCAGTACACCCGGCATTGTAATATTGCCAGCCCCGGGCTCCATCCAGCAAACTTTCGATAAACCCCAGACTATTACTGGGATTCTGTAACATTAGCTGTGTATAGCCAAACTGGCGAGCGAACCGGCTGGGCAGATATGGCTCCAGATAACACCTATTTTGGTTGCGATAGACCAAGTGAGAAGGCCGAATACTTTGCAACCAACGAAAACCCCATTTCGGCAGAGTAATCGCATCTTCACCTGAGTCGTCTAAATCTTGGTCAGCCTCGAAATCTTTAAAGATGGGGCCAACCTTGACAATCTCCCACCCCTGAAGGTAGGACAAAACTCTCCTGCAAACGGGGACGCCAGTGTGTAACCACTTCCTCTTGTAGAAGCGGCGGATAAAGGCATCACCTTCAACATGATCCTCCTCCGGACCTGGACTCATCACGCTCGGATGATACAGAATCAACCACCCCATAAGATAATGGAATGGAAGTTCGGCCCGGGGAAAATTATCGTTTCTACCTCTCCCATGGATCACATTATCAGCAAAGGTCCTCAAACCCCGTAACAGGTTACACACCATCGTAGGGAGGAGAGCTAGAGGACGACCAAAGACCAATTTCACGGCGGGCAAAATGAGGTTCCGGTGTACCCTCTCCACAGCACCAGATCCGCCGACAAACACACAATCCCGGAGCTATATCATCAAGTATGCCGTTAACACCGCCTTAGATGACATCCGGTGCCCACAGTGCCAGAAGCAGCTATACGCATTCTCGCCACTCTCATTTGAACGGGGGGCCCTCTCATCTAGCCGGCTCACGTCAGAAGTTACTTCCGCGGGTCTCAGCCCTTGCAGAGTCGTACATATCGGATCTTCGAAGAATCCGCCAGATCCTGCTTGAAGACGTAATCCCTCCAAGCAATCACATGAGGCTGAGTCCTGCCTTTGTCCTTCCGTTGCATCAGATAATGTTGGCTCGCCACCTCTTTGAAAACAGCCATCATCTCTGGGTCCTTATTTTCCAGAACAAGGATCTCTTTATTCGATGGGAAATATTCCTCGTACGGTTCCGAGCCCCAGGGAAGCTTGGACACTTCGTACATCTCATGGAGAGCCAACCCCAACTCCTCCACCGAAGTAAAGAAGGTGCCAGTCTGGGCATTGAACAATTCCAAGAATGCAAGGAATATAGGCTTATTGAGATCCACGCCAGCCTGTGTGGCACGGATAGCGGCCGTCAGCCCAATCTCCTTAAGCTCAACCTTGAACTTCGAAAGCACCCAAATGGTCAACTCGTCCCACTTCGGCATGTGGTGACACCAACCTTCAACCCTAAAGCCACCTTTCGGATACGTGACCCTCGATGTCAGCATCCGATTTGCAAAGGTTGAGGCACTGAAGGCAAAAGTGTCACTAGGGACTTCTCTGTAAAGGCTCCCAGGACGCAAAGCTCGGCAACTAAACGAGGGACCGGCTCTCGAAGCGGCCAAGGTATCCCTCTGATTCGAGGTAGCATCAATTGAAAGAGTACCTCCCAAGGTCCCTCCTTGAGAAGGAGTAAGCTCCCAGGGCATCCTTCTCTTGGAAGCTAAACGGTAGAAGGTCGTCAGCGGCAACTGGCGGTCAAGTTGTTGTATGTACAGAACCATGCCTTTTGCAGAGAAAAACCAGTCTTCTTTAATCTTCAATACCTTCGCCTCGGAAGAGATCAGTCGGTCACCAAACAAAAATGCAGGTTTTAAGAAAGTCACATCCTCGGATTCAGCAGATTTCAGTTTACCACTCTCCATCATACTCTGGAGGAAAATCGGCAATTGACTCTGGATCTACAGCATTCTCTCAGGAGGTTGATTATGTAAGATAGCATCCTTCGCAGGGTTGATAACCGCCTCGTCAAAATCAACTCCCATTTGACAAAGAGAAGCATCCAGAAGGACTTTATTCAGCAAAGGGATTGTCATCAACACTGACACAACAAAAACAAAAGTCAGGCAAAAAGCTGTAAGGAGACAAAGTGTGTCAAGCAACCCGGCACATCATCAGGGTGAAAACCCATGCGCATCAGCTTCGGCGCATCATCAAGGTAAAAACCTATGCGCGTCAGCAGAAGCTTCAGCGCATCATCAGGGTGTAAACCTATGCGCATCAGCAGTGAGGCTTCGGCACATCATCAGGGAGTAAACTCATGCACGTCAGCAGTGAAGCTTCGGCCCATCATCAGGGCGTAAACCCATACGCGTCAGCGGTTAAACCTCGACACATAAAAAGGGCCTAAACCCATGCACGTCGGCGGGATAAAACCTCGGCGCATCATCAGGACAGAAGTCCATGCGCGTCGGCAGCAGAAGAGTTAGGGCACGCCATATAACCTAAAGCTCGTCTGAACGAAAAAGCAGTGGAAGAGACGACACCCACCCGTCACTGCGGGTCGAACGTCGGCCGGAGTCACAATGGTAACATGAGCATCCTCTTCGACAAACTCCGCCGGCTCCTTTCCCTTGCTAGCACCGCCGCGAGGAGTCTTGGGAGCCATTGCTTGAGAGAAGAGGGTTTTTGTGAAAAACTCTAAAAGGTAAAAGCAAAGAGAAGAAGAACTCTCTCTCTCTCCATCACACGCCTATTTATAGGCATGGTCGCACGCGTGAACCGATGAAGTGTGACCTCAGCCGTCGCCTCGGGTTCTGTGAAAAGATAACCGCAAATAAAATAAAAAAGATCATCATTAATCTTTCTTGGTTATCGAGGTGTTATCATTTACTGAGCGGAGCATGCGCCCCGTCACTAATGCGTGGAGTATCTATGTGCCCCGACAGTCATGCGCTCCAACCTCCATGCTTCTTATTCAAAGTATTCCAAAACTTGTCCAAAAGTTTTGAAAACTTTGAAGGGGGTCTTGTAGAAGCATGGAATTTCTGAACCAGAAGTCCTATGCGCCAGACACTACATGCGCCAGAGCTCGGACAAAGTACTTCACACGGCAAAAACAACAAATATGGACATTGAAAGAGGACTTTTTATTACATATAAAAGTCTATTACATGTCTATAAAAGATTATACAAAGGAGAATTTCTACAAAAGAAAAGATCCTAAGTCTACAGCCAGCAGCCACCATGCACCCTCAAATAGGCACAATAATCACCATGCGCCTCCAGTCAGGCGCATCCCACCATGTACCCTCAGCAGGGCACATCCTTTCAGCAGCTCAGTCATGTACATCATCAGTTATGTGCATCCCTTCGACAGTTCAGTTATGTGCATCCCTTCAGCAGCCCAGTTATGTGCCGCTCTTTTTGCCAGGCTCACCGCCGTCTAAATGCTTCGACTAATGAAGCATTTATTGAGCAGAACGAGGGTGGCAATCAACCCTCTAGCTGGAGAAAGAGCTCCTCAAACCGAGGAAGAGAAGAGCACCGCAAGCCGACCTATGGCCAGGGGAGGCTTCAAAAGAGCCTCCAAAGGAGAAGGAAGACCGTAATCGAAACCGCGGCTAAAGGAGCAGCTTTCAACACAACCAAAGTGGGCGACACCCACTTTGAAGGAAAAAAGAGCCCCCAAAGCCGCAGCACCGCCATTCCGATCTGCGGCTCTTCCAGAATATCGGAGACGAGGCTCGAGCATCCCTATCTTTGGATGCAACAGGCACCTTCTGCCTGCCTCAGAAGCCCTCGACTCTGACTTTTGGATGTAACAGTCACCTTCAAGTGCATCAATGAAGACATTGCATCGCATCTTCACCCTCGGGAGCATCTCATCAACAGAATGTATCCGAGTAAACAAGTTCATATCGAAAGAACGTGAGAGAACGAGAAGCAAACTCTCTCCATGCCACTATTTATAGGCCGGGAAAATCAAACCCATACGCCAAGTGGATGGCTCTCCGAATTCTGTGCAATAAATTTGTATTAAATGGATGAACCGGACGCTTCGAATTCAGCTAAGTCAAAACGGCTATTTAAAGCACTCGAAGATCGTAACAGTCGCAATATTAAAGACGTGTCACGAAGCGGATGTACCGACCAGACCGTGCATCACACAGACGCGCCCTTCAACATCAAGCGCATCACCAAGCACCTCACAGGGATGCGCTCCCATGCATCCCCATACGCCTAGTGGAATGCCAACCGATGTGCCCACTCAGTTGTCCATCGAATGTCAAAAACATTTAATGCTGAACTGACAGAGTTGGCAGCACGCTTCCCGAAGACTGAACACTTGACAGCTTTTTCAGAAAACGAAGCATCGCCGACATCAGCATCATTATTACTTTCCTCCGACGGTTACAAGCCACGTGGTCGTCCAACCACTTGCATGCGCCTTCGCGGCCATGCGCTCGATGCTCTGTATGTGCCTCAAAAGCCATGCATCTCAGACTTTTTACTGATCCCTAAAGACAGAAGGAAAGTCACCATTAAAGCTCTGCATGCACCTCAAAAGCCATGCACCCCAGACTTCTCTCTGACCCGAAAGACAGGAGTTAAGTCACTACTGAAGCCTCGCATGCGCCTCAAAAGCCATGCGCCCCGAATGGTTCGTGACTCCCAAAGGTTACGAGCCAAAACCTTCTCATGTGCCCAATCCTAGGCGCATCCTACCAGTTCATTCCCTATCAAATTCGAGATCTCTGAGTCATGGGTCGATGACACATGTCCTTTGACTCAACTCACCCAAGAACTCAGCAACAGAAAGATCTTCTCCTCTGCTACGTGCCGGCCCACAACAGCAGTATGAAGAATTCAACCCCTCGATCAGGGGCGCATCGTTCATACGCCTCCATCAGCAACCACCATGTGGCATCCCCGCGTCCAGGCGCATCTTACATATGCGCATATGAGCAGCCAGCCTACAGACTATAAATAAGAGGGATCATTTCCTTCACACACACACGCAGGAACGAAAAAACGAACAAACACACCACCAGAGAGGCAGATACAGACACTCAATATCTCTCTCCTCTCAGCAAGCTCCAGTACCCAAGGCAATCCAGACCTTCAGAGAACCGATAACCGTCTTCAGATCGTCAACGGAGTCAACGTATTACCACTCACTCCATCGGTACAAGGGACCCAGATAAACAAAAGTGTACTCCTAGGACTACATCTAAGTCCTATATTGTAACACTGTTCTGTTTGTATTGAAATTTGCAATAAAAGAATTTTAATGGCAAACAAAGGCGTTCAGCACTAGAAAGCTGTGAAGCGTGTTAAGAGATATCTCAAGAAGACTCGGACATATGCACTATACTTCAGCGGAGAGCCGCCGATAGTAGAAGGCTTCAGTGATGCCAGCTGATGCTCAGAGTTG
This sequence comes from Iris pallida, assembly GCA_029216955.1. Lineage (NCBI taxonomy): Eukaryota > Viridiplantae > Streptophyta > Magnoliopsida > Asparagales > Iridaceae > Iris > Iris pallida. The sequence continues at coordinate 3,212,301 of JANAVB010041019.1, forward strand.
GAGAGCGAGAGGTCCACTGGTGGATTCATTTTCATAATGGTGGAGCTGCTATATCATGGAAGTCGAAGAAGCAGACTATGCTCTGGCGGTCTTCTATAGAATCTGAGTTATTTGCACTTGATATCGCAGCAGATGAAGAAGAATGGCTTCGGAAGCTCATATATGATCTCAAGTGGTTGGAGCGCAGATACCGGCAATTCCGATATACTGCGACAACCAAGTGACTGCGATGGTGGCATCAAATGATCTCTTCAACGAAAAGAAGAGAGCTGTGAGGTTAAAGCACAGGGTAGTGAACGATCTCATCAAGAGAGGTGTCATTGCAGTAATCGATGTTCGGAGTCAAGAGAACCTAGCGGATCCGATCATGAAGGGCCTCAAGCGTCAGCTGGTTGAAGACACAGTAGGGAAGATGGGCTTGAAGGCATTCTGATAGTATATTTTTGTAATCCTACCATAAAGTTTTATGTTATTAGTTCAAAAAAAATCTACTAGATATCTAACTTTCGGTTCAAGGGAGGACCACTGACTAAAAAACTATCAGGTAACAGTAGGTACTTGTTCTTGGAAACATGAAAGGATTACGAACCCATAACCACTATTGTCTACTATATGTTTTCTGCAAAAAATGGATGCTGTGTTGAGGTTGGCTTAAATGCCTTAATAAGTTCTCAGGCAGAGTGAATGCCTGGTGTGCTTTACAGGAAGCACGGTAGTGCAGCATTACAAGGAGTAAAATTCTATGCTACAGTAGGATGACTCCACCATGAGGTTCCCAGGTAGGGGTAATGCCTCGGCTTTGCAAGCCAAGTCATAGCAGCGTAGCATCGCAAATAGGCAGGTAGCCTAATGTTGTATGGTGAAATTAAAGAGTTGTAGACAACACTACAAAGGGAAGGGTGACCCCATGTTACAGTGGCACGACACCACGATCAGGTACCCAGGTAGGGGTAAAGTCTCGGCCTTGCAAGCCATGTCGTTGCGACGTAACACCGCAAGGAAGCCTTAGGCTTCATGCTGGATAGAATGGCACTACATAGAGGCTGTGACCTCATGCTGCAGTAGTGTGACACTACGATGAGGTTCCCGGGTAGGGGTAATGCCTCGACTTTAGGCCATATCATAGCGACGTAGCACCGCAAGGAAGCGTAAGGCTTCATGCCATGTCTCTTTAATAAAGAACTTATCTATAGTGTATGGAAAGAGATATCAGGCCGTCTCTTGAGGGTAAACTTATAGACGCCCAAAATTATACACTAAAACCAGGCTGGCACATGGCCTTTAATGTGCAGCCAGAAGCACATGTAACTATACTTTGTGAGTGGGAAGAATTACAATTGTGGTGCAGAATTCAAGGCATAGTCCATTCTTGTATCGCATTGTTATTTAACCCATACGAGAAGATTCAAGTCGTCAGCGACATCTATCCTAATACAAAATGGACAGTTACTGTGGGGAACGCTCAACCCTAGACACATATATATGATGAGATATGTGGGGGATTGTTGGTGCTCTTGTTCCTTGACATGAAGAGAGCTTGCTCTCAACATGCTTTGTAAAGTTTAGTCCCACATTGGAAAAGTACCATGAGTTATCTCAACATATATATGAGTATGTGTTGTTGGGATATGCACATGGGGTGGTGACCCTAAGGAGAAAACCATGTGGGTGATTTTACTAAGAAAAAAATGATTAATTCCAATAAAGACGTAAGTTGATTTTTGTTTGTGTGGGCTCAGACTCGACAAGGACTCCAGGTTGTCTCGTGCATGCACGGGAGTGTTCAGGGGGAAGGCATGGGCTAGCACTCGACTATGCTGATTGTGGGATGATGTAAAACATCAAACTCTATTTTAGAGTATTGGTGTTTTAGTCCCACATCGGATATGAGAGATGGTGAGGTCTCACTCCACTCTATAAATAGACCCCTCTTGCCTTCTTTCCATGATGCACCAAAAAAGAGAGTTAAGGGAGTCCGTAAAGTTCAGAAAGTCGGTTGAAGTCACAAATATTGATTGACGAGCGTTCCAGAAGTTCTCTTGAACTTGCTGGCTCCTGTAAGCGGAACGTATAGAGGCAAATCTTGCTTTGCGCAACGGTGTTTTTACACCCCAGCAGATTTAATCCTCCTTTTCTTCTTCTTCTGTTTCTTTGTAACTCGTTCTTCAGGTTTTAAGGCACCTACTGAGTATGAAGGCCTAACTTTGTTTTTGAGATTTATATCATTTGTGGCACCTACTGTGTAGGCTTGCTAAACTCCTCATTTGTGGCACCTACTGTGTAGGCTTGCTAAACTCCTCATTTGTGGCACCTACTGTGTAGGCTTGCTGAACTCCTATTTTCTATCTATATCCACGCCTCGGGACTAACACCGGCTATTTCCAGCAACCACCAAGACCCGTGCGCCCCTCAACAACCTATTCTGGCGTCGCCTAGCACCTATCTTCGACAACACCTCCTCTTCCGGTGGTGTCGGGTTATGTATAAAGATTGGTATATATATTTTGGATCAACTAATTGGGTTTTCGACAACTCCTAATTAGGATCAACTAATTGGGTTTTCAACAACACCTAATTGGGTTTTGTATAAAGATTTGTATATATATTTTGGATCCTCTCCCGGTGGTGTCGCCTAGCACCTGTCTTCGACAACACCTGTCTTATGAATTTTTTTATTAGTATGTATATTTTGGATCAACTAATTGGGTTTTGTATAAAGATTTGTATGCTAAACCTTTTAGATATGGACTTTTATATGTATTCTAAGATGGGTTTGAAATACTTTCTAAACTATATATTATTTTTGATTAAATACCATTAATAGATTTTATTCTAAGTAGCTACCAATATTTTCTAAGGTATATATAATATTATGATTGTAATTATTATTGTTAGCTTTATTATGGTTGATCTTTATTATTAATAATTATTACGTAGAAATATATAACTAGTATTCTAAATGATATTTGGCAACAAATTATGGCATTTGGCTTGGCCCTATATTTGTCTATATTTGTTACTACCATATTTCTAGATAGGGGTATTTTTATCATTTTACATTATCAATATATCGTATACATTGATTTAATTAATTATAGTGATAGCTGCATTTATTAGTGGACTAGCCTATTATGTTGGACCGTTGGTTAGTGAACCCGATTAGACTTATCATGACACTTGAACCAACATATTTGGCTAGCCTCACTAGACTCATTTAAGTCATAACATGTCATGAATATGGATTAGATTAATCACCAAATTAGATTACAAGCTTCCATAGATTAGTCAAACCTTCATGATAACCTAAATGGACATTGCGGATAGTTTGCATTGACATGACTAGGGCTCTTACCATGGCTAGCCATGGGGAGAGGAGTTTCATTCTCTTCACTTCTTCATTTGGAGCACAAAACCCTATTTTGGTGTTCTTCCCAAAAACCTTTCTCATTTCTCCATCAAAATCATTCCCAAACATCATCAATCTTCTCCTACTCTTCATCCAAGGAGCCTAGAAGCTTGGGAGCCAAGGAGAACAAGAAGAAGAGGCTATTTGGCTTGAGAATTGTGTCTAACTTCTCTTTTGTGTCCATTTGTGGTGCTACATTAGGAATCCATCTACCAATAGGTATACATCTAACATTTCTCTATATTTAAACTCTAATACATGTATTGGATCATTAGGAAACCCACCCATGGACTATGAGTACCTATATGAGGAAGAACTAGGCTCTAATGACTATTTTGGTAGAAGTTACATAGAGTTTTTGTGCCATTTTTGGAAAAAATCTGAGAATGGTACACTAAGTGCTTGTTATTTGATTTGATAGGCTAAATAGGCATGTGAATATTGTGTGTGGCTAGATACGTATCCACAAATGGATATGAGTAGGTTGTGTCATGGTATTCTAGGACACAGAGTCAATTTGAGGGGGGGTTTCCTCCTACACTTGTGACACACATGTCATATTTCATATGACATATTACATTAGCTAGATATCACTCTAATTAGCTTCTAATTGTCATTATAGGCATGCTCGTGTATTTTGGTAGGATTCGGACAAGCTTTGGTAGAGTATCTTGGGCGTATCATAAGCTTGTGCACCAAGCGTTCGATACGTGTATACAAAGAGATTTTTGTATCCTTTTTGAGTCAAGATTGGGTGTACGTGTCCTAAATAGGATACATGGTGTTGTTTCATGGTATCTTATGATACGCACGGTTAGATTTGGGTATGCATGTGTATCTACCTATGTGGGCACCTATATGTATATATGTGTGTATCTCTATATATGTGGGTAGATTGTGTGTGTGTCATAAGTATTCATTTGTGAGTGTAGACACATGAATACATGTGTGTGTGCATATATGTAGTGCTATCTATATCTGGTTACACATATGTGTGTGTATTGATAGGTGAGCATAGGTATATCTACACATATATGTGTGTGCGAATAGGTTAGGGTGTGTGTTTATAGGCTCGTGTATGATTGTGTGTGTAACTAAATATAAATGTATGTGTGAATCTTTGGTACATAGGTAATAGGTTTACCTATAGGCTTAGGAAATAATGTGTTGCAAATGGGGGGGTGACTATTGAGATATATGAGTGAGACATATATATGTATATACATATCAGATTATATAGCTAGTGTGTATGTATCAGTGAAGAAAGAGAGGGGGACATATAGTAACTGTTGGGGACATCACCAGATTTTAAGTATTGAGAATCCGATGAACCATTACCTGATACATAGGAAGGAAATCCCATGCTAGTATAGACAACACTTAACCCTTCCTTAATCCTAATGGAACAGTGTACTTATTCTTATTCCATACACAAGGACCAAGAATGTCGGCTCTATTCTGTAATTGAAGAATATGTCCAGAAGAAACCTCTCATTCTTCTGGAAACTTTAAAATTGGAGTGAATGGTAGGTGGAGCAAAGAAGGGGTTCATAGCCAAGCAGTGGGGGGACTGCTATGTTTAACTGCAGCAGTAGGTCCTACAATAGTAGCTTGGTAGGGGTTTCAAATGGGCCAACAGGTTGGTAACTGCTGTAGGGTGCAGCAGTTACACTGTTTGATTAGCAGAGAGCTAGATGCAAGGGAACTTGGCCCATATGTACAGGCAGATAAGGGGGTGCTACCTGCATTAGGGGGTCTAACACTTGGGGGCTTCCTATAAAGGCAGGGATGAGCCTATGGATAGGGCAATGGTGCACCTGTTGCACAATAGGAGGAGGAGAGAAGCAGGAATACCCTGCTGTTTGGACAGGCAGCAGGGCAGTGCCCTTATGGGCTGCCCATTGTGTGTGTATGTGCTTCTTGTGTGTGGGTGTGTGTTTGGTGATACACACATGTGCCTTTGGGTGTGTGTGGGTTATGGTTACCTAGGTATGTGCTAGGGGTGTGTGTGTGTATGCATAAGTGTGTGTGTGTGTATTTACATATTGATAAGAAGGTGTGTGTACATTGGTAGTTAGATGATTACCTAATGGGCTTAGGGGTCAGGAATGAGGTATGGGTAAGAAGAAAGGGTATGTGCCATATTTGTGTATAGAAGTGAAGGTGATGTATCCTATGTGAGAGTGTGGATAGGTAAAGAAATGAAGAGATGGTAGGTAATAGATGATATCTATGTGATATGAGAGTGGTGTAGGCACATGTGTAGGTATCCAAGTAAGAAGGATATTGGTATTGACATCAATGTGTGCTAGGATATGTACATATGTAATAGGATAACTACTATGATAGTGAACATGTGTAAGGAGGCATGTTGATTTGGATAGATAATGTTAGGTAAAATGGGTTGTGGGTAATTGAGTCTAGATAATGGCATATTGGTGTATGTGGATAATGTAAATAGGATATATATATATATATATATATATATATATATATATATATATATATATATATATATATATATATATATATACATATATATATATATATATATATATATATATATATATATATATATATATATATATATATATATATATATATATATATATATATATATATATAGGTAATGGGGTAAAAGGTAAGGTATTTCATATAGAGCTTATGTATATACAATATTGATAGTTACATAGGGTATTGCCTAGTATAGGTTGAAATATCTTAGTATGGCAAGGTATAGACCTAGAAACCTAGGTATGACCTAATTTTGACTAGTGTTGACTAGTTTGACTATAAAAGCCAACCGTTATGGTAATTTGACCTAGTTTGACCATAGAGACTTAGTATTGACCTACTTTGACCTCCATGATCTAGAATTGACCTAGAAATTATATTTTACTTTACAAATCATTGTTTAACACACCAAAACACTAATTGACATTAATATTTCATATTTAGGTCTTCGTGACTCGACTTTGGACCTCGATCCACACTCCTTGCTCCGGACCACATGCGAGTACATTCTCTGATAGTTACCATTATTTGATAATTTCTATGATTCTGGTCTATAGTATTGTTTTACTTAATTCTCGACACGATGGAGACACGGATTGATATTTTATGGATTCACTCTCTTGCGACACGTGCGTCATACTTATCTGGCCTCTACATCAGGACTCAATTACTGGCATCACTTACTTTTATCTGGCTGGTCTCGTACTTGATTTACATGTCGGGACTTAGATTCATTATGCTAGTTGGGCGGGAAAATACTTGAGTAGACATGTAAACATTCCCAAAATCTGGAATCACCCCTACTGGTTTAATATGGAATGATAGCAGTCGCACACCTCATGTGCGATGAGCGGTATTACCCCTAGCCATTTACATGTTGAAAGTGGTATTTTAAAATATACTAGTTTAGTTATATTCTTGCTAATTTACATTATACATACTGGATACGTCATATCTATATTAGCATAGTTCTCTTTTATTTACTGTCCTTATTGCCACATTCTCTTGTTTTACCATGCTTATTTTTACTGCCCTTTATTTAACTATTGCTCTATTTTATTTTTGGTTTTAATCTTTCTTACTCATCATGTATTACTTACTATAACTGTTTTATAGTCCTTATCATTTAATTGGAACTGTCGTTCTATTTTATTTTCGGTTTTAATCTTTCTTACTAATCATGTATTACTTACTATAACTATTTTATAGTCCTTATCATTTAATTGGAACTGTCGTTAGAGGTATGCTTCGTTCCAATCCTGACAGGATAATATTTTTCAGAGGATCTAGAGGACTTTTGTCCTATCTATTATGGACCAGGCGTAGGTGAGGGATATCAGCAGAAGACCCGGGAGGAGCCAACCCAGTAGAGGAGACACTAGTAGAGATTCATCTAGATTAGCTATTAGTACTGTATTTGTCTCAGTTTATGAGACTTGGATTCTTATTTTATCTGAAACATGTACTTATTGAGATATTAAACTCTTAGACTTGTTGTGGATTTATGTTATGCTACTAGATTTCTTTATTTTATCATTCATATCTTTATATCATTTCGTGCCATTATCTTCCTTTAGTATCTATGATTGAGTATGAGATTCTAAATATTATATTATCCTCCGTTCGGAGATGTGATTATTATTGACAGGTTATAGTTCATATATTCTTAGATTGTTTAGATAACATAGTTGACCTAAACAGCGTTCTACCGTCGATGCTGTGGCATAGGCTGGACGTACCCACGTACTCGTGCCCTATATCGGGTGTGGGTCGTAACAATATTCAACTACAAAATTGAGTTTTTAATTGTAAAAATGATTTTTTTAATAAATTTTCAAATCGTTGTATAAAGATATTATGGTTAATAAAATATTATTTTTGATTATCATTTCTAAATAATTTATAACATTTTTTTATATAATTTTATTTCTTATTAAGGATTTCCTTTTATTTGAACATATTCTTCCGAATATCGAATCTTGATCGTGACTAAAGGTACTTCATATTTTTCTTGCGAATCCGAACTTCTTCATACCTACCCTAGCTAATCGGACTATTCTGGACTCAATGGAATTATCTATTTCACCAGCTGACGACCCTAGGCGAGTACATTCTTGTTTGTTTTAATATTGATATTTACTATATTTGCATGATTAGTGATGTTATACTCGATTCTTGACACGCTCGTTACACTAATTAGTGGACATAAATTTTGGTCATGATACCATATTTTATTATGCTTATATTATCGTATTTCGTGACCTATTATCGTGGCTTAGATCCACGTGTAGTAGTGTCATGCCCATGTTCCAAAAGTTATGGGACTAGCACGTGGCATGCCAGCCGTATAATAAATATACGTAAGCTGTAAAGTACAGTAAAACCATGACAACTAATCTCATCCACAAAATAAAGAATAATGATCTCATAAATCAACTATGAATTGTATCTTACAAGTCGTTGGATGGAGACAAATCCACTACCAACTATTTTAAATGAGAAAAAAATTTATAAGAAAAGAATTTGTAAAAAAGTAGCAAAGGACGATCCAAGAGCAATCCTCATTGATAAAAAGGGAAGACCACGATCTTGGCTAGAGCACCTACAAAAGGTCGCAAAAGCACACAGCTGGAGAAATCACCAGGTCCTCATGGGACTAGCAAGATACGTAAAATATGCCTATCTAACAGTATACATGCATAAAGAAAACCAGGGTATAAACATAAAAGGACTAAGCAACAACGAAACATAAATATGAGAACAACTACGCATAAATGAACTGCTGGAAAGGAAACATGCATCAAATGTCAAGTTTCTAGGTGAACATATAACAAGAAAGCAAACAGATAATCAAACCCTCTCCCCTAGTGTGGACTCGCAGGTTTGAACAAATAACTAACCCTCGCCCCTAATTTGGACTCGCAGGTTAGTTCAAATAATCAACCATCACCCCTAGTGTGGACTCGCAAGTTAGTTCAAATAATCAACCCTCGTCCCTAGTGTGGACTCGCAGGTTGAGATTAAACAAAAATATGAAAAGAAGTTCAGTTATGATGCACTTGTCCTGTACGACTCAATCGAGGTATGTCACGACCCGCACCCAGTGAAAGGGCACGAGAAGTGAATACGCCCAACCTACGCCGCAGTGTCGGTGGTAGAACGCTGTCCTGAGTCACAGTATCTAACACAGTCTAGAATAAGCTCCTAATGGAGAGTAAATAATATGTAACTCAATCACAAAACTAAGATGGAATAGAAGAATGAATCTCAAGAGAGTCATAGATAAAAAGTCTAGGTGTAAACCACCAGAATAATTCTCAAGTACAACTCATAAAGTCTCAAATAGAAATGCAAATAAAGTACTAAATCACAGCTAGACTACGGACAAGTCCTCAGCGACTGTGGAATCCTCCTGAGGGTCCACGTCGCCAGTGTCATCTAAGCCAATGCCATAATAAGTAGGACAGTACTCATCATCCATACTTGTAAAATTTTCAACATGCCCAGTCAGGACGGAACGAGCACATATCTCTCACAACAGTTCATAGCAGGAATGGACATATAAAGCAAGCTATAGAAAACTATACATGAATCGCTATAAATAAAGTCAACAAGAGAGAGAGACTATAAAATGAGATATAATACGATAAATAGAGAAATATAACCTTCTACGTGATCTAGAGCATGAATTGGTTATGTAAACGGTTTGGGTTGCACATGGATACAGCTATGGAGTGCACATGGATACCTACTGGGGATAATGATCACATAACCAACTACACTCTCCCTGCCCCCAATCAAAAAATAAGGATCAATACATGTTATGTTATTGCACATGGATAACAACTACTGTATACATGGAGCTCATATGGTCATGAGTGTACATGAATAACATATGAGTGCACATGGATAAATATGAATACATGGAGTACATGATGGCCATGATAAAGTACATGAACATGACATAATCGATGTATCCGAGGGGATAACATCGCATAAAAAGATCCATAGGGTACTAATCCATGTGAACATCATGTCAGCATCAAGTATACTTGTCTATGACAAGAGAACATATCCAAAGAAGTATGAAAAGATAGAGAATGTACTCGCCTGGCAAATCGAACTGCTGATGATGATGTGTAACTAAACTGGGGCAATGTAAACCTATTTAAAATACACACATGTCACAACCAAGTCCACAATATCAAAAGAAATAGCTACAATGCAAGACTACATGCTTCTAGGTCCATTTTGGTCAAAGTCAATCCTCGGTCAACTCGGGTCAAACCTGGTCAACGCTGGTCAAACCTGGGTCAACTAGTCCGTCTACTAATTTCTAGGTCATACACAAAATTCTAGGTCATTTGGAGTTCGTTTGAGTTGAATTGGATCAAGTTTGACCCAAAGTTGACTTTTGTCAATTTGGTCAACTTGTCGGCCAATTCGACTAAACTAAGCTCGAAATGACAAACCAAATCTATCCTAGGGCTCCTACAGTTATATACACAACTATAATATATTTCAAGAGGGTTTCCAAGCATAAAACCTATATACATATAGGTATATACATACACATGTGTATATACAATACAACCAAACCCTATTTCTGACAAAAGATGATGTGTGTGTGTGTACTGGTGCTTACTGAAATGGGGTAAATCTGAGATTAAAAATAGTAAAACATACCCTTGGTATTACCCAAATTACTATACTATTATATACATATATATAAAGTAAGAAGCTACACATATATATATCTATATATACAAACTCTTAAATAGAAAGATTCGCAATGGTTGATATGGTTTAAAGAATCAGTGTCACGACCCGCACCCTAGAGTAAGGGCACGAGACGTGGGTACGTCCAGCCTACTCCGCAGTGTCATAGGTAGAACGCTGTCCTAGGTCACAACATCTAGCAGTTTAAGGTAATAACAGTTATACTCCCCGAATGGAGGTGACATAACAGAATATATCTCAATCATATCTAAGGTAGAATACGATAAGATAGAATGATATAAGAGATGTGAGACCCAAATCCACAGGAAATACAAATAGAGAGAAAGCTCAGTGTCTATGATAAACTCCACTGACAACCAGAAATAATACAGATCCAAATAAACAACTCAAATCTCCAATACAAAGAAATAAGATAAAGATATCTATGGAGCAACAGTCTCTACAGCTAAGGGATCCGACTGAAAGTCCGGATCGTAAGTGTCCTCTGAGGCTGTCCCATAGAAAGTATCTAAGTAGACCTCCTCCTCGTCCTCTGTAAAATTTTCAACAGGTCCAATCAGGACGGAAACGAGCACATATCTCTCAAAACAGTTCATAACAGGTTAGAAAATATAAAGCATGCAATAGAGTAAAATACAGGAAATGCTAGAAAGGAAGTACGAAAAATAGGAGATATTTTGTAACTGAAAGTAAATACATGATAAGTAAAGACTGTAAGTGGCTAAGTGATTTAGAGTACAATATGGTTATGTAAACGGCTTAGGGGCACATGAATACAACTAAGAGGCACATGAATATCTACTGGGGATAATGATCACATAACCAATTCTACTCACTCCGCCCCAATCAATACACAAGGATCCATTCAAGTTACGTTATTGGCACATGAATACAGCTAAAGATACGTGAACTCATGTAATGAGTAGTACATGAGATACATGATAGTACATGAAGGCACATGAGAACATGTAAATACATGAACTAGTACGAGTACAAGGAGTACCTGATGCACATGATAAAGTACATGAACATGAAATACCCGATGCACCCGTAGAGGGATAACATCTCAGAAAAGGATCCATATAGTACTAATCCGTGGAAGATACGTGTCAGCATCAAGTAAAGTAATCTAGAGCAAGAATATAGTCCAGACAGGTATGAAAAGATCAAAAAATGTACTCGCCTGCTATCTGAATATCCAAGATGAAAGTACTGTCCGAGGAGTGGTGTCTGTCTCCAATAGAACAGTACAAGTCACTATGAGTCTAAAATGATAATAAGATGCAAGTCAATGCATTCTACATGAATCTAGGTCAATCTAGGCCAAAGTCAACTCTTGGTCAACTCTGGTCAACCCTAGAAGTCAAACTAGGTCAACTAGGTCAAACCTAAGTCAAACAAGTCTATACTAGTCTAACTAGTCTAATCAAGACTAAACAAGGCTATACAAGTCTAATCTAGACTCTATACTGGCAAACAGATACACCCATAGGCTAAGAGTCCTAGTCTAGGCTATTAGGCAATATCATGCCTAAACCAAAGCCACAAATCACATATACACAAATTGATCTATTTATATAATATAATATGGAATACACATTAGCATATAGGTTATACCATTACACTATCTATATTACAATACATCTATATAGCTACCTACATACATATTTAGATACATACATATAGGCATTCAATATTACATATAGATATATCCATGATACTCACATATGGGTATACCTACAAATATACATATATTAACTATACATATATACATTACATATATACATAGAGAATAAGGAGAAAGGAATGTGATGGTGTACATGTGTATGTGTGTGTGAATGAAGACATGAGTGTGTGTGTTAGGCTTGAACCTGTGTTCAAGTGTTAAAGGAATATCACTGAAAACAGGGAATACAAACAGTGGGCAACACATTGTGTTCATGTGTCAAGAGAGTGTAGGGAAAAAATCAGTGAAGTATATTAGGAAAATTCAGTGTAACATATTGTGAATGTGAAAACAGTGAAGGTAGCAGTGTGTGTGTGTGTATGGCAGCTCAATCATTGTCAGAAATTACCCAAGTGTTCCCAGGTTTAACTAATCTACTGTTAATGAACTAAATCAACTCCATCTATTAGGAATTCATTTAGCTGAAACCAAATCCTCATGACAGTTAACATGAATCAAAACATTCATTTCAGTTTACTAAGAATGGATGACAGTGTATAGGGAAGGAATTCAGTCCAATAACAGTTCACAGGGAATAAAATAATCTCAGGTATTGAAATGGATTAACAGTTGACAGGAATGAAATATCAGTGAAGTTTATTAAAATAGTGGAGGTAATATGAAATGGAATTAATGCAGTGATAGGAAACATCTCAGGAATTAGGAAAATGAAATAACAGTTGATAGTCACAAAATCGAACCCAACTCAAAACCAAAACATCCCAAATCAAGCACACAGCTCCTGAAACATCTCAGGAAATAGGAAATGAGTTCAATTACAGTTCATACATAGAACTGAACTCAAATCAAACCAATGTATCTACTATATCATTCGAAAAACCAACACAAAGTCCAAATTCCCATTCTCAAACCATAAGCCTATTTGAATTGTAATGTTAAGCTAAACATGAACAACCAAACATGTGGGAAAACATTTAACAGTAAAAACATTACTTAAAACTGGGATTTAAAAGTTTAGGAATTCGAAAGAACTAAGTATCAGAATATGGTGTCAGTGTTTTTCCATTTCATCCAATTTTCGAATCCAAATTCACATCAATACCTATTCTAATATGTAAACTCGATTAACAGATGTTATTAAACATATATAGGATCTTAATTAGCAAATTAAACATGAATTAAAGCATTAAAAACTGGAATAAAAATACAGAACAAAATAGTACACTGCACACTCACAGTGCACTCCTCGTGCACACGTGATACTGTGTCCGACACGACACGAGAGGCCCTAAAACTTGACACACGTGGTGTCAGTCTATGCCCCATCGCGTGTGTGAAAAATCCCGTGTCCAAGTGTCGTATGCTGTACAAAATCAACCCCGAGTAGCAGGGGAAGCACACAGCTCGCGCGCGTGTGATGCACCCGCGTGTTCCCGTGTCCAATACGATACGACACGATACCAATATCAACTCAGAACACCAAAAATTAATAAACGAGCCTAAACCCTAATTTCCTATTCAAAAATATTCAAGAAATCGGATCGAAATGCCCTTTGGGGCATTTCATCAAACACATCCACGTATCCACTGATACGTGTCCGATACGGACACGTATTGGACACGAAACCTAGGATTAGCTATACCTACAGTTAGGGTAGGTCTAGGGCTTCCTAAATATGTAATCAAAACCCTATTTTATGGTGTGGATTAGAAATTACCTATAGGTTTGCAATGGCTCAAAAAGCCCCAAATGAGAGTGGATCCTCAAGCCATCAAACTCCTTCAAATTGCTTCTCCTCTGAAATTTCTCACCACAAACAGCAAGTAGAAGAAATTTAGAGCCTATTGAAATTTATTTGAGAGAAAAAGGAATTAAATAGGATTTTCTAGGAATTAATAAATATGGAGCATACCTATCTTTCTTAAACTTGAGAACTTCCTAAAGGAGGCTAGCCCTAACTTTGAGGAGCATTAAATAGAGGGGGGGACTAGTGTTGGCCGGCCATGGGGAGGGTGTTGGGCTAGGGTTTATTTGGTGTTGGACTTTGGGCCCCTAAGGACTTAAGTCATAAATCATGACTTGTGAAATCACAAGCCATTAACTAGTCTAATCAAATCCTATCTTCCCCAAATTAAATCGAATGACTAGGATATCTCTAACTTAGGTCAAGCTAGGGTTACACACTCTAACCAAGTAGTCATGACCTAGGTTAGCTTCTAGGACAGTCTCCTAAGTCACCCTGAGTCTAAGTCAATAATAGCACAAAATCAATTATACTAAAAATCACTGAAAATTCTAATAATTATAATTAATACTAAATATTTCCAAATAATTCCAAAATTTTAAAAATAACTAAAATACCCTCAAGCTAGAAATGTGGTAGTGACAAATCTACCCCCCTTAAAATAATTTTGTCCTCGAAATTAAAGGCGAAACTAACTGCTGAGAAGGATATAAAAGTATACCTCAAGGTCCAAAAAGATAGGGGTACCGCTCGCGCATCTCATCCTCCCGCTCCCATGTAGACTCTCCTGGAGAATGATGCCTCCATGCGACGCGTACCAAGGGTATCACCTGGTTCCTCAGCACCTTCTCTCGGCGATCCAGAATCTCCACAGGCTGCTCTGGATAACTGAGAGTAGGTCCAACCTCAATCTCCGAATGATCGAGCACATGGCTAGGGTCAGCCACGTACCGTCTCAACTGTGATACGTGGAATACGTTGTGAACTCCCACTAGTGCAGGTGGTAAGTCTAGCCTATAAGCCACGTCACCGACTCTCCCGCTGATAACGAAAGGGCCGATGAAACGCGGGCTAAGCTTCCCACCTCCACCAAAACGTATCGTACCACGAGTCGGAGATATCCGCAGAAAAACTATGTCTCCAACCTAATCACAAGCAAGGTCTCAAGTTACTAAAAATTAAACACGATCAATCAAACAAAACAAAAATACAACCTACTTATAATCCTATCTCTAATTCTGTACCTCAAACTCTAACGGCCTCCGGTGGCTATCGGCCCAGTGCCGATGTCTGTCCTGCGCCACGCAAAGTTTGTCCCTGATGAGCTTCACCTTCTCGGCTGCGTCAACAACCATCTCTGGTCCCAGTAAAGCTTGCTCTCCAATATCATCCCAAGATAAGGGTGTACAACACCTACGCCCGTACAGAGCCTCAAAAGGTGACATCTCAATGCTGGCCTGATAACTGTTGTTGTAAGCAAACTCCACCAAATATAGATGATTCTCCCAGGAACCTCCAAAATCTAGGACGCACGTCCGCAGCATATCCTCAAGTGTCTAAATAGTCCTCTCTGATTGTTTGTCCGTCTGGGGGTGGTATGCAGTACTAAACTTGAGCTGAGTGTCCAAACTAGTCTGCAGACTCCTCCAGAAATGGAAAGTAAAGCGACTATTCCGATCTGAGATAATGCTGACGGAAACTCCGTGAATCCTAACTATCTGTCGTATGTACAACTTCGTAAGCCTCTCTGTAGACGTACCCACCTTGAATGGCAAAAAGTGGGCCGATTTGGTCAACCTGTCAACGATGACCCAAATTGCGTCTTTCCTTCCTGGTGTACGCGACAACCCAGATACGAAATCCATAGTGATATGTTTCCCACTTCCACTCTGGAATGGGCAACAGCTGCAATAATCCTCCGGGCCTCTGCCTCTCTGCCTTGACCTGCTGACAGACCAAATATCTAGCTACGATGCGAGCTACCTCCCGCTTCATCCCGTACCACCAGACATGCTCTAGCAGATCCTTGTACATCTTGTTGGCACCAGGATGTATAGAGTACTACGATCTGTGAGCCTCCTGCATGATCTGCTCTCTGAGCTCCCCGCTAGGCACACATAACCTGGAACCATTCCTCAAGGCACCATCCTCTACAAGAGAAAACTCGCCATCCACCAACCCTGCACGAACCTGCTCTCTGATACACCGTAGAGCCACATCTTCGAACTGCGTCGCCTTGATCCTCTCCATCAAGTCCGACTGTATCTGAAGGCCCCATAACTGCATCTGCACTCCGGGCACAATCACCTCAATCCCAAGGCTCTCCAAGTCTGCAAGCAAGTATCGATCCATAGTCAAACACATGGCTGTCGGATACCTACTCAAGGCATCGGCAACCACGTTGGCCTTCCCCGGGTGATACTGAAGTGAGATGTCAAAGTCCTTTATCAACTCTAGCCACCTGTGCTGCCTCATGTTGAGCTCTTTCTGTGTAAAAACATACTTCAAGCTCTTGTGATCTGTGAAAATCTCTACCCTTTTGCCATACAGATAGTGCTTCCACAACTTCAGAGCAAAAATCACCGCTGCCAGCTCCAGGTCATGGATAGGATAGTTCTTCTCATGGAGACGTAATTGCCTGGAAGCATAGGCAATCACCTTCCCATGCTGCTGTAAGACACAACCCAGCCCCTTTCCTGAAGCATCACTATAAATAGTGAATCCACCTGAACCTGAAGGCAATGTCAGAATCGGAGCTGTCGTAAGTCGCTTCTTCAACTCATCAAAAGTTGTGTGATACTCCTTTGTCCAAACATACTCAATATCCTTCCGGGTCAACCGAGTCAACGGCTCTGCAACCCGGGAGAAATCCTGCACAAATCTCTTATAATATCCTGCCAGCCCCAGGAAACTCCTGATCTCTGCCACTGAAGTCGGCGCTGCCCAAGCCTCAACTGCTGTGATCTTCTTCGGGTCCACTGAGATACCATCTCCAGTCACCATATGACCCAAGAAGTCTACTCTGTCTAGGAAGAACTCGTACTTCGAGAGCTTGCCATACAATCTCTCCTTCCTGAGTGTCTCCAGAACCACTCTCAAGTGCTCCTCGTGCTTTTCCTCTGTCTTCGAATACATCAGGATATCATCAATTAATACCACCACGAACTTGTCCAAGTACTGGTGGAACACCTTGTTTATTAGGTTCATAAACACTGCTGGTGCATTTGTCAGCCCAAACGACATAAACAAAAACTCAAACTGCCCGTACCGCGTCCTGAAAGCGGTCTTGGGAATATCCTCCCTCTTCACCTGCACCTGGTGATAACCTGACTTCAAATCAATCTTAGAAAACACCCGAGCTCCGCTCAACTGATTAAAGAGATCATCGATCCGTGGCAGTGGGTATCTGTTCTTGATCGTCAGGTTGTTAAGTGCCCTGTAGTCGATACACATCCGTACCGACCCATTCTTCTTGGGTACGAAGAGTACCGGTGCACCCCAAGGTGAAGAACTCGATCGGATGAAGCCCTTGTCCTGCAGCTCATCCATCTGCTTCTTCAGCTCCACCAATTTACTGTTGTTCACTCGATAGACATACTGAGAAATCGATTCCACGCCGGGAATCAAGTCTATCGAAAACTCTACATCCCTGTTCGGTGGAAGCCCTGGCAACTCCTCTGGAAATACGTCCATAAACTCTGCGATCAAGGGATGCGGAGCCACCTGCTCCTCAACTGAAACTCCACAGAAGACGCCACTGTCCTGCTCTGTCTGCCGCTAGGTATACTCAAACTCTGGCTCTTCTGGCGCCCCAAACAAAATTCTACCCCTTCGGCAATCAATACGGGCGTGGTGTCTACTCAGCCAGTCCATACCTAATACAATGTCGTAGTTCGGTAGTGGCATGACGAGTAGACTCACTCCCAACTCTTGACCTCCCAACATAACGCTCTGCCCTCTACAAACATCACTCACGAGGATGACCCCACCCCCGGTCGTGATCTTGCAGGTCCTAGGCAATGGTTCAGAAACCAGACTGTGTCTAATAGCATAAGATACTGACACAAAGCTGTGGGAAGCCCCGGAATCAAAGAGTACAAAAGCTGGAATGGAGTCTAGAAGAACCGAACCTGCTATCAACTCCCCTACGGCCTCTGCATCATTAGCCGCCATGGCGAAAGCTCGCCCCTGCTGTCCACCTCGTGCCTGCTGCTGGTGCTGATGGAACCTCTGCTGCTGGGTCTGCAGTGGCCCCTTTAGCTGGCTTGCTGGAGCCTTGGCTCTACCTCCCTGATCTCCACGTCTAAAAGCTCCATGGTAATACCTCAACTGGTGATCCCCCGTACCACAAAGTAGGCACTTGCCTAGCTTCTTCCTACACTCATGGATCATGTGCCCCGGCTTCTTGCAGAAGGCACAAATGACTACCTGCTGCTGACGGGGTGTCTGCTGTCCTCTCTACTGCTGATGCTGCACCTGCTGAAAAGGTGCCCGACCCTGCTGCTGATACTGCTGCTGATACTGCTGAACTGGCCTCTGTGGCTGCTGATGCTGGAAGTGAGGCATCTTGGCCTGCCCCTGACTGCTGCTACCACCCTGGAAGTCACGACCCCTCTTCTACTTCAACCCTAGGTCGTCTTTCGCCGCCATAGCCCCAGAAAATATCTCTGCAAAAGTAGCGTTCCGGTCGCTCTTAGTCATCGACCGAACCTTTCTAATCAAGCCTCGGCGAAACTTCCTCGCCTTCGTCTTCTCTGTCAAGTCATCTATAAATCGGGCCAATCTATAAAACTCTCCAGCATACTCAGCTACCGTCTGGTTCCCCTGAACCAGAACCTCGAACTATGCCTCGATACCTCCCAAGGCCACATCAGGAAAGAACTGCTCCTTAAACAGCTCCTTGAACTGGGCCCAAGTCTGGCCCTCAACTCCCACCCTGGGAGCTGTCTGATACCACGCACGGGCTAAGTCCTGCATCTGACTGCCCGCCACCTCGATCTGGAGTCGATCTGGTATCTCCGCCAGTCGGAAAATCTTCTCGATATGCTCTATCCAGTCGTCTGTATAATGGATGCCCTCTGTGCCGAAGAACTCTCTGGGATGCATCTTCTGAAAGTCCTGTATGTCCTTCTCCTTCCGATGGGGATGCTGCTGGGCCCCCTGAGCAGTAACCATCTCGACTGTTGTGCGAACCAGCTGGTGTGCCTCGTCGATCCCCTGACGAAAATCGGCAGTCTGCCTCTGCTGCTGCTGCTGGTGGGACTCCAGAATCCTCTCCACGAAGGAGAAGAGATGTGCAGCGTCTACCATCCACGCAGGCGGAGGCTGCTGCGGTGGAAAGATCTCAAGAATCACAATGCTCGGCCTCCTGACTGGTGGAGATGCTCCTCCAAAATCTGCAGAAATACCGACTCCTGATGGCTGCACTGGTCCTGTGGCACCGGGAGCTGGCTGCTGCTGAGGTGGAGAGGTGCTAGACCCCTCTCCAGCGTCTCCCAGTTCAGGGCGATACGATCTCGTCTCAACCATCCTGGAGACACAGATCAAACAAGAAACAATTACTGAGAATGAGTCGAAATATCAAAGGAGGACAGTTTAAATTTCAAAGGAAGACAATAAGCAGCAATGTAGATATACGGAATCTGATACAAAATTTTCTTAGTGTGATTGAGTACCTTTTAAAAAAACACTAATTTCTGCTGCAGGCTGCAGCGATATTCTAGTTCGAATACCACTACATTTCCAACCTAGACCTGCATGGGTCACCACAAAAAATGTGTCACGACCCGCACCCTAGAGTAAGGGCACGAGACATGGGTACGTCCAGCCTACGCCGCAGTGTCGACGGTAGAATGCTGTCCTAGGTCACAACATCTAACAGTTTAAGGTAATAACAGTTATACTCCACGAATGGGGGAGACATAACAGAATATATCTCAATCACATCTAAGGTAGAATACGATAAGATAGAATGATATAAGAGATACGAGACCCAAATCCACAGGACATACAAATGGAGAGAAAGCTATGTGTCTATGATAAACTCCACTGACAACCAGAAATAATACAGATTCAAATAAATAACTCAAATCTCCAATACAAAGAAATAAGATAAAGATATCTATGGAGCAACAGTCTCTACAGCTAAGGGATCCGACTGGAAGTTCGGATCGCAAGTATCCTCAAAGGCTGTCCTATAGAAAGTACCTAAGCAGGCCTCCTCCTCGTCCTCTGTAAAAATTTTAACAGGTCCAATCAGGACGGGAACGAGCACATATCTCTCAAAACAGTTCATAACAGGTTAGGAAATATAAAGCATGCAATAGAGTAAAATACAGGAAATGCTAGAAAGGAAGTACGTGAAAACAGGAGATATTTTATAACTGAAAGTAAATATATGATAAGTAAAGACTGTAAGTGGCTAAGTGATTTAGAGTACAATATGGTTATGTAAACGGCTTAGGGGCACATGAATACAACTAAGAGGCACATGAATACCTACTGGGGATAATGATCACATAACCAATTCTACTCACCCCGTCCCAATCAATACACAAGTATCCATTCAAGTTACGTTATTGGCACATGAATATAGCTAAAGATACGTGAACTCATGTAATGAGTAGTACATGAGATACATGATAGTACATGAAGGCACATGAGAACATGTAAATACATGAACTAGTACGAGTACAAGGAGTACCTGATGCACATGATAAAGTACATGAACATGAAATACCCGATGCACCCGTAGAGGGATAACATCTCAGGAAAGGATCCATATAGTACTAATCCGTGGAAGATACGTGTCAGCATCAAGTAAAGTAATCTAGAGCAAGAATATAGTCCAGACAGGTATGAAAAGATCAGAGAATGTACTCGCCTGCTATCTGAATGTCCAAGATGAAAGTACTGTCCGAGGAGTGGTGTCTGTCTCCAATAGAACAGTACAAGTCACTATGAGTCTAAAATGATAATAAGATGCAAGTCAATGCATTCTACATGAATCTAGGTCAATCTAGGCCAAAGTCAACTCTTGGTCAACTCTGGTCAACCCTAGAAGTCAAACTAGGTCAACTAGGTCAAACCTAAGTCAAACAAGTCTATACTAGTCTAACTAGTCTAATCAAGACTAAACAAGGCTATACAAGTCTAATCTAGACTCTATACTGGCAAACAGATACACCCATAGGCTAAGAGTCCTAGTCTAGGCTATTAGGCAATATCATGCCTAAACCAAAGCCACAAATCACATATACACAAATTGATATATTTATATAATATAATATGGAATACACATTAGCATATAGGTTATACCATTACACTATCTATATTACAATACATCTATATAGCTACCTACATACATATTTAGATACATACATATAGGCATTCAATATTACATATAGATATATCCATGATACTCACATATGGGTATACCTACAAATATACATATATTAACTATACATATATACATTACATATATACATAGAGAATAAGGAGAAAGGAATGTGATGGTGTACATGTGTATGTGTGTGTGAATGAAGACATGAGTGTGTGTGTTAGGCTTGAACCTGTGTTCAAGTGTTAAAGGAATATCACTGAAAACAGGGAATACAAACAGTAGGCAACACATTGTGTTCATGTGTCAAGAGAGTGTAGGGAAAAAATCAGTGAAGTATATTAGGAAAATTCAGTGTAACATATTGTGAATGTGAAAACAGTGAAGGTGGCAGTGTGTGTGTGTGTATGGCAGCTCAATCATTGTCAGAAATTAGCCAAGTGTTCCCAGGTTTAACTAATCTACTGTTAATGAACTAAATCAACATTCCATCTATTAGAAATTCATTTAGCTAAAACTAAATCCTCATGACAGTTAACATGAATCAAAACATTCATTTCAGTTTACTAAGAATGGATGACAGTGTATAGGGAAAGAATTCAGTCCAATAACAGTTCACAGGGAATGAAATAATCTCAGGTATTGAAATGGATTAACAGTTGACAGGAATGAAATATCAGTGAAGTTTATTGAAACAGTGGAGGTAATATTAAATGGAATTAATGCAGTGATAGGAAACATCTCAGGAATTAGGGAAATGAAATAACAGTTGACAGTCACAAAATCGAACCCAACTCAATACCAAAACATCCCAAATCAAGCACACAGCTCCTGGAACATCTCAGGAAATAGGAAATGAGTTCAATTACAGTTCATACATAGAACTGAACTCAAATCAAACCAATGTATCCACTATATCATTCGAAAAACTAACACAAAGTCCAGATTCCCATTCTCAAACCATAAGCCTATTTGAATTGTAATGTTAAGCTAAACATGAACAACCAAACATGTGGGAAAATATTTAACAGTGAAAACATTACTTAAAATTGGGATTTAAAAGTTTAGGAATTCGAAAGAACTAAGTATCAGAACATGGTGTCAGTGTTTTGCCATTTCACCCAATTTCCGAATCCAAATTCACATCAATACCTATTCTAATATGTAAACTCGATTAACAGAGGTTATTAAACATATATAGGATCTTAATTAGCAAATTAAACATGAATTAAAGTATTAAAAACTGGAATAAAAACACAGAACAAAATAGTATACTGCACACGCACAGTACACTCCTCGTGCACACGTGATACCGTGTCCGACACGACACGAGAGTCCCTAAAACTTGACACACGTGGAGTCAGTCCATGCCCCATCGCGTGTGTCAAAAATCTCGTGTCCAAGTGTCGTGTGCTGCGCGAAATCAACCCCGAGTAGCAGGGAAAGCACACAGCTCGCGCGCGTGTGTTGCACCCGCGTGTTTCCGTGTCCAATGCGACACGACACTACACCAATATCAACTCAGAACACCAGAAATTAATAAACGAGCCTAAACCCTAATTTCCTATTCAAAAATATTCCAGAAATCGAATCGAAATGCCCTTTGGGGCATTTCATCAAACACATCCACGTATCTACTGATACGTGTCCGATACGGACACGTATTGGACACGAAACCTAGGGTTAGCTATACCTACAGTTAGGGTAGGTCTAGGGCTTCCTAAATATGTAATCAAAACCCTATTTTATGGTGTGGATTAGAAATTACCTATAGGTTTGCAATGGCTCAAAAAGCCCCAAATGAGAGTGGATCCTCAAGCCACCAAACTCCTTCAAATTGCTTCTCCTCTAAAATTTCTCACCACAAACAGCAAGTAGAAGAAATTTAGAGCCTATTGCAATTGATTTGAGAGAAAAAGGAATTAAATAGGATTTTTAGGAATTAATGAAGATGGTGCATACCTCTCTTTCTTAAACTTGAGAACTTCCTAAAGGAGGCTAGCCCTAACTTTGAGGAGCATTAAATAGAGGGGGGACTAGTATTGGCCGGCCATGGGGAGGGTGTTGGGCTAGGGTTTACTTGGTGTTGGGCTTTGGGCCTCTAAGGGCTTAAGTCATAAATCATGACTTGTGAAATCATAAGACATTAACTAGCCTAATCAAATCCTATCTTCCCCAAATTAAATCTAATGACTAGGATATCTCTAACTTAGGTCAAGATTGGGTTACACACTCTAACCAAGTAGTCATGACCTAGGTTAGCTTCTAAGACAGTCTCCTAAGTCACCCTGAGTCTAAGTTAATAATAACACAAAATCAATTATACTAAAAATTACTGAAAATTATAATAATTATAATTAATACTAAATATTTCCAAATAATTCTAAAATTTTAAAAATGATCAAAATACCCTCAAGCTAGAAATGTGGTAGTGACAAATCTACCCCCCTTAAAATAATTTTGTCCTCGAAATTAAAGACGAAACTAACTGCTGAGAAGGATAGAAAAGTATACCTCAAGGTCCAAAAAGATAGGGGTACCGCTCGCGCATCTCATCCTTCCGCTCCTAGGTAGACTCTCCTGGAGAATGATGCCTCCATGCGACGCGTACCAAGGGTATCACCTGGTTCCTCAGTACCTTCTCTCGTCGGGCCACGTCGCGACTCGGGGTTCATCCTACGAGTCGTCTAGGTCTAGTTTGACATGTTTCGGGTCCTGGAACGGGCCTTTGCTGCGTCGTGTGCACGTACGAAGTCCGTCTCTGCGACAAAAATGATAGGCTGAATGCACAGTGGCTGAGCGGTGCACGCACAATTTCTCTGCGCTCGTTCAACAAAAAGTTATAAAATTTTACGAGCATGAGGGCAGAGGTTGCCCCCACGTGCTCGCAAATCTTCACGCAAAAATACTCTCTTTGCATCGAGAAATCACACGCGGACAGCAGGGCACTCACGGCCTCGTGCACGGGATCCGTGCACGTGCGTCTGTTGCCCGAAACGTCGCTGAAACAATGTCAAACCCAAATATGTCTTCACGAAAGTTTATCAAAATCATATTATCTAAACATCCATGAAGTCGAAAACGAAAAACAACAACTTTCTATCCTAAGCGGCATTTCGTCGAACACGTGCCGTAAAGGACCGACACGTGTCCGATACCTCCATCAAACGGAGTCGAAATCCCACCAAATTTTGTGGGCAAGACTAGGGCACCTATATGGATGCAAAAATGAAGGAAAAACTAGATTTACAATGGTAGATTAGGACTTACCTATTGAGTGTCAAAACTCAATGATCGGGGCTCCTCGGTTGTCGTGTCGGCCGATTTTTCTCCAGCAAAAACCTCCGTATCCACTCCAGAAATGCTCCAGCAGATCTCCTCTCCTCGACGAGTGCAATAGAGTTCGTTTGGGAAGAAACGGACTCCGGATGAAGAAATTTTGAGTTTTGGAGAGATGAATCTTTTAGGGTTTCTTTGTGGAGGCTCAAAATTTCACAAATGATAAAAAGAGGAGGGGGTACTGCTATGTTGGGCGGCCAAGGGAGTCTCTAGGGGTTAGGGTTTCACTTGGGCCAACTCCTTCTCAATTAGAAATGGGCCCAAGTCAAAAAGCTTAAAGGCCTACATGCAAAAAGGCTAAATAAATAAATAAAAGTCTTAAAAATAATCTAATGCATAAAAATAATTTCTAAAAATAAAATAACCATTCTAATGCATGTTTAGGCCCCTATACATGTCCACTACGGTTAAACCAGTTGCTAGCACAATCAAGAGTCAACATATTCAGAAAATCACATAAAGGCCAAAATGGCTAAAATGACTGAAATACCCTTCTATGAAAAAGTGGTTGCTACAAATCTACCCCCCTTAAAATAATTTTATCCTCGAAATTAAAGACAAAACTGCATGATTAAGAATGAACAAAATCATACCTCAAGACTAGAAAAGATAGGGGTATCGTTCGCGCATCTCATCCTCTCTCTCCCAGGTGGACTCTCCTGGAGAGTGATGCCTCCAAGTTACGCGAACTAAGGGTATCGACTGGTTCCGCAACACCTTCTCTCATCGGTCCAGAATCTCCACAGGCTGCTCTGGATAACTGAGAGTAGGTCCCACCTCAATCTCAGAATGGTCCAGTACATGGCTATGATCAGCCATATACCGTCTCAACTGCGATACGTAAAATACATTGTGGACTCCCGCTAAGGAAGAAGGCAAGTCCAGTCTGTACGACACGTCACCGACCCTTTCGCTGACAACGAAAGGTCCGACATAGCGTGGGCTAAGCTTCCCTCCTCCACCGAATCTAATAGTGCCTCGAGTCGGTGAAATCCTCAAGAATACCATATCTCCAACCTAGCATAAGCATGGTCTCAATTAACAACAAAACAATCACATATCAACAAATCACAAACAACCAGATTCTAATCCTAGTCTAAGCTATACCTCAAACTGCAATGGTCTCCGGTGGCTGTCGGCCCAATGCCGCCGTCTGTCCTGTGCCACGTAAAGTCGATCCCTGATGAGCTTTACCTTCTCAGCTGCGTCTACAACCATCTCAGGTCCAAGTAAAGCTCGCTCTCCAACATCATCCCAAGACAAGGGAGTACGACATCTACACCCGTACAACACCTCGAATGGTGACATACCAATGCTGGCCTGGTAACTGTTGTTGTATGCAAACTCTACCAAGTGCAGGTGATCCTCCCATGATCCTCCAAAATCCAGAACACAAGTCCACAGCATGTCCTCGAGAGTCTGAATAGTCCTCTCCGACTGTCCGTCCGTCTGAGGGTGGTACACAGTACTGAATTTGAGCTGAGTGCCCAAACTAGTCTACAAACTCCGCCAGAAATGGAAAGTAAAGCGACTATCCCGATCCGAGACAATGCTCACCGGAACTCCGTATATCCTGACAATCATCCGCATATACAACTCCGCTAGCTTCTCAGTAGACGTCCCCACTTTGAATGGTAAAAAGTGGGCCAATTTGGTCAACCTGTCCACGATGACCCAAATCGCGTCTTTCCCTCCTGATGAACGCGGTAATCCAGAAACAAAATCCATCATGATGTGCTCCTACTTCTACTCCAGAATGGGCAATGGCTGCAACAGTCCTCCTGGCCTCTGTCTTTTCGCCTTAACCTGCTGACAGACTAGGCACCTGGCTACGAAGCATGCTACCTCCCGCTTCATCCTAATACCACCATACATGCTCCTTCAAGTCTCTATACATCTTGTTGGCACCTGGATGGATAGTGTACTGAGAGCGATGGGCCTCCTGTATAACCTGTTTCTGAAGCTCTCCGCTAGGCACATACAGTCTGGAACCGTGCCTCAATGTGCCGTCCTCTGTAATAACGAACTCCATATCTGCCAATCCTGCTCGAACCTGCTCTTGGATACACCGCAGGGTAACATCGTCGAACTGAGCTGACTTGATCCTCTCCATCAAGTCTGACTGAATCTGAAGGCCCCACATCTGTATCTGAACTCCTGGTACGATCACCTCGATCCCCAAACTCTCTAAACCTGCTAATAGGTGACGATCCATCGTCAAACACATAGCCACCCGATACCTACTCAAGGCATCGGCAACCACATTGGCCTTCCCTGGATGGTACTGCAATGAAATATCGAAGTCCTTCATCAATTCCAACCATCTGCGCTGCCTCATGTTGAGCTCTTTCTGTGTAAACACATACTTCAAGCTCTTGTGGTCTGTGAAGATCTCCACACGCTCTCCGTATAGATAGTGCTTCCACAGATTCAGAGCAAAGATAACCGTCGCCAACTCCAAATCATGGGTTGGGTAGTTCTTCTTATGCGGACGTAACTGCCTGGATACATAGGCAATCACCTTCCCATGTTGCTGCAAGATACAACCCAAACCCTTCCTTGAGGCGTCACTGTAGATAGTAAACCCGCCTGATCCTGATGGCAATATCAAAATCGAGGCTGTCATCAGTCGCTTCTTCAGCTCATCAAAAGCAACCTGACACTCCTCTGACCAGACAAACTCTGCGTCCTTCCGGATCATCCTAGTCTATGGCTCTGCAATCCGGGAGAAATCCTGAACAAACCTCTTGTAGTATCCCGCCAATCCCAGAAAGCTCCTGATCTCTACGACTGAACTCGGTGCTGTCCATGCCTCAACTGCTCTGATCTTCTTCGGGTCGACTGAGATACCATCTCCGGTCACCATATGACCTAAGAAATCAACTCGATCCAAGAAGAACTCACACTTCGAGGGCTTGCCGTAAAGCTGCTCCTTTCTGAGAGTCTCCAGAACCACTCTCAAATGCTCTCCATGCTCCTCTGGGGTCTTCGAATACACCAAAATGTCATCGATGAACACCACCACGAACTTATCCAAGTACTGGTGGAATACCTTGTTCATCAAGTTCATGAACACCGTCGGGGCGTTAGTTAACCCAAACGGCATCACCATGAACTCAAACTAGCCGTATCGAGTCCTGAAAGCTGTCTTCGGAATATCCTTCTTCTTCACCTTCACTTGATGATACCTTGACCTCAGATCAATCTTGGAAAATACCTTCGCTCTGCTCAGCTGATCGAACAGGTCATCGATCCTCGGCAGCGGGTACTTGTTCTTGATCGTAAGGCTGTTGAGTGTCATGTAGTCAATACACATCTATACCGACCCATCCTTCTTCGGTATAAAAAGTACTGGCGCACCCCATGGTGAAGAACTCGATCAGATGAAGCCCTTGTCCTGCAACTCATCCACCTGCTTCTTCAACTCTGTAAGCTCACTGTTGTTCACTATATAGACATGCTGAGATATCGGCTCTGTACCGGGTACCAAGTCTATAGAGAACTCTATATCCCTGTCCGGAGGCAACCCTGGCAACTCATCCGGAAACACATCCATAAGCTCAGCTATCAGTAGATGTGGTACGCCCTGTTCATCTACTGAAACTCCGCAGAAAACTCTGCTGCTCTGCTCTGACTCCCGCCTGGTGAACTCGAACTTTGGCTCTCCTGGCATGATGAAAAGAACTCTACCCCCACGGCAATCTATACTGGCATGGTGCCCACTCAACCAATCCATACCGAGTACAATATCGTAGTTCGGTAATGGCATCACGAGCAGACTCACATCCAGTTCTCGGCCTACCAAAACTACTCTCCGATCCTTGCAAACATCACGAACGAGGATAATACCACCCCCAGTCGTGATCTTGCAAGTCCTAGGCAAAGGTTCAGAAGAAAGCTGGTGTCTAATGGCAAAAGATACAGACACGAAGCTATGGGAAGCACCTGAATCAAATAATGCGAATGCGGGAAAAGAGTCGATAAGAACAGAACCTGCTATCAGATCGCCTGCTGCCTCGGTATCCTCCGCTACCATGGCGAAAGCTCACCCCTGCTGGCCTCCTTTAGTCTGCTGCAGGTGCTGAACAAACTTCTGCTGCTAAGTCGGCAAGAGTCCCCTCTGCTGCTCTACTGGAGCCTTGGTTCCTGCTTCCTGTCCCTTACGCCCGAAAGCCTCAGGACACTCCCTCAACTGATGCTCTGATGAACCACTGAGTAGGCACTTGCCTAGCCTCTTCCTGCACTCACTCCATCTGTGTCCTGGCTTCTTACAGAAGTCACAAATGGTGGCCTGCTGCTGTCTTGGTGCCTGCTGACCCTGTCTCTGCTGTGCCTGCTGGAATAGCCTCTGCTGCTGGAAAGACCTCTGCTGATGTTGCTGCTGAAAATGGGGCTTCTTGGCCGGTCCTCCACTGCCATCGGCTGCATGGGAATCACGACCTCTCTTCTGCTTTAGCTCCAGATCATCTTCTGCTTCCATGGCTCCCATCAATATCTCCTCAAATGTAGCATTCCTGTTGCTCTTGGTTAAGGACTTGACTTCCTTAACCAAACCCTTCCTGAATCTCCTAGCCTTCGCTGTCTCACTAAGGCCCTCCACAAATCTGCCCAGGCGACAGAACTCTCTAGTGTACTCCTCTACAGTCTGGTTCCCCTGAACCAGGTTCTCAAACTGCGTCTCCAACGCGCCAAGTGCAGTATCGGGGAAGAACTTCTCCTTGAAAAGCTTCTTAAAAGCCTCCTAAGTTTGCCCCGTAGTACCAACCCTAGGGTCGGTCTAATACCAAGTGCGGGCAAGATCCTGCATCATACTGCCTGCTGCTTCCATTTGGATTCTAGTCGGTATCTCTACGAGACGAAAAATCTTCTCTATGTGCTCGATCCAGTCGTCCGCGTAAAGGATACCCTCCGTACCCTTGAAGTCCCGCGGCCTCATCTTCTGGAACTCCTGAATACCTGGAGTCCTTGGCTGGTAAGGCTGAATCTGCCCTCCTTGGGGTTGGGCATTCACCTTCTCTACTGCCACCATTGCCAACTGGTGGGCATTATCAATGCCCTGCCTCATGTCCTCTGACTGACGTCGCTGCATCTCTATCATCTGCTGAATAAAAGCGAAATACTGCGCCGCATCAACTGTCCCCTGGGGTGGTGGTGGTAGCATCCCCTGAACTCCTGGGGTAGTCCTCGGAGCTGGTGGAGGAGCACCCCCAAAAGTGGCAGATGGGCCCACCTGAGCTGGAACAAGAGGCACTGTGGTCCCTGGGGCCTGCTGAGTCGGACGAAAAGTAGCAGACCTCTCAGTGGTATCCCTAAGACCAGAGCGCTGCGATCGTGTCTCCACCATCCTGAAGACAAATCAAACAAGGAATCAATTTCTGAAAAAGAAGAAAAATTATCAAAGGAGGACAGTTGTTTTCAAAAGGAGACAATTAACAGCAAGAATTGATAAGAATTTTCCTAATGTGATTGAGTACCTTAACTTATATCTTATATCCTACTGTAGGCTGTAATGATACTCTAGTTCGAGTGCCACTATGAATCACACTAGTTATGATTGTGACCTGTATGGACCACCACTAAAAACGTGTCACGACCCGCACCCAGCGAAAGGGCACGAGAAGTGAATACGCCCAGCCTACGCCACAGTATCGGTGGTAGAACGCTGTCCTGAGTCACAGTATCTAACACAGTCTAGAATAAGCTCCGAATGGAGAGTAAATAATAAGTAACTCAAACACAAAACTAGGATAGAATAGAAGAATGAATCTCAAGAGAGTCACAGATAAAAAGTCTAGGTGTAAACCATCAGAATAAATCTCAAGTACAACTCATAAAGTCTCAAATAGAAATACAAATAAAGTACTAAATCACAGCTAGACTACGGGCAAGTCCTCAGTGACTGTGGGATCCTCCTGAGGGTCCATGTCGCCAGTGTCATCTAAGCCAATGCCATAATAAGTAGGGCAGTACTCCTCATCCATACCTGTAAAATTTTCAACATGCCCAGTCAGGACGGAATGAGCACATATTTCTCACAACAGTTCATAGCAGAAATGGACATATAAAGTAAGCTATAGAAAACTATACATGAATCGTTGTAAAGAAAGTCAAGAAGAGAGAGAGACTATAAAATGAGATATAATACGATAAATAGAGAAATGTAACCTTCTACGTAATCTAGAGCATGAATTGGTTATGTAAACGGTTTGGGTTGTACATGGATACAGCTATGGAGTGCACATGGATACCTACTGGGATAATGATCACATAACCAACTACACTCTCCCTGCCCCCAATCAATACACAAGGATCAATACATGTTATGTTATTGCACATAGATAACAACTACTGTATACATGGAGCTCATATGGTCATGAGTGTACATGAATAACATATGAGTGCACATGGATAAATATGAATACATGGAGTACATGATGGCCATGATAAAGTACATGAACATGACATACTCGATGTATCCGAGGGGATAACATCGTATAAAAAGATCCATAGGGTACTAATCCGTGTGAACATCGTGTCAGCATCAAGTATACTAGTCTATAACAAGAGAACATATCCAAAGAAGTATGAAAAGATCAGAGAATGTACTCGCCTGGCAAATCGAACTGCTGATGATGAGGTGTAACTAAACTGGGGCATTGTAAACCTATTTAAAATACACACATGTCACAACCAAGTCCACAATATCAAAAGAAATAGCTACAATGCAAGACTACATGCTTCTAGGTCCATTTTGGTCAAAGTCAACCCTCGGTCAACTCTGGTCAAACCTGGTCAACGCTGGTCAAACCTGGTCAAACCTGGGTCAACTAGTCCGTCTACTAGTTTCTAGGTCATACACAAAATTCTAGGTCATTTGGAGTTCGTTTGAGTTGAATTGGATCAAGTTTGACCCAAAGTTGACTTTTGTCAATTTGGTCAACTTGTCAGCCAATTCGACTAAACTAAGCTCGAAATGACAAACCAAATCTGTCCTAGGGCTCCTATAGTTATATACACAACTATAATCTATTCCAAGAGGGTTTTCAAGCATAAAACCTATATACATATAGGTATATACATACACATGTGTATATACAATACAACCAAACCCTATTTCTAACAAAAGATATGTGTGTGTGTGTACTGGTGCTTACTGAAATGGGGTAAATCTGAGATTAAAAACAGTAAAACATACCCATGGTATTACCCAAATTACTATACTATTATATACATATATATAAAGTAAGAAGATATATATATATATATATATATATATATATATATATATATATATATATATATATATATATATATATATATATATATATATATATATATATATATATATTTTTTTTTTTTTTAAGAAGCTATATACATATATATAAAGTAAGGAGCTATATATATATATATATATATATATATATATATATATATATATATATATATATATATATATATATATATACAAACTCTTAAATAGAAAGATTCGCAATGCTTGAAATGGTTTAAAGAATCAGAAATCTGGAATTAAATCCCTCGACCCATTCTCAACGCATATGGACATAGCAATAGGTTTCAACAGGATAATATATATATATATATATATATATATATATATATATATATATATATATATATATATATATGTAAACATAGCTATATACAGAGAAAAGTGCAAATACTCATAATTGATGAAAAATTATGAAATAAACCCAAGCGTTGGTTCCCACATATCCGAAAACTCGTGTAAGTCCTGAAAACTCAGATTTTAGAAGCTAAGAAGCTGGAAATCAAAATATCACATTTAACTCAAAATATCGAAATCAAAGAAACTCATCCAATTCACACAACGACCCAAAATGCATAATACACCAAACGAACCCGTGAAACTCGACATACACGTTGGTCTCGACCCACATGATGCGTTCGTATACTCTTGGGTTCGAAATCGTGTCCGTGTCGTGTCCACAGAACGCGTATCGGAATTTCTCGATACCGCACGGTACGCGTGCGTTCTCGCTCGTTTGAGCGCCGCACACGCAACGAAATGCCACGTGCTTCGTGCTTCTACCCGAAACGACGCACGCAGCCCCCGTACCCGAACGTCCTTCTGCGTGCCCGCGCGCCCTCGTGCGCGTGGTTCCGCCCTCGCTGCTCCCTCGTCGGGCCACGCCGTGGCTCGGGGTTCGTCTTACGGGTCGTCTAGGTCTAGGTCGGCATGTTTCGGGTCCTGGAACGGGCCTTCGCTGCGTCGTGTGTGCGCACGAAGTCCGTCTCCGCGACAAAAACAACAGGCTGAATGCACAGTGGCTGAGCGGTGCACGCGCGATTTCTCCGCGCTCACTCAACAAAAAGTCGTAAAATTTTACGAGCATGAGGGCAGAGGTTGCCCCCACGTGCTCACAAATTTTCACACAAAAATACGCTCTGTGCATCGAGAAATCATACGCGGACAGCAGGGCACGCACGGCCTCGTGCACGGGATCCGTGCACGTGCGTCCGTTGCCCGAAACGTCGCTGAAACGATGTCAAACCCAAACCCGTCTTCATGAAAGTTTATCAAAATTATATTATCTAAACATCCTTGAAGTCGAAAATGAAAAACAACAACTTTCTATCCTAAGAGGCATTTCGTCGAACACGTGCCGTAAAGGATCGACACGTGTCCGATACCACCATCAAACAGAGTCAAATTCCTACCAAATTTCGTGGGCAAGACTAGGGCACCTATATGGATGCAAAAATGAAGGAAAAACCAGATTTACAATGGTAGATTAGGATTTACCTATTGAGTGTCAAAACTCAATGATCGGGGCTCCTCGGTTGTCGTGTCGGCCGATTTTCCTCCAGTAAAAACCTCCGTCTCCACTCTAAAAATGCTCCAGCAGATCCTCCTCTCCTCGACGAGCGCAACGGAGTTTGTTTGGGAAGAAACGGACTCCGGATGAAGGAATTTTGAGTTTTTGAGAGATGGATCTTTTAGGGTTTCTTTATGGAGGCTCAAAATTTCACAAATGATGAAAAGAGGAGGGGGTACTGCTGTGTTGGGCGGCCAAGGGGGTCTCTAGGGGTTAGGGTTTCACTTGGGCCAACTCCTTCTCAATTAGAAATGGGCCCAAGTCAAAAAGCTTAAAGGCCTACATGCAAAAAGGCTAAATAAATAAATAAAAGCCTTAAAAATAATCTAATGCATAAAAATAATTTCTAAAATTGAAATAACCATTCTAATGCATGGTTAGGCCCCTATACATGTCCACTAAGGTTAAACCAGTTGCTAGCACAATCAAGAGTCAACATATTCAGAGAATCACATAAAGGCCAAAATGGCTAAAATGACTGAAATACCCTTCTACGAAAAAGTGGATGCTACAAGGTACTGGTGAGAACAGATCCAAGATGAACTCTAATGCCAACCATGAACAAAGACGATATGTGAACAGAGACAATAAAATAGTATGTAAAATATGAACGAAAACCCATATCAACAATCAACCAAAGAACGAGATAATTACATGTATCGAAAGAAACATAAGCATGTAAATAAAATGTAAAGAAATACAAGGTATACTTGGCTGAGGTTGTGTGTAAAATGGTAGTTTCAAGTAGCTCGAATCGTCAGATTAGTGAAGCAATGTAAGCTCAAATCCCTCAAACGCCCTCGGATGCTGAAATAAACATCACAAAAGTTTTTGCTATAAAAAAATATCTAAAAATGCTGACCCAAAAGTCCAATTCTATACATAGGGGCAAAATCATAATTTTGGGTCAAAACGATGTCCATTGTTGGACCCGCTTTGTATCAAAAAGCGTGCCAGTACCTGCGGTCTCTAAAATCATCAAACTATATGTCTACGGGTCCGGTTTAACGATACAAACTCAACTATTTGTCCAAAATTGGATTCCGAGGAGTCGTGCACAAATTTGCCCGTTGGATTGGGTCGCCGGCCCACCAAAATAGCATTCCGATCGACCTTCTCAGAATTGGACCAAACTTGGCTCACAGGACCAAAAAATGACACGGTCCTGATGGAGCTAGTTTTATCATGGGCATACGAACATGCATGAAGTTATGGGCTAGTTTGCAAAGGGGCTGATACGGGGTCTCTACCGATACGTCTCGATTTTGTCACGTACGCACAACGAAATTGAGTTCCGTCGAATCCTACATATCGACAACATCCATATGCATCTTTCGATGCTCATGGGTTGTGACCATGTCGTCCCGTTTTTCAGGGCGCATGGCATATGGGGAAAATTTTCTAAAATTTCTACAGTTTTGAAAACAATTTTTCGTCTTGTTGGAAAACTGATTTCTCGGCACACAGTCGTCGAAATTGTCTTCTGTAAACTGGTTTCTATAGTCTTATAGGTTGTCTAGGACTGATCTTAATTACTTTAAAATATCCTATTATTTAGTTCAGAAAATACCGTCCAAAACAACCTCGAAACTGTTGTACTCACAGTGTCAAATCTTAATTTTTTGTCAAATTTTTGACTAAATTTTCTGAAGATCCAGGGCTTCTAAACTCGAACTAGTTGTCAGGCCTCCTAACCGTATATGTTGTGTTTATGATGAACCAATCGGTTCGTGGATTGATTCCGAGATGAAGAACAAAAAGGATGACAAACATATGGACTGGGACTATGACTGTGAACAGAGTTTGCTCTGTTCCTTGGTCGGGATTGGCGGTGTGGTCGCTTGCCGGCAATCGACGGTCGATGTAGGCGATGAAGGTGATGTGCATGGTTGTCGAGGTTCTTCAGAAGTCGAGAGAAGCGGTTCCAAGCCGTAAGTTTTTAGGTTGTGGAACGAAAATAGGGTTTCGAGTATTCTTCTTATACTCTATTTCAATCTGATTTTCCATCAGATTTTTAACCGATTTAGGGTAGGATTAAACTAGGTTTTAGGTTAATCCATTAGAGATTTGAATAGGGATTTAATAGAATCAAATCTGTGAAGATTTGGTATAGATTCGAACAAATCTCCTCATCCAAATTTTGGCCAGAATCCCATGTTCATCGTCTGGGGGGTCAGGTTCTTTTAACAGATGTCATCTCGCGGGAATTTGAATTCTCGTAAGAATTTGGTATTCTTCTCTTTTATAAATCAGAATATATATATATATATATATATATATATATATATATATATATATATATATATTCTCTCCTTACCCAACTCCTACGTCAGGTTTGAAACCAGTGCAGAACCGTCTCAAGGCAAGAAGCTAATGAAAGGACCCACGAGATGTGACACTACCCCTACCAAAACCACCTCTCTCAATATCACCAACAAATTCGACATATTAGCCACTGACGAGATTATTCATCTTGAAGACAACCAGATGGCCAACTCCGATAAGAGAATCATGGAACCCAGCAACTACCCACTAGAAGAGGCGACTCAGCCTAACAATCACAAGGACGACAACAAGGAGAGCGAGACACAGAAGGCTGAAGAGCCAAATGAAACAGAGACTAGACAAAATTTAGACCAGGATATACATAATAACCCTAACAAGGAGATCACCATTCAACCGAAACAGCTGGCTAACATAGGCCCTGAACTAGTTGCCAGGATGAAGCAAGATCTGGGTGCAGGATTTGCAGATCGGGAAAATTACTTTGGAGTTTTAGCAAAAATAGAGGGGGAGGTCTATTTGCACCCCGAAATGGAAACAACAGACTTAGAAAGTTGCCTGAAGGAGGTCAATAATGGCAACAACAAAAAAGCTAGTAAAAGAAGACTAAAAGAGCCCACGGTTATGATCACCAGATCTATCGCAAAAAACAACCCCCCCTCTCCAACATTATAGATGATTAACATCCTTTCTTGGAACGTCCGGGGCATCGCTAATAAACCTACTTTGAGAAGATTAAATGGTCTCAAAAGAATCCACAAGATTGATATTTTGATGATCATTGAACCCAAAATCCACCCCAAGAAGATAAAATCCATTCAGCTACAGCTTAGCTTCTCCTCTGCCATTGCCGGCTGTCATGACATATGGATCCTCCACACCACAGTTGTCAAGCTTGAGATCATCCTGGACTCGACCCAGACGCTCACGTGTTGGCAAGAACACCATTCGATTCAGTATAGATCCCTGCTGTCTGCTGTCCATGGTAGCTGTGAGATTGCCGAACGCAAGCAGCTATGGAGCTTTCTTTTAGATATCCATCTCTAACACCCTAATACCCCCTAGCTATGCATTAACGACTTTAATGCCGTCACTTGCAGAGAGGAGAAGATTGGAGGCCTACCACCTCACCAATCTGCCATGTTTGATTTCACTAACTTTATTTTCGACGCCCACATGTCTCCTCTCCAGTTCTCAGGCAACAAATTCACGTAGTGTAACATGCAGGAGGGAGCTCGACGGCAATACTCTCGCCTCAACTGCGCCCTCATCAATTCATAATGGGCTGACCTAGCGATCAACTCCAGACTCTCGTATTTCAATGCCACAGAATTGGACCACTCTCTGCACCTCATTGAAATCAGCAAAAATTCCTATGCCAAGAAGAACTTTCGCTTCCTAGACCTGTGGTGTCACCACCCACAGTTCAGGAACATTGTTACGGACTCTGAGAGGGGTTCTGATATCCCCGACCCCCTATATCGTGTGGCGGCCAAACTTAAAGCCACCATAAAAGGCCTCTCCTCCTGAAGAAAGAAGCCTATGGTGACATCTTTCAGGATGTCCGCATCGTTGAGGACGATGTTGCTTGCGCTGAAATTCTGTTCGCTCGCAATAGATCTCCGGAGGCCCGTGCATTATAGAAGCATAGAAAAGAATAAAAAAAGGTTCATCCGGCCAAGGTCCCCATGCGGCTCAGAGAGCCCATGCGGCTCAGGGATCCATACGGTTCAAGAGTCTATGCGGCTCGAATAATTTCATGCGACCTAGAGAGGAGCCACGTGGCCTTCAACAGCTTTTTCCCATCGTCTTTTGCTGCATTTAATGCCCTGACGGCTGACAGCTCTGACAAATGACAGCTCTGACAAAAAGGCGCAATAATGACTGACGTAATGGCGCGTCCCTAGGGAAGAGGAGAAAATCTTCTCACAGCTGGCAGAATCCATCTAATCCCGAGGCATGCGGCTGCGGCCGTCCGTCTTCATGCGGCTGCATCCTTTATGCGGCCGCCCATCAGTCTGCGGCTGCATCCCTTATGCGGCTGCCCATCAGCATGCGGCTGCCCACTCCCATGCGGTTGCCCATCTTCATGCGGCTGTTCATCCCCATGTGCCTGCCCATCTTCATGCGGCCATTTAGCCTCATACAGCCCACTCATCTGCGGCTCTGCCAAGACACGTGGCAGTCTTATCTTCCTAGAATTATGGGTGTTAACAAATCCTAATCAAATTTGTCGCAATAAATGCCCAGATCAAATCAAATCGAGCAAATTAGACACGTGGCAGGCCATTACAAGTCACGAATATTCATGATAATCAATATTTATTGTCTACAGAGATTTAATGCAATCACATTAATTGCTTAAATCTATTATATGCAAGATGGACGGCCCAGATTAATTAACTCTCAGGCCACCGACTTTTGAGAATGGGCAATCATTGCAAAACCCTAATGATGTCCCCCACTCTTATAAATAGCAAGGTGCCATTCCCTTGCAAAGATATACAGAGAACACAAAAAAGACCTCCGGCCCGGATCCAGAGAGAATCAGAGAGAGAATATACAGAGATCGAAAGGAAAGAAGAGCATAAAGAGATAACAAAGAGAGCATTTCTTCGTCAACGCCAAGTACTTCTTCTCCAGAGCCAAGGCTGCACCCGATCGTCCAAGGAGTAAGGCAGAGCTGCCGTCGCTTTCCCAAGCCTCTATCGTCACCCCCCAGAATCTAAAATAAATAATTGTACTTAGATTGCTGTACCTAGGTTTTTGTCCCTAGGCTTTCTTTGTACAAGCGAGTTTGTATTATGAGTCTAAGTTCAGTCCTCCGATAATTGTTCTGTTCTTTTACAATCAATGGCAAACACGATGGCGACTCTGCTGGAGACAAACTTCTCCATGGCTGATGAGTTGGTGACGCAATTGGATGCAGCCAAACTTGGCTCCACATAACAGAAGATGGTCGTCCGCTTCGACCAACAGGCGTTCGAAGAAATGCTCTCTGAAGGAAGCGCTGGCCCGGTTCAGAAGTAAACCTGCACAAAGAAGGCTCGCAGGGAGTGGAGGCCAAAGTCATTTGCTCCTTCCCAAGCTCTGGACGAAGTACTCTCTGCTGCCCAAGACGACGAAGGCGACTCTCATACGGCCCTACTTCAAGCCGTAGAGGACTCTGCTGTCCCCAAGTCCGACAGAGAAAAGCACTACGATACTGGACTTACAGGAGCAAAGACTGATTCTATGTGCTCCAGGAAGAAACCGAACAAAGGCACTAGCCGCAAACGAAGACTCATACGGCCAAGATTGCCAGTCGTATGAATGATGGCCATGCGGCCGAATGGAGAAGACCTATGCGGCTGAGACTTTTAGCCGCATGAAGAAAGCCCATGCGGCTACGACTGCCAGCCGTTTGGATTCCAGCCGCATGCCGCCTGCCCCACGCGGCTCAGTCTATCCTATGGTCCTGATCCCTCGTGCTTCCAAGAAGACATATCTGACTCTCTCCAGCACCACTTAGACTCTTCCTATTATGTGCCCTCACGCACCAGAGTGAAGAAGTCTAGGACAGCACGAGCTTGGCAAGCTCGGTCCGCTGATCCGACCTCTGACCATCCGAGCGTTCCACATACTGTTATGCGGGCCTCCGATGGAAAGTTGTACAGAACCACTCGAGTCCAGCCCCCGACGGCAAACGGACAGAGAGGTTCCCAAAAGTCTTCCAAAATCCAGGAAGTAAACATAGTCGCTTCAGACCCGTCTGACTTGCGTGAGGCTATCCTCCACAAACGCAAGAAAAGAGAAGGGGCCTCGGGGTGCAAAAAGTCCTCCCACGGACGTCACTGCACCCAAATCATCGTCAACTGCTGTTGCAATAATGCGACGGTACGAGAAGACCGACAGTCCGTCTTCCAAAGACTGCGACAAACATGTTCAGAAGATGAGGCACTTTCCGTCATCTCCTGCAACTCTGCTCAGAAAATCCCCGCTGATGGGAGAGAAAAGAAGACAAATGTTTCCAGCCCAAAGATTTCAACCACTATGATTAAGAGACTGTCGTCTAAGCGGGTGCCCACCACCGGAGTTTTCTAAGGTACCCGTTCAAAGACGAAATCTGCTACAATGGGAGATTAATCGTCCACACCACTAGGGGTTGCTAGAACTGGGGTTAGCACTCCTCCGAACCTCCATGACAATCCGATGTTCCACGGAAATGAGCTGGGGGAAACAACTCTCCCATCAGATGCAGTAAATCCCGACGTCCCCGAGGACGTCCACAATTCCCAAGACGAGGCAAACTCGGAAGATGGGGGTACTGTTCCTTCTGAGTCCGAACCAGATGAAGACATTCCCACATACCCCGATGACTTCTTATTACAGGGGTATGAGTCGGAGTGTACGTCATCCACCGTCCCTTCCACTTCTACTCATGTCAGGACGGCATTCATGACAAACGACGAACAGGATGGTCCCAGTGATCGCCAACGCATCGACACTCTGGAGGCCATACTGCGCTCTTTGGTCAAAGCCGTGGACGATATCAAAGCAGCCCTCCCTACTCTGCAAGGAGGGACGCCTGGCCAAACAAACTTGGGCCCCGCGGTCAATACAGACTCAAACTCAGCGGCACCAAACCCGGACAATATTCCTCCTGAAATGTCGACTCCTACCGCTGCAGACGAAGCCAGGGAGGCAAGAAGAGAGGTCCAAGAGCTCCGAGCCATGTTCCACGCCCGAGAAAACTGCCAAGACCTCAGGATACGACAACCGTATCCCGCTGCGTGGAGAGATGTTCCCTTTCCACCAAAGTATAAACCATTCCACATCAATCCATATGATGGAAAGACCTTCACAAGTCGGTACATCACTTACTTCGAGGTCACTACCGACCATATACCCTATTACGATGCCATCCTTATACGGTTATTCATCGGGGCATTGGAAGGGGTCGCCTTCGACTGGTATCGTAACCTGCCAGACAACTGCATCCACTCCTTCGCCAGCTTCAAGCGCATGTTCTTGGAAAGATTCTATGAAGTAGGACAGGACATCACAATGTCCACCCTCATGGACGTCGTTCAAGGGGAGAAAGAGCTGACAAGGAACTATATCGAGCGGTTTTGCCAAACCGCCATGAAATTGCCGTTCGGTAATCCATATTCCTCCTTAATTGAAATTTGCCAAAAGAGACTGCTTCCAACAATCAGCCTCTGGATGGATGAAAGTCAATTCAAGGACTGGAAGACGTTTATTATCAGTGCTACTAGCGCCGAAGAACGGTTGAAGAAGGCTCGCCAACTAGGATTGCATATCTCAGAGGGAGAGGACAAGGACAGGCGTCCTAATGCCAACAATAACAATGGTGGTAACTCCTCCAACAATCGGGACAACAAGGGCAAGCAGGCTATGGTGGCCGACACATCACAGAAACCTGAGTCAAAACTGGTAAACAAGTAATGGCCGCAAATTACCTACTCTTTCGAAGACGGCCACGTCAAGCCCATCTTGGACATGCTCATACAAGGAGACATAATTCAGCTCCCTCCACCAAGACGGGAACCTCGGCCGACAAAAATAGAGAGCCCAAAGTACTGCCATTACCACCGCTACGTCCACCATGCTACACACGACTGCTACTAACTGAAACGGTACATCCAACATCTCATCGATTCGAACGCTCTGGCTATCGATTTCGAAGAGGTAACTGTGGAAGCCAATATGGTGTCAGTATAATTTGGCAGCTTCCCTCCAACAGAAACTCAAGACGGTGTGGTACCCATTCCTCTGGCAACAATGGAAATCGCTAATCTTCTACTCCCCCGGGATCAGGCTGCTGGTCTAGTGCCCCTCACCATATCATGGAGGGAGGTCATGTGGGTCCATCCGGACCTGGTACTCGAAGTGACTCAATCCACACCACCTTCCATTCGTAAAAAGGGGAGTAGAAATGTCAGATCCTGCCGCACAATCTCGGCAGATATCGAAGAAGTCACGACTGTCGTTACTCGGTCTGGGGCACAATCCCAACCTGTGGCTGATAACTCGACTGAAGATCATCAGCCCGCTAATGCTAACGCTCCGGGACCTTCTCAGCCCCTGACGACCGACAAGCCTAGGCCGAAGGAGACTTGCTTTGACAAATCCCTCCGGAAAGAGGCACCGCAGGGGCTGGAGAGGCCCTACAACTTCGACATCTTGGCACAATTGGCCAACACACCGGCCAAATTGTCATTATACGAGCTCCTGAGACTCTCAAAGGATGTTCGCGCGGCTTTGAGCGATGCACTCCAAAATGCCGACGCCTATCTGGCTCAGGTCAACCTCACGGGAGAGAGCCCTCCTGCAGAGCTCCAAGACGGCGCTTGCACGGGAGCGATGCCCAACATTGTCTTCAATCCGCAGGATATGCTCATCAAAACAAACCTGCACGATCGTCCGTTATATTACACTGGATATATCGGCGTCGTAAAGGTGGACCGGATGTACATTGATCCTGGTTCTTCCATAAGCATCATTCTGAAGGGTCTATTACATCATCTTCACATTTCTATGCATCGTCTGACGCCAACAAGCACCGCCATCAGCGGTTTCAATTCGGACAGGAGCTACCCGATTGGAAAGATTCGCTTGAAGTGCCAAATTGGCGATCTCCAGTCAGAAGTAACCTGTTACGTCATAGACGCGGATACATCCTACAATATCCTCTTGGGGTGCCCTTGGATACACGATTACATGATCGTGCCTTCCACGCTGCACCAATGCTTCAAGTATATCGACAAATACGGCTTCGTGAGGACAGAATTTGCCGACATCGATCCCTTCAAAGGGGTCGAATCCTACTACTCAGACTCCTGTCTATACGAAAAGTCGAAGAGGCACCTTGATGAAGGAGATGTGCAAGCTCGAACCGAGACAACCACAGGATCAGAAGAACCTCTGACGATCCATCTCTAAGCTCGCAAACCTTGCAAGTCCGCACCCCTTACAGCAACGCTGCGTAAGGATGCAATCAGCCTCTCGGCACAAGAAGTGCAAATGATAATCCGGCTGCCAAGGTCCGGCCAAGCACCCAGACCCACAATGGAGCCACTGACAATCAGGCTGCCTAGAGTCGGCAAACCATAAATGAAGAAGCTCAACCCCTCTGACAAGCCAATGACGATACGCCTTCCCAAGAAGAATCGTCACCCCGATGCAAGGTCTGGGGCTTCTAGTGA
Organism: Iris pallida; assembly: GCA_029216955.1. Classification (NCBI taxonomy): domain Eukaryota; kingdom Viridiplantae; phylum Streptophyta; class Magnoliopsida; order Asparagales; family Iridaceae; genus Iris; species Iris pallida. Next base: position 3,255,420 of record JANAVB010041019.1, read on the forward strand.
GCCAACAACTCCCCGCCCAGCATCGAGTACCAAACTGGGGGTCGCTAGTTTTCCAACGACTCCACGTTCTGCTCCACCGGCAGAACCCCTGACGATCAAGCTGCCCAGGTCATCCTCTCAGTCTTTATTTATACAGGGGGTGGCTGAAGAAGAACCAGAACTGGCCAAGTATGTGGCCGCTCACACTGATGCTCCATCCACAGATAATGTAATCCCGCTAGAAAAGATACCTTACTTCATCAATAAAGGGCTATCTTTGAACTACATCGAGCTAAACAAGCTTTGTACAATGTATGCTATGGAACACGGTATAGGCACTCACCTACATACACAGGTGGCAAATGTTTATACCGCAAATCAGCTCACTCCCATGGAAGACGCTTACCGCATAATCGAGGGAGGGGACCATCCAATCATCTTCGGTCAGAAGAATCCGCAGCCCTTCACCATAGAAGAAGTCGATCTCGAATCAGATGCCGGGAGACTGCCGCTCTATCTTTATAGCCTCCAATCCAAGTACCTCATGCAAAAACAGGGGTATGATCTAGAGACTACGCCAGGCTTGAACTACGACACTGGTCGACGATTACCTTTAAAGCCTCCAGTCCCGGCTGGCAAACCACGGGACTACTATAGCAAGACCCGATGTGGGCTAGGGTATGTTACACCCGCAACGACCCCTGAAAGTTCAGATAAGAAATACGACTGGCATTCACATTCAATCAGGTCACCAACTTCTGATTTGGATGCCAGCATCGGAGACGTATTCAAACAAGTCATGTCCGTCAATATAGCATTCGCCGACGCTTACGAAGAAGATGAAGACATTCCTGAAATCCTTGAGTTAGAGCCGTAGGCCCAACAGCTGGATGCACAATGGAAAAAGCGGTTCGAACAGAGAGAACCTCCTACTGAAGATGAGGTTATATAAGTCGACCTCGGCGACGAATATTCTCCAAAACTAATCTTCGTCAGTAAAAGCCTGACAGACGAAGAGTGAGAATCGCTACTGGAACTCGTCAAAGAATACATTGATGTGTTCGCCTGGAGCTATGAAGACATGCCAGGGTTAAACCCCGAGGTTGCCCTTCACAAGCTCAACATTCGGCCAGATGCAAAGCCGGTCAAACAACAACAGCGACGCTTCCGCCCAGGCATCATGGATGCAATCGAAGCCGAAGTCAACAAACTCATAGCCAGCGGCTTTATACACGAGAAGCAACATCGAGACTGGGTCGCCAACATAGTGCCGGTCCTCAAGAAGAATGGAAAGATTCAAATCTGCATCGACTTTCGCAATCTGAACGAGGCATGTCCAAAAGATGAATTCCCCCTCCCTATCACAGACATCATGATTGACAACACATGCGGCTTCGAACGCATGTCATTCATGGATGGTTTCTCGGGGTACAACCAAATCAAGATATCTCCTGACGACGAAAAGCATACATCATTCCGAACACCGATTGGCACATACTGCTACACAGTCATGTCTTTCGGTTTAAAGAATGCTGACGCCACATATCAAAGAGCCATGAGTATCATTTTCAGAGACCACTTGCGCAAGACTGTGGAGTGCTATGTTGATGACATCGCCGTCAAGAGTCGCTGTAGCGGTGACCATCTCCAGGATCTGAGGACGGTATTCGACCTGATGCGAGCACACAACCTGAAGATAAATCCCACAAAATCCTTCTTGGGCGTATCCAGCGGAAAGTTCTTGGGTTTTATCATCACCTTCCAGGGTATCCACGTAGACCCTGAGAAGACAAAGGCAATCATGGAGATGGGTCCCCCGAGAAATCTTTGAGAACTTCGAGGCCTCCAAGGGAGGTTAGCTTACATCAGGAGGTTCATTTCCAACCTCTCCGGGCGTTGTCAGCTATTCATCCATCTCATGAAGAAGGGCGTCTCATTTGTATGGGACGAAGAATGTCAGCGTGCCTTCGACATCTTCAAAGAATATTTGTCACACCCTCCAGTCCTGGTGGCCCCGGTTGCTGGAAAACCATTTCTGCTCTATGTACGGGTAATAGAGCATTCCCTCGACGCTCTGCTGGCACAAAACAATGATGCAGGTCATGAACAAGCTATATATTACCTCAGTCGAATGATGATCGGGCCAGAGCACCGATATACCGTCGTAGAGAAGGAATGTCTCGCCCTGGTGTTCGCCATTCAAAAGATGCGGTACTATGTCACAGGACAAACCATACATGTGATCACACGAGTCAACCCCCTCAGGGTCCTCATGACGAAACCAGGGGCACTCAGCTCTCGCCTCGCTACATGGGCAATATTACTGTCCCCCTACCATATGATCTTTGTCCCACAAAAGGCTGTTAAAGGTCAAGCCCTGGCAGACTTTTTGGCAGCCCACCCAGGCTCGGAGTCGTCCAGAATATATGAAGAAATCCCAGATGAGGTCGCTGACTCGCATGCAACCTCTCACGATGATATATGACGAATGTTCTTCGACGGCGCCTCAAGGACCGGACCTAAGGGCAACATCGTCGTCGGAGTCGGGGTGGTGCTGGTTTCTCCTTCCGGATTGGTGATCAATCGCGCTTACTCCCTCACAGAACCCTGCTCTTACAATGTGGCCAAGTACAACGCTTTGGTCATTGGCCTCCAACTTGCAAGAGAGCTGGGGGTAGAATATCTTGAAGCATACGGCGATTCACAGTTAATCGTCAATCAAATCCGGGGCTCATACGAAGTCCGCCATGAAGACATGATCCCCTATCACCAAATAGCGATCAACATCATCTCATCGTTCGAGGGGTTCTTCATCGAACACGTTCCCAGACTCCAAAATATCGAAGCTGATGCCTTAGCTGGACTTGCCGCTTCCTTAGCAGTGCCGAATCATACTCATCAATCGGTGGATGTGATAGGCCATGAACTGGTCTGTCCCAAGAACAATGTTCAATTCGTAGCGAATTATTCTGCTCAGGCGATCGACGAAGTCCCGGACTGGTGACAACCATTCATTGACTTCGTAGTTTACGACATCCTACCCGAGAACCCAAAGGAAGCCACCTCTATCAGAAGGCGTTCTCTCAGATTCTTCTACGATACAGAGACGAAAATGCTGTATCGTCGATCCTACGATGGATTATTGCTTCGATGTCTGTTAAACGCAGAAGCCAAAGAAGTCGTACGCGAAGCTCATGACGGTGTCTGCGGGGCCCATCTACCTGGCCCAAAATTGTAAGACCGTCTTTGCTGAATGGGCTACTACTGGCCTACGATGGTAGCAGATGCGATAGACTATGCAAGAAAAGTGCAAAGCCTGCCAAGTCCACGTGGACTTCATCCACCAACCATCCGAATTTCTACATCCGATAGTGGCATCCTAGCCATTCGAAGCATAGGGAATGGATATCATCGGTCCGATCGCCCCACCTTCTTCCCGAGGACATCGCTTTATACTCGCAATCACAGACTACTTCTCTAAATGGGCGGAAGCTGTTTCTCTTGCAGAAGTCAAAACTTCAAGCATGATCAGTTTCCTCAAGCATCACGTCATCTATTACTTTAGACTGCCCCGAAGGATCATCCACGATAATGGTCCACAATTCGCAAGCCACGTCTTCTATCACTTCTGCGATAAACACCGAATTCAGAATATCGTTTCGACACCATACAATCCGGCAGCAAATGGGTTGGCAGAAGCATTCAACAAAACAATCATCAAACTTCTCAAGAAGTTCGTATCGTCCAACAAACGCGACTGGAACGAGAAGCTTGGTGAATGCTTATGGGCGTACCATACCACAGTCCGAACAGCCACAGGGAACATACCATTCTTCCTGGTGTACGGGAGTGAGGCAGTTCTCCTATTGGAGACTCAAATACCATCGCTCCGTGTCGCTCTCACTTATCAATTAATGATGGACGATAACTACCGTCGCCGGCTACAAGAGTTGGAGGCCTTAGATAAAAAGTGCCTCTTGGCTCCGCAACGAATCGAGCTATACCAAGCACGCATCTCCGGAGCCTTCAACAAGAAGGTTAAAATCAGAACATTCCAAGTGGGCGATCTCGTTCTGGCAGTTCGGAGGCCGATGGTCATGACTCACAAAACCGTCGGCAAATTTCAGCCAAAATGGGAAGGTCCATTTATCATTGAGGTCGTATTCTCCAACGGTGCTTACCGCCTCGTAAAACAAAACGGAGACTTGCTCATGCTGCCCGTCAACGGCAAGTTCCTGAAGAAATATTATGTCTAAACGACATTTTTCAGATTATCGAGTCATTTACCCGCTGGTACCGCTGAACTCATATTCACAAAAATTCCAGATTACCGAGTCATGTACCCGCTGGTACCGCTGAACTCACATCCACTACACTCCAGATTATCGAGTCATGTACCCGCTGGTGCCGCTGAACTCACATTTCCAAATTCCAGATTATCGAGTCATGTACCCACCGGTACCACTGAACTCACATTCCAACTCTCCCAGATTATCGAGTTATGTACCCGCAGGTGCCTATGAACTCACATTCCGGTCACTCTTTTAGGTAGTAAGTCATGTATGATCATACCTCTGAACTTATTTCTCTGAAAGAGCTCCTCCCTCATGATCCACTACCCGTACTCTCAGTGCACAAAAAGGGTAACGGATCCACAAAATTTCTAAAACGACCACGTCGGTGTTACCTCTGAGTCGTTTCACTTCCGCCAAAAACAAATCACCCCTCTACATAGAACTTCCATGTCCTCATTACCTCTGAGTCGTTCCATGTACCCCTTCATGGAGCCCACTCCTGCCATGTCCTCATTACCTCTGAGTGGGAAGGCTCCATCGAAGAAACCCTCATATTTTCCATGTCCTCATTACCTCTGAGTAAATATGCTGGTCCTCTCTCGACTTATTATCTGTACCAAAAAAACCCCAGGGTACGCCAAGGTTAATAGGACCACAAATATCCTCCGTTGAGTCTACTCCTACCATGTCCTCATTACCTCTGAGTAGGAAGACTCCACGGCAAAACCCCCATACTTGCCATATCCTCATTACCTCTGAGTAAGTATGTTGGTTCCCTCTCATCCTATTATCCATATCCTAAGCTAGGGTACGCCACGGATAATAGGACCACAAATATCCTCCATTGAGTCCACTCCTACCATGTCCTCATTACCTCTGAGTAGGAAGACTCTACGGTAAAACCCTCATACTTGTCATGTCCTCAATACCACTGAGTAAGTATGTTGGTTCCCTTTTATCCTATTATCTGTATCCTAAGCCAGGGTACGCCAAGGATAATAGGCCCATGAATGTCCTTTGCTAAGTTTCTTAGTACAGGCCCACCATTCCTCATCATGTCCCGAGAGCCTAGCTGCTCCATGGCATTCTCTCTCCCGATACCCGGAACGTCCACGATCACCTTATCGTGGAATTGTTCTAAGTATCCCCATCAAACTTGTTGTCCGTACCTAAAACCAAGGTATGCCAAGGGTAACAGGTCCATAAACAAATCCCCATTCGGGACAAACGCCACCATAACACCACAAGCACAACAGGTAGTACAAATAAAGGGTAGAATAAAGCATGCTCTTTTATTTGGAAGGCAAAAAGTACTACATGTTCTAGGGATAATGTCCCATTTAAAGAAAGAAAAAGAATGAAAACAAAAAAGAAGAAAAAGGCCGTCTATGGTTCGGCATTACATAATTCCAGAAGACGGTTCTTCACCAAGGCGGTCCCCCGTTCAATCCGCTGCTTAGCTCGGCGCTCCGCTCCCTGGGACAACCGTTTTGTATCATCAAAATATATATATGCCTGCCGGCCATCTTCCATCTTCTTCAGGGCGAGCTCCAGATTGGCAGAAGCTCGACTAAGTCTGTCAGTCTCCTGCATAACAAGTCCCTTTTCGGCACGGGCGGCTTCGAGCTCAGACTCCAGAAAGGCCAGCTTTCTCTGGAGTTCGAGGATCTGCCCCTGGTGTCGATTACCCTGCGGGAGGCGGTCGCTTCCCGAGCCGTATAATCTTCATTTCTACGACTCAATCGATCGTATAACTGGGACAGATCATGGCGGTCCTTCAGTATGGTCGGCTTGATCGATTCCCGAGCAAGCCTTACCTTCTCCACCGCGGTTATGAAGAAAGTGTGCTCTTGATCTATTGCCGCAGACAAATCAGCCTGCCGCAGCACGTGAAACTGGGTCACAAGTCGATTAGCCTCTAGCAGTTTGGGCTCCAGAAGCGCAGCTAGCCCCGTCCCAACAGGGAGTGTTCTAAGGATGTCGATTTGGCCACCAGCGTACTGACGGGCCATAGCAAAGGGAGTCCCCCTCTCCACAGCTGCCTCGATCCCTCTCTTCAGGTGGCGGTAAAAGCTGTCTACTACATCCTGTGACACTACATCCAATACTTCTGTGGAGGACGGCATCAAAGGAAGTGTGGCTGGCAGGGTTGAAGGAGTAGCATCGGAACTTGCCATCCCTGCCACCAAGAAAACAAATTCTGTACGAAAAGACGCATGAATAGCGGCTAGCTCCTCTTCCGCCGCCCGAAGAGCTTGGATACTCGGCAAGACGGAAAGGTTAACCCCCAAAACCATATTCGCAGAGGAGGACACGGGAAGCATTGTTCCCTGCCCCGGCTGTGCCGCCACTTGGGCTCTTGAACTCGACCCAGCTGGAGGCCCCTCAATATAGGTTGGAAGAGAAGAGGGCACACGTGCTTCCATCAGAGCCCCTCCGGTAGAGTCCTCCCCGACAATGTCCGTCACCGGCAATAAAGGGGCAGGACCTGTACGTCCAAAGCAACCATCAATCGACGTAACCCGAAGGATGTGATGATAGAGCAGATAGGCCTCCTCATAAGTTAAGATTCGGCTTATCTTACCAGGGGAGGAGCATGGAGGCCTCAGCTCGCTCGCAGCTGACATAGTCTCCTCACCTGCAACTTTCAAGTTGAATTCAACTGGTTTCTCTGCCCCAGCCACCCCTGAAAGGGAGCCAGCCAGTTCAGCATCACCCTATTGAAATTCAGCTATCTCAGGGACAGGTGCAGTAGAGCCCCCATCCCCATGGGTTGAGGTCTCAGCAAGGTGGGACTCCTCGGCCGCCTCCGGAAGAACCTCAGCAGAAATGATAGCGGTGCACATATCATTGACCAAAGTGGTCAGGGCCGGATCGACCTCAACAGTCGGATCCCGAGAAACCGACTCCTCTGACGCCTACAAAGAGCAAAAGAAAATGATTAGGCCATAGTTTAGAAAAAAGAAGGAGAAGGTAGTTAAAATTTGAATCACCTCAGAAACAGCGTCAACATCCTCAATAAACAGCCTGCGGCGTCTTACCGCAGCTCGCTTCGTGGAGTAGGTGGTGACATCATCAGTAGACATACGCCTGCTTCGCTTACGCGAAGGACCAGGCACAGCAGGCGGCTACCCCGCAACCATGTCATCCGGCACGATAGGTGGCTGATCCTCCACCTCCTCGTCCGAGGAATAGAACGAATCATCGGCATCCTTCTCATCATCCTCTTCGTCCACCGTCGTGGACTCCGAGTCCGGCACAGGAACCATATTCGCCTTTTTTTCTCTTCTTGGACCCCTCGGGCTTCTCTGCCAAGCCAGTACCGACAATAAAGCTGGTACTCATGTCAAAATTAATGGAAGGCTTGCTCGCCATAACATGATAGATGGTCGCCATGTACAAGATCTCCCCTGACGTATTAGCATCGGGGATCGAGAAGCTAGCTCGGGTATGAACCGTATCGTAATAATGCCAAGCCCTGATACCATCAAAGACACTGCCCTCATAGCCTAGGCAAGCACTGGGATAATCAAGGAACAGCTGGCTGTACCCGAACTGGCGGGAGAACCTACCCGGCAAGTAGGGCTCCAGGTACACGTTATTGCGATAACGGTATACCAGGTGCGCCGAACGAATATTGTGCAGCCAGAGAAGCATCTTTTCAGATAAGAGGAGGGGAGGTTCAATACCGTAAACATGTACACCCCTCACTTCTCTAGCGGTAAATTGAGGAACAGACACAAAGAAGTCATGCCAATCTACTCTCGCCAATGCCCTCCGAGAGGCTGGCATGGTGTCATATTTCCAAGGTTGACGATGGTATCGGAAGAGGAAAGCGTCGTCAGCGGTAACACTGTCTTCTGCTCCGGGCCTCATCAACGACCGATAATGCATCAATAGCCACTCCATTAGATAATGGTAGGGTAGCTCTATTCGCTCAAAGTCCAGTGTCATCTTACGGACAATGACTTTGGACAAAAAGGTACGGAGACCGTGGTGTATGCTACAGACCATGGCCGAAAGAAGGGCCAGCCTGACTTTGAAGACCAGCTTCACGGCAGGGAGGATGAAGTGGCGGCTGATCCTTTCAATAGAGCCGGTCCCTCCAGAAACTACGCAGTTTCGTAGCCATACCATCAAGAATCCGACCAAGAGCACTTTCTCAGACATCTGCCGGGTACCGTGGTAGAAATAGCTGAAGGAGTCAGTGCGACTCCCAAATTTGTCACTGGTGGACCTCGATCTCTTGGCATTCGACATCAGGTTATTTATCTCCTCCTGGGTTTGAGGACCTCGGGTAGAAACCCGGCCAGAGGGACTTAATTTGAAAAGATACGAAACCCAGGACGTGGTATGGGGAGCGTTCCCTTCTGAGCTATTGTTCTTCTTGATATCCGTTTGGTGACAAATACTATGGTGGCATAGCAGTTCCCGGTACACGGCAACGAAACCCGGGAATCGTCGATCCAGATCCTCGAATTCCTCGTTTGTCGGGGTATATACTTCGAAGGCCTCGCCCCCAATGGCAGCTTAAAAACAGCATACATTTCATGGAGAGCAAGTCCCAACTCCCCTTCGGGCGCGAAGAAAGTTTATGTCCTCCGGTTATACATTTCCAAAAGAGCCATGAACAACGGCTTGTTGATGGGTAACCCGTAACAGGTGCCCCGGATGACATAATAGAGGTCAATCTCCCGAAGGAATGCCTCGTATTTCCTCAGGATCTATGAGGTCAGGTTGGCCCACGTAGGGATGGGGTTTATCCAGTTCAACAGCGACAACCTGCCAAAATGATAAGATCCCTTGCGAGCGAGCTGATTCATGAAGGTTTTGGCTAGAGTAAACGTGAAGTTGGGACCAGATACATTTATAAAGGTACCCGAAATTAGTCCCATCATGCTCCGACTGACCGAGTCCCTGCTCGCATATGCTGATCCGATATTCTTATTATAATGGATGTTGCCCACGAACATCCCCGATTGGGTTGGAGTTAGGGAGCCCACCATCCTCCTGCTCAACGGTACCATATTGAACCACGAGAGGGGAAAATGATGTTCCATTTCGGGAATATGGATCTCCACCCCGTCCATAGTAAAGTCCCAGCTCTTCGAAATGTCCAGCACTCGGGGGTTCTTTATGGATAGAGCATCCCCGAAGAGAAAGGCTGGTTTCAGATACTCTCCTTCCAGCCTTTTCGAGTTCATCATGGTACCAATAAAGTGGAAAGGCTGGTTATTGATGACGTTCACCCTCTCCAAAGGCTCATCAGCGGGAAGCTGATCTGACACACGTCGAACCAAGTTGTCGAGCTGCACACCCATGGCATATTGGGCTAAACCCACCAGGGGTTCTCTTGCAGCATTGACTGGCAGATTTACTGAAGAAAGAACAAAAGAAACAGGATTAAAAGATGGTTAAAAACGAGAACACTTGGAGCTTCTTAAAAGGCTCCCATGAGCTTATGCGGCTCGATTCAACGTAGCCTTATGCGGCCCAAATTCAGTTGGGTTTCATGCGGTACTGCTTCGATAAAGCTTATGCGATTTGGTTAAGCTTATGCGGTTCTATTTAGCAGATGAGCTTATGCGGCACGTCTTAGCGAAGCTTTATGCGGCCCAGATTCATCAAGAGCTCATGCGGTCCTGTTCAAAAGGACTTCATGCGGTTCAAATCTAGAAGTGCTCATGCGGCTCAAATCCTTCTCATGCGGCTCAGATACAGGGCATGCCCCATACGGTTCAGATATGAGAAGGCCATACGGCCCATGCAATATATGCGGCTTCATCATTTTGAACTTGGGCAGTTCAATAATGATGAAGAACGGAGGCTTGTGTATAAAATATGCAACAGAGTCATAGTTTTTTTAGGGTTCAAAGCGTTCAAATGTTCCATCCAATCCTTACCCTTGAAAGCAGGGTGGACGTCAGGGTTCACGTTAGGCGTTGTGGCCGATGAAGAAGCCGCTTTCTTGCCCTTCGTAGAGGCAGCTTTGGAAGACTTGGGGGCCATGGTCGTCCGACGGGTGGAGAAGAAAGACAGAGACAGAAAATCAGTGTAGCAAAAGTTGAAGACGAGAGAGAGAGTAAAGAAATCTCTCCGACTGAACATGCTCATATTTATAGGCAAAAAGGAGGGCGCTTCGATCCATGTGCGGCAGGAAAACCGACTCTTCGATTATCAAGACGAACTGACTAAGTGAAGGCCAAACTCTTGGGATCCTGCCCCAAAAAGCGGCCTTGAATCTGACAGCAAATCAAAGGCAATCAATGCAAAAGATTTACACACATGGCATGAAGACGTGGCAAGGAACTAATGCGGCTCAGATGGCCATGCAGCTCAGATGGTCATGCGGCTGAGGGGGCTATGCGGCTGAGACACCCATGCGGCCAGAATATCCTATGCGGCCAGAGGAATTTATACATAGCCATGCTTCTTATTCAAAATATTTTAATTTTGTAAATTAAAAACTTTGAAGGGGGTCTTGTAGAAGCATGGAAAAGAATAAAGAAAGGTTCATGCGGCCAAGGATCCCCATGCGGCTCAGAGAGCCCATGCGGCTCAGGGATCCATGCGGTTCAAGAGTCTATGCGGCTCGAATAATTCCATGTGGCATAGAGAGGAGCCACGTGGCCTTCAACAGCTTCTTTCTTTCGTCTTTTGCTGCATTTAATGCCCTGACGGCTGACAGCTCTGACAAATGGCAGCTCTGACAAAAAGATGCAATAATGACTGACGTAATGGCGCGTCCCTAGGAAAGAGGAGAAAATCTTCTCACAGCTGGCAGAATCCATCTAATCCCGAAGCATGCGGTTGCGGCCGTCCATCTTCATGCGGCTGCATCCTTTATGCGGCCGTCCATCAATATGCGGCTGCATCCCTTATGCGGCCGCTCATCAGCATGCGGCTGCCCACTCCCATGCGGCTGCCCATCTTCATGCGGTTGTTCATCCCCATGCGGCTACCCATCTTCATGCGGCCATTTAGCCTCATGCGGCCCACTCATCTGCGGCTCTGCCAAGACACGTGGCAGTCTTATCTTCCTGGAATTATGGGTGTTAACAAAAGATCAAATCAAATCGAGCAAATTAGACATGTGGCAGGCTATTACAAGTTGCGAATATTCATGGCAATCAATATTTATTATCCACAGAGATTTAATGCAATCACATTAATTGCTTAAATCTATCATATGCAAGATGGATGGCCCAGATTAATTAACTCTTAGGCCGCCGACTTTTGAGAATAGATAATCATTGCAAAACCCTAATGATGCCCTCCACTCTTATAAATAGCAAGGTGCCATTCCCTTGCAAAGATATACAGAGAACACAGAGAAGACCCCCGGCCCAGATCCAGAGAGAATCAGAAAGAGAATATACAGAGATCGAAAGGACAGAGGAGCATAAAGAGAGAACAAAGAAAGCATTTCTTCGTCAACACCAAGCACTTCTTCTCCAGAGCCAAGGCTGCACCCGATCGTCCAAGGAGTAAGACAGAGCTGCCATCGCTTTCCCGAGCCTCTATCGTCACCCCCCAGAATCTAAAATAAATAATTGTAATTAGATTGCTGTACCTAGGTTTTTGTCCCTAGGCTTTCTTTGTACAAGCGAGTTTGTATTGTGAGTCTAAGTTCAGTCCTCCGATAATTGTTCTGTTCTTTTACAATCAATGGCAAACATGTATCTCTTAACCTCACCAGAACGCTTCTGAAGTTTTGTCTCAAAATAGAGAAGGAATTTTAGAAACAGAAAGCCAGGCTGACTTGGGACATCGAATACGATAAGAACACGAGTTACTTTCACTCTTGCAGGGTCAACGACAGCAACTCAATCTTCACCAAATAAAAGATGAGAAAGGTCACATTCTACATAATCAATGTAACATCCAATCGGCCGCAGCAGATTTTTACAATAAGCTGTTCACCAAAGATATTATATCTAAAGATGAAGACTTCCTCGCGTCCATCGCCTAAATTGTCAATGATAGAGACAATACCCAACTGCTTATCCAACCCATAAAAAATGAGGTCAAAGACGCTGTATGGGCACTTAACGAGAGTAGTGCTCCGGGCCCGGATGATTTTACAGGCGTATCCTTCAGATCCTGCTGGGACATCATCAAGTCTGACATCAGCGAGGCGGCCATCGCATTCTTCTAAGGAGCCAGATACCCTAAAGCGATCTACAGTGCCAACCTGAACCTTATCCCCAAGAAGGACAATCCGGAGACTTTCAAAGATTTTTATCTCCTGAGCATGTGCACCTTCACCAACAAGATCATCTCTAAGATCATAGCCAATAGCATGGCCAAGATTCTCCCTAAGATTATTTTAGAAGAGCAAAGTGGCTTCATCCACGAATGTAATATTCTAGACAATATCCTCCTGGCTCAAGAGATGGTTACTTGTTTGATATTTCAGTCTAGAGGAGGGAACATAGCCATCAAACTAAATATGGAAAAGGCCTATGACAGACTGGACTAGAAATTTATGATTTGGGTGTTTAGAGCTTTCGAGTTTTCGAAAACTTGGATTGACATCGTCTGGAGGTCGGTCACCAACACTTGGTTCTCTACGGTCATCAACGGCCAAGCATACAGCTTTTTCAAATCTAGCCGTGGCATTAGACAAGGGGATCCTCTTTCGTCTACCATTTTCTTCATTGCAGCAGAAGCCCTTAGCAGAAATCTCAACAATATGGCGAGATCCCCCCGCTTCAAGCACTTCCATACTGCTAGCAGCTGCCCGATTATCACACACTTGGCTTATGTTGACGACATCATCATTTTCTCTTTAGGAGAGGTAGGGTTCGCGGAGGTTGTTAACACCACGCTCCAGAGATACATCAGAAGTTTCGGCCAGCGCGTCAACCCCACCAAAAGTGTCATTTATGCTCATCACACTGCTGAGAGAGAACACACCAATTTACTCACTAACATAACTTCCTTCTCCGTGGAGTACCCTCCTTTCACGTATCCGGGGTGCCCGCTAGTGTACGGTAGATCTAACGTGGCCCTCTATAATGGCTTAGTGGAGAAAATAAGGAAAAGAATTGAGGGATGGCACAACATGATTCTTCCGCCTGGTGGCAAGATTATCTTGATCTAGCACGTGCTCTCTTCCATCCTGGTCTACATACCGGCCGCGTGCGCCCCTCCGAAGAAAGTCATCACTAACATTGAAAACCTATTCTCTAACTTCTTATGGGGCCACTGGATGGCAAGGATAAGCATCATTAGGCAAGTTGGGACACCATGGCTAGACCCGCGGATGAGGGCGGTCTTGGTTTCAGTAGGCTGGCCCACGTTGTGGATGCATGCTCCATAAAAATATGGTGGAAGCTTCGAAAGAATTGGACATTACGGGCTAGATTCATGAAGGCCAGATTTTTCAATAATATTCACCCGTTCTCCGCTTCCAACAACAACAGATCCTCAGCATCGTGGAGACATATTCTGAATATTAGGCTGCTTGCTGATCCTTTGATCCGTCTTAAGGTGGGTAAGGGCGACTTTTCATTATATCTTGAGAGGTGGGCAGGAGATGTCCTCATGACCCCTACGTCGGGTGCACCATCTAATGCTACCATTAGAGATGTGTGGACCAGTGAGGGGGGTTCGAACCGGGAAAGGATCTTGGATTGGATTGGAGAGGAGGTCGTTACGACTATCGTTGAATCTGGTACTATGATTGGCACCGATCTAGACACCTTGTGGTGGTCTGTTTCGACTAATGGATCAATCTCCTTGGCATCAGCTCGTCATGCAGTTCGTGGCCTCGGTAACCTTTCCCCCATACCTGGGGCGTTTTGGCAATCATGCATTCCTAAGAAGTGGTCTTTCCTGATGTTGAGAGCGATTCGCAAGAAACTTTCCACAGATGACGCCCTCGCCACCATCAGCTTCAGTTTAGCTGCTGCTTGTCATTGCTTCCCGGAGAGAAAGGTCTAGTCTATTGAGCATATTATTTATAGTGGTCACCTGCCTATGACAGTTTGGGATAGGTTTACTAACCTTTGTCTTCCGAACCAAGATGATGGGGGCTTCAACGATCTCCTTGCTGCTTGGGGTAAAGCATCGCACGGCCCCTAGATCATCGCAACCGCTGCCACTTGGGTTATTTGGAAGAACATGAACAAATACAGATACGATGCACGATAGTACACCTCTACTCAACTGATTAACGAAGTCCACAGACAGATTTTTAAGACTAGCAGACATTGCAAGCACGTCCGGGCGAATTTTTGGATGCCCTTGCACTGTTGACTTTTTCTTCTTGGCCCATGATCGGGGTGTTGTTCCCCATCTTTTTGCTTTCTCTTTCTGGCCCATGTTTGGGGTGTTGTACCCCATCGCTTTGCTTTATGGGCTTACTTGTAAAGGCTTCGGCATTTTGCGCCTTCTAGTTGAATAAGTTCTCGGTGTTTATATATATATATATATATATATATATATATATATATATATATATATATATATATATATATATAATATATATGTACATCAAAAAATTCCAATATAATTTTAGTAAATCTCTAAACTCAAAAACAACTTATAATGTATTTTTAGTAAAACTTGTCGTATATACTTACTTGCTACTAATGCTATCATAATCTAAATACAAGCTAATAAATTCTTTTCTAGAAATATTTCAATTATAATAGTAATAAAAACAAATAGAAATTCCTAAAATTTTTAGAAATTCAAAACTATTCAATAAAGGAATTTAGTACATAATCTTGTACAAATTTTCCCGAGTGAACATATAGGGTAGCAATACTTGCTACCTTTATTATCAACCAAATCCTACTTTAAAATCAAGCTTCATTTAATAAAATAAAATAATTATAATTTATAATAAAAAATTCTAACATTTTGGGGGTTTATATCCTACCCAACTTATAAAAATTCTGTCCTCAAGATTAAAATAAATCTTAATATCTGAGGACAAAGAAGCTACAAACGATAGACTACTTAGGTTTGTCAAACCATACCAAAATTTTGCTGAAAGGATGGAGGAGACGTTCTACGATCGAAATCCTAGTTCGACGTCCCCATCTAAGAGATAGGGTGTATGAAGTTCACAGCTATACACTTATAGAATTTGAGTAATCGTGGGAGGCACAGTTATAGGACTTCTAAAATGTCACATTTTAAGGAGGTACACGAGAATATGTGGTACTTCTTTCCATAGCCACGGACTCTAGAGGAAGCCTAGGTATTACCTATTTAATATTGCTCATACATTGGCCATGTTCCATCGAGGCAGTAGGAGAGGTCTTGGTCGAGCATAACTGAAAACAAGTTCGTACAAAAGGATTCCATTCATCGCATAACATAGGCTACGAAAAGATATGATTAAAGAATTTATGGAGGGAGGATTAATGGACCAAAGGATGGGGACTACATAATAGGTGTAGGGGGCCCTTTCATAAAGTTAGGTTTTATAGTCCAAATATGGCGATATGTCTGGATGGGTTTAATTGGGTCTTAATGGGTGTCCTAATTGGACATCAATCTTTGATTGAATGAATCTTGGATTTTAATTTATATTGATTGGACAATATCTCATAAAATCAATCTGAACCATTCCTATTACATTAGGGCAACCTAGAACAGGTTGTAAATAAAATGGTTGGGCTAGTTTCGAATCGAGTTGGTTAAATAGGTATCGTAGGTCTGAAGATGCGCCTTCCGGGACTTTTGTGTATAAATAGCACACAGGGCCTCAATTGAGTAGCACACTAGTAGCATGTGCGTAGAGAGCTTCAAGTAGATCACAACCATATATTGGGTCGAATGATTTGGGTCGAGGTTGGATCTCTAATTGAAGTCGAAAAGTGCATCGGTATTACGGTAAGAGTTTCAGTTAGCCTTTTGACCCGAAAGTCGCATCATAAAAATAGAGCACAAGGGAACGTGTTTGAGTGGAACATGATATGCCTAGATGAAGGTGGACTCTTCTAGGTCTTGCATATAAAATTTGCTGGAAGTAACAGCTGGTATTGTACTCCGAATAATAATGCCATGGTAGAGGACATCAAATGATCTAAATAGAAAGTGGGTGTTCATGACGCACGGATTTATCATTCTAGTGGGAACCAACGTATCCTAGTCAATCGGTAATCCTATTAAATCATAAAATTTAGAGGAGCTTACAACCTATACATTTCAAAAATTCCTTCCTCGAAATTAAACTAAGACAGATTCTATGGTTAATGAAGTTAGGAAAATTCAAGTCGCGATATCGTACCTTGACTTTTAATAACATGATACGATAGATATGAATCAAGTACGAAGATCATTTCTCTAATTTCAAATAATGGAGAAATTATTACGCATGCCATTCTTGTGCTTCCAAGTTGGCGAGGGATGTTACAATAATATACGTAGAAATTGAATGATTCACTCTTCTATAGCATACGAGGGTTATCGACGGGGTCAAGATTCTAAGGTATGTCATGCAAGAATCTCTAACGTCTAAGTCATAAATTTCTATTTGTGATAAGCCTGCTAGACTATGGTCATAAGGGTTCTAATGGTGTCAAAGGTAGTACTCATGCATTGTTGTCGATAACTCGTAGAAGTATTATGCTATGGATTTTGGCTAAGCTAGTGAATTTGTTGTTCTAACGCTAAGTCATGTCTTAATAATAAATGATATAACTAGAATAATATCTCTCGAATTCTTATTCTTGGGATGGGTGTATATCATAGCCATGATAAATGCTTGCCTTAGCCTATGTCTTTTCATCTCTTGTCTAACCTGTGCTGTTTGGTCGGGTAAGAGTTTGGAATATAAATGATGGTTTAACGAAAAAAATACAAAGAGTAAGGATTAAGAATCAAGATGAATGATTAGTGATCGAGGGAACATGATTCCTTAATGAAAAATTGTATGATGGTCATCTAAGTTAGGGGTACGATTGTCACTTCCCGTTCCCGAAATACGTAAATTTTTGCTTTTTCTGTATATGATATCTGGCACTTGTATCTTGATTGTATGTATCCTGTATTTGCAACTGGCTATGGCATGGAATAATATCTCGTCGCGGATTAGTGTGCCACCCCCTTGTCCTTGTTTGGTTGTAGGCGTGGTTCACTGCATCGATGACAGGATTTCTGGACCTTATTGTGGTAAGGGTTTTATTTAATTAATTAATTTGATTAGTTTTGTCATGTAGCATTTAACATGTCATTAGTCATATGGCTTGGTCATTTTAGGGATTAGGATTTAGTGGAGCCACCACAAGACCAACACAACATATATATATATATATATATATATATATATATATATATATATATATATATATATATATATATATATATATATATATATATATATCCTATAGCTATGAGCCTGCGACTAGGAAATGCTCATTCACATTAGGAACAATTTGAATTTAGGAGGATGACTAGGACTAGGAGTCCCATATTCAATTTAACCGTTGGGTAGTTAAGATTGGTATACAGGCCATGTGATTTAGGTAGGATTCAACCCTTACCATTGATTGTGACATTTTTTTTATCCCCTTTGCTCCTTTTCCCTCTCTAATTAATGGCAGCTCTCCCATTTAATGACAACAGAACCGAGAGGAGAGAGAGAGAGAGAGGAGAGATGAGAGAGAGAGAGAGAGAGTAAATTAATTATTTTATGTACAAGGCATAGTAAGGGTACCATATTGTACATATATATATATTTGTACGTATTATATTAGTTAGTATTATTGAATTGGGTACAATGTTATACATATATAATTGTATTGAGATATATTATGATTATATTTGTTACCTGTAACGCCCCAGAACCAGAATACTGGAGAACGAGGGCGTACATAGCCAGCTACGTAAATTGAAGTGCAACCCACCTCGCTATACGATCACGGCTGTCTAGATACATGAGGGTTTAACTACAAGCCAACAGTCTCCTATGGTCATGGACAAGCCTATTGTCTAAATCTCAAGCAAACAATAATAGTTACAAGATGTCAGAGCACCAAATATATAGCAAGGCGTCCCATACATTACATATTGGATGATCATGAAGCTAGTCGTACAAAATGTCAAGACTAGCAATAGTTCAGTCGTACATGATCAACCCTAGGATTTGTCAATCATGTAACAGCCCGTAGGCAGACAGTAAATAAAGATGCAATACGAGCTAACACGTGCTCATCGGCTAAACGCCTCAAAAGAATAATTTTTACAATAAAGTGGGAGGACAAAAAGAAATCCACTCGTTGCCAGGATTACGCCTGGTGTTCACCATCTGGCTGGAAGACAGGTGGATCCTCTGGTACTGCTCCGATATCTGGCCACACAAAACCAGCTGGGTCAGACCCCAGAAAGAGCAAGGGCCGCAAAGGAGGCTTCACTTAGGGACTAAAACGAGCATATCACAACAGAATATTAAAGATAATAAATAAAGTACTGATAATAAAAGAGATAACAACAGTAAACTGAGTACGAGGAAATCATTCAAGTAGCCAGGTCACAACCCTTGAACCAAACAAGGATTGGGGTTGCAGCCCTTCACCTGAATAAAAACCCATCTCAAATACTATTGGTACAGTGAAGACAATAAACGAAGAGAGGACACAGAACTGCTCCGGAAGCCAGGTTACAACCCTTAAATCAAACAAGGATCGGGGTTGTAACCCTTCGCCTGAACAGAACTGGACCCCCGATCTTTATTGCTAAGGCCAGTATAAATAATCATGGTATTAAGGTAAGGTAAAACATGACGAGCATGGCATGGGATTGCAATAAGATAATAAACGAAGAGAGGACACAGAACAGCTCCGGGAGCCAGGTTACAACCCTTCAACCAAACAAGGACCGGGGTTGCAACCCTTCGCCTGAACATAACTGGACCTCCGATCGTTATTGTTAAGGCAAGCATCAATAATCATGTCATGTCACAATATTGTACAGGATCGGGACAAGACTAAGCTGGGATAAACTCCATCCAATCAATCACGGCCAATCAAGAGTACGGCTTGATACTTTTAACTAACTAGGGTTATCACAAGCCTAGTTACTAGCAAGATGCAATAAGATTATCCCAACAGCCACAAGCCCTGCAGACCATCCGATTATCCAGGTCGAATGTCCGTTTATAAAGAATGCAATACGTGACTGTGTGCTGGAAATGAGCCCTACTCTTTGATAGGCTACAAGTCCACTTAATGCGCCCAGATAACGGGATTGCCTGTAGCTGGGAATCTCTTCATGTCTACTAAATTATTCTAGTTTATTAGCCTTAGTCAATTACTGTAGGTATCCCTGACCGTGGAACTCAGGGATCCCTATCCTAGACATGATATAAAAAAGTACTGGTTTATTTTGTACAAACACAATCACCCACGGTGTCCAGGCCATTCAATTCTGCTACGATATGCTAGCCGTCACAACCGCATTCGAGATATATATTATGTCAAATTCACTGTCAAAAGTGCGCCACGATGGGACACCATTATGTCATGAAAAATATTTAAAATTAACATTTAACCTGGTATAAGCATATATGCAATAACTAAATATAAACAGGGCGCAAGAGTTGTGGAGGAATCATGCGGCTCAGGGGAGACGGGGCATAACTTCCACATACAATCTCAAAATGAGGTGCTCCAGAAATATTCGTAAAGGCAAGACAAAGATCTAAAACTTTCATGTTTTAAGTTTTTCGAAATTCTGGCTAGAAAATAGCTAAACTTGGCAAAAACAGTCATTCTGTGCACTTTTTATGCCAAAAAATTCAATTCTGCACAAAATACGTAAAAGGGGAGGGTTTCAGCATAAAATTTTACATTCTGGGTACCATCCAGCGTAAAATACGTAATTCCAGGATCCCTAGCGTAAAATCTTACATTCTGGATGATATCCAGCGTAAAATACGCAATTCCATGGTCCCTAGCGTAAAATCTTACATTCTGGATGATATCAGCGTAAAATACGCAATTCCAGGGTCCCTAGCGTAAAATTTTACATTATGGATGATATCCAGCGTAAAATACGCAATTTCAGGGTCCCTAGCGTAAAATCTCACTCAGCCAACATGAAAATTCCAGAAAACTTGTTTTGGCCATAAAAACTTTATTTTAACTCGAAATGAGGTGAATCAAAAACCAAATTGACACGAAAATTCATGCTCTTGCTCATGGAACTTTTAGTTTTCGAAAATAACAAGTTTTAGTAGATCAAAACCAAGAAAACTCTATGAACTAAAAGTTATAAAGTAGATCTAGAAGAATCTATCCATCAAAATTAAAAGCTCCAAGTTCTAAAGAGGTTTATAATCATGTAAAGAAGAGAATGGAAAAATAAAACTTGAGATCCATCATGAAACAAAATTGCACTTGCCTAGGGCTCTTGGGTGTAGGTGGAGAGTAATGGTGAGGAAGAAGAAGAGTGAATGAGGAGAGAGAAAGAGTTGGGCTAATAAATGGGGATGGTGGTGGTAGGTAAGGGTTCTCTCCCTTGGTTCATGATGAACCAATAAGCAACCCAAGCCGAACCAAGCCAACCCAAACAAGCCGAACCAAGCTAGGAGTCAAGCAATACGAGTCAGATTACGTACACGTATTCCAAAATACGTAATACGAATAATAGGCATTACAACTCTCCCCACCTTAAAAGAATTTTGTCCTCGGAATTTAATCAAGAAGCTAGAGATGCAAGGACAAGCTATACTAATCACAGGCAAGCTATACTAGTCAAGCAATCAAGTAATTATTTATGCAAGCAAGAAATCGAAGGCATGAGGCATAAGAAAGATATTATACCTCACGAGTCAAACAGGTCGGGATATCGCGATCGGATATCATCCTCACGCTCCCACGTTGACTCACCCAAAGAGTGATGACCCCAAGCAACTCGGACTAACTTGATAGTCTTGTTCTTGAGTATCTTCTCTCTCCGGTCCAATATGGATACGAGCCTCTCCTTATACGAAAGGTTGGTACCCACAACCAATTCCGAATGATCCAAGATGTGGCTCGGGTCCGGGATATACCGTCGCAGTTGGGATACATGGAACACGTCATGCACCTCACTCAGAGACGACGGAAGAGCGAGACGATAGGACATATCTCCTACTCGCTCCAGAATATCGAACGGCCCTATATACCTAGGACTAAGCTTTCCTCATACGCCGAAATGAATGACGCCACGGTTAGACGAGATCCCCAGGAATACATGATCGCCGACAGAAAATTCAAGGGGACGCTGATGAGAATCGGCCCAATGGCGCTGACGATCTTGTGCAACGCGAAGATGATCTCTAACTCTCCTGACCACCTCAACTGTCTGAGTGATCAACTCGACACCAAGCATCT
The DNA here is from genome assembly GCA_029216955.1 of Iris pallida. NCBI lineage: Eukaryota > Viridiplantae > Streptophyta > Magnoliopsida > Asparagales > Iridaceae > Iris > Iris pallida. Next base: position 3,277,030 of record JANAVB010041019.1, read on the forward strand.
GCCTTTCTCCAACATCGTCCCATGCTAGTGGGGATCTGCACTTCCTACCATACAGTGCCTCGAACGGTGCCATCTGGATGCTAGCTTGGAAACTATTGTTGTACGAAAACTCTACCAGGTACAAGTGATCTTCCCACGAACCGCTGAAGTCGAGTGTACAAGATCTCAACATATCTTCGAGAGTCTGGATCGTGCGTTCTGACTGGCCATCTGTCTGTGGGTGATATGCTGAGCTGAACTGGAGGTGAGTTCCTAAACTCTCTTGCAGACTACGCCAAAAGTGTGACATAAATCTCGAATCTCTGTCCGAGGTGATACTGACTGGTACTCCGTGCAATCTGACAATCTGCCGGAGATACATCTCCGCTAGCTGAGCTGTCGACTGACCAACCCTGAACGGGAGAAAGTGAGCCACCTTCGTGAGCCTGTCAACTATCACCCAGATAGCATCTTTACCAGCTGGGGATCTAGGCAATCCAGTCACAAAATCCATGGTTATATGCTCTCACTTCCATTCTGGAATTGGCAAGGGCTGAAGTAGTACAGCTGGCCTCTGATGTTCAGCTTTAACCTGTTGGCAAACCAAACACCGAGAGACAAATTGAGCTATCTCCCTCTTCATGCCATTCTACCAAAAGTGCTGACGGATATCTCGGTACATCTTCGTGCCACCGGGTTGAATCGAATACTGAGAACTATGAGCTTTGGTCATGACTTCCTGTCTGATATCTCCACTGGATACACAAAGACGCTTACCATGTCGAAGTGTACCGTCCTCATGAATGCATAATTCTGGTCTTCGCCCTGCTATACATTCTATCCTAAGCCGCTGAAGCTTAGAATCGAAGGACTGAGCTATCTTGATTCTCTCAACTATACTGGACTGAACTTGCATGCTGGCCATCAATGCCACGCTGGTAGGAAGGACAACTTCTATACCCATCTTCTGAAGATCTGCTAACAATTCTGGTTGCACTGTCAGAAAGTAAACTCTGACTCTCCTGCTCAATACATCTGCAACAACGTTGGCCTTCCCAGGATGGTACTGCAGGTTGACATCATAATTCACAAACAGCTCTAGCCATCTCCTCTGACGCATGTTAAGATCCTTCTGAGTGAACACATACTTCAGGCTCTTATGATCGGTGAAAATCTCCACCCTCTCTCCATACAAGTAGTGTCTCCAAAGCTTTAGCGCAAACACCACGGCTGCCAGCTCCAAGTCGTGGGTTGGGTAATTCCTCTCATGATCACGAAGTTGTCATGACGCATAAGCTATTACCTTCCCATATTGCATCAAAATACATCCTGAACCTCGGCCTGAAGCATCACAATACACTGAGAATCCTCTGGTCCCATCTGGAAGTGTGAGAATGGGTGCCATCATCAAGCCTTGCTTCAACTTCTTAAAAGAATCCTGATATTCTGATGTCCAAGCAAACTGCACATCCTTGCGGGTTAACTGCATCAGTGGTGCTGAAATCCGAGCGAAGTCCGAAACAAATCGTCGGTAGTAGCCAGCCAATCCAAGAAAACTGCAAACTTCTGCAACTGTGCTGGGCACTGGCCACGTTTCGATAGCCACGATCTTCTAGAAATCCATTTCTACTCCTCCTCTGGTGATGATATGACCTAAGTACGAAATGCGATTGAGCCAGAACTCGTATTTACTAAACTTGGCATACAACTGGTGCTCTCGGAGAATCTAGAGGACAACTCTGAGATGCTGCTCATGCTCCGCTTCACTCTTGCTATAGACCAAGATGTCGTCTATGAACACAATCACGAGTTGATCCAAATAAGGCATGAAGATGCGATTCATGAGGTCCATGAATACAGCCGGCACATTGGTTGCTCCAAAGGGCATAACAAGGAACTCCCAATGCCCATACCGGGATCTGAAAGCTGTCTTCGGGATGTCCTGCTCTCTGACTCTGATCTGGTGGTACCCTGACCGTAAATCTATCTTCGAGAATACTGCTGCTGCTCTGAGTTGATCAAACAAGTCATCTATCCTTGGGAGAGGATATCTGTTCTTGATTGTTACTGAGTTCAAGGTACGATAGTCAACACATAATCTGGACGTACCATCCTTCTTTTTCATAAGAAGTATCGGGGCTCCCCAAGGCGATCTACTAGCACGAATGAATCCCTTGGTCCTGAGTTCTTCAATCATTTTGTACAATATCTCCAATTCTAACGGCGCTATCCTGTAGACTCTCTCTGACACAGGTGCGGTCCCGGGGATCAAGTCTATGGTGAACTCGATCTCTCGCTCTTGCGGCATTCCTGGAAGCTCTTCTGGGAAAACATCTAGAAACTCCTCGACGATCCGGGGCAACTGCACTGCTGCTACTGCCATCCGTAATACGAGAGAAGAAGGTTCAACTTTCCCTCGGGGGAAGGAAAACTCTGGCTCGCCAGGGATGCTAAAAGCAATCCTGCCAATATGGCAATCTATCCTGGCATACTGGTCCCTCAACCAATCCATCCCTAAGACCACATCATAATTGGCCATCGGAAATTCTATTAACCTAGCGAAAAACTCTCTACCGCTAACTACGACCCGACACGAGGAAAACACTCTATCTACTCCCACAAGACCGTTACCAGTAAGTATATTGAGCCTTACTAATAATGACTCGGGTTTCAGTCCTATCTGTATCGCAAATTGTGCAGACATAAATGAATGCGAGGCACCAGAATCAAATAATACTGAAGCTGGAAAGGTATTGACGAGAATAGTACCTGCCACTACCTCTCTTGGTGCTAATCCTTCTTCTTCCATGGTCAAGGCCAGCACTTGACCATGTCCTCTGGGTGCGGGTCTCCTCTGCTGAAAATTTCTCTGCCTGCTCTGGATCAGGGCTTGGGCTTGGGCATACTGCTGTAGTCTTTGCTGCTGGAATGCCTGGGCCTGCGTCGGCAATGGCCTCGGGAACGGGTACTGCAGCTGCTGCTGCTGCTGCTGGACTGGTGCGGGTCCTCTAACTGAAGGACTAGAGAAGGTCGATGAACTCCCCTGTTTGGGCAGTTTCCAATCATGTGGTCTGGGGTACCACAAACTAAGCACAAACCCTGTGCTCTGCGACACTCTGATACCACATGCCCTGGCTTCCCGCAGTGTGAACATCCCACTGCGAAAGACTGCTTCTGCTTTTGCTGCTGTGGGTGCGTCGGGGTGGAATGCTGAACCGACGTCACTGAGGCCGCCCGCCTCGGAGCTCCAATGGTCAAAGCCCTGGCTGCCGGGGCAAGGGCTGACGACTGATTCATCTGGCCGTGAGATCGCTTTCGACATCCGGTCCTGTCCAGAATCCTCTGGAAGGTATACTCATGCCTCCTAGCTGCTCTCAGCACTGCATCAAAAGTCTGATGCTCAAACTGCTCCACTGCTAACAAGATCTCGAGGTGAAGCTCCTACTGGAACCGCTGGGCCCTATCGAACTCGGTCGCCACCAAGGTGGGAGCAAACCGACTAAGCCTGGAAAACTCGGCCGCATATCCATCGACCGTCTTGCCCATCTGCTTTAGATTGGTGAACCTCGTCTGTAGATCGTACCGAGCTATAGCATCAAAATATTTGGTCTGGAATCTCTCCATGAATACTGCCCATAAAATAGGGGCCACTAATCCATCGGCATGTGCTGCCCACCAGCTGCGGGCAAGATCTAGTAACTGCAGGCGCACTACGGCCACCTTCTCTGCTTCTGGGGTCCTGGCTGCTTCTAGAATCACCTCCGTGTCCTGAAGCCAAGCATCTGCAGCGATCGTATCTTCACTGCCGTCGAAGAATGGAGGGTTCAGGCGCTTGAAGCTGTTGGCCGCGCTGTTACCCTGATGACCTCCTCTAGTCAAAGCGTCTGCCACCGCCAGGTGCAAGGCATCTCCCCGACGATCCTGGGAAGCTAATAATGACCTGATAAGACCCACCAAAGTTCCATTATCAGGCTCTGCAGGCTGGACGGGCTGAACTGGTGGCTCTCCTCTAGTAGGTATGACTCTGGAGGCTACTCCTGAATGTTGGACTTGATCTCCGGGTTGCTGCTGGTCCACGGGAGTGGCTTCGCCTTGCTGATTGGCATGTTCGGGAACAATGTCGCTGAAGAAGACGACATAAAAAACAATAAGGAAGGACCAAGATAGATCAACGATACAAGCATGTGATCAGGTCGAAAATCTCAGGGATTAAAAGATACGGGCAGAGATCAAGGGCGGGTGCTGATTGAGACATCTATTCGGTAAACCCTCACATATCATGATTTACAAGACCTGCATGGGCCACCACTAAAACCATGTAACGCCCCAGAACCAGAATACTGGAGAGCGGGGGGCGTACATAGCCAGCTACATATATTGAAGTGCAACCCACCTCGCTATACGGTCACGGCTGTCTAGATACATGAGGGTTTAACTACAAGCCAACAATCTCCTATGGTCATGGACAAGCCTATTGTCTCAATCTCAAGCAAACAATAATAGTTACAAGATGTCAGAGCACCAAATATATAATAGCAAGGCGTCCCATACATTACATATTGGATGATCATAAAGCTAGTCGTACAAAATGTCAAGACTAGCAAGAGTTCAGTCGTACATGATCAACCCTAGGATCTGTTAATCATGTTACAGTCCGTAGGCAGACAGTAAATAAAGATGCAATACGAGCTAACACGAGCTCGTCGGCTAAACGCCTCAAAAGAATAATTTTTACAATAAAGTGGGAAGACAAAAAGAAATCCACTCATTGCCAGGATTACGCCTGGTGTTCACCATCTGGCTGGAAGACAGGTGGATCCTCTGGTACTGCTCCGATATCTGGCCACACAAAACCAGCTGGGTCAGACCCCAGAAAGAGCAAGTACCACAAATGAGGCTTCACTTAGGGACTAAAACCAGCATATCACAACAGAATATTAAAGATAATAAATAAAGTACTGATAATAATAGAGATAACAACAGTAAACTGAGTACGAGAAAACCATTCAAGTAGCCAGGTCACAACCCTTAAACTAAACAAGGACCGGGGTTGCAGCCCTTCACCTGAATAGAAACTCATCTTAAATACTATTGGTACAGTGAAGACAATAAACGAAGAGAGGACACAGAACTGCTCCGGGAGCCAGGTTACAACCCTTAAATCAAACAAGGACCGGGGTTGTAACCCTTCGCCTGAACAGAACTGGACCTCCGATCTTTATTGCTAAGGCCAGTATAAATAATCATGGTATTAAGGTAAGGTAAAATATGACGAGCATGGCATGGGGTTGCAATAAGATAATAAACGAAGAGAGGACACAAAACTGCTCCGGGAGCCAGGTTACAATCCTTAAACCAAACAAGGACCGGGGTTGTAACCCTTCGCCTGAACATAACTGGACCCTCAATCGTTATTGTTAAGACAAGCATCGATAATCATGTCATGTCACAATCTTGTATAGGATCGGGACAAGACTAAGCTGGGATAAACTCCATCCAATCAATCACGGCCAATCAAGAGTACGGCTTGATACTTTTAACTAACTAGGGTTATCACAGGTCTAGTTACTAGCAAGATGCAATGAGATTATTTCAATAGCCACAAGCCCTGCAGACCATCCGGTTATCCAGGTCGAATGTCCGTTTATGAAGAATACAACACGTGATTGTGTGCTAGAAATGAGCCCTACTCTTCGGTAGGCTACAAGTCCACTTAATGCGCCCAGATAACGGGATTGCTTGTAGCTGGGAATCTCTTCATGTCTGCTGAATTATTCTAGTTTATTAGCCTTAGTCAATTACTGTAGGTATCCCTGACCGTGGTACTCAGGGATCCCTATCCTAGACATGATGCAAGACAGTAATGGTTTATTTTGTACAAACACAATCATCCACGGTGTCCAGGCCATTCAATTCTGTCACGACATGCTAGCCGTCACAACCGCATTCGAGATATATATCATGTCAAATTTACTGTCAAAAGTGCGTCACGATGGGACACCATTATGTCATGGAACATATTTAAAATTAACATTTAACCTGGTATAAGCATATATGCAATAACTAAATATAAATAGGGCGCAAGAGTTGTAGAGGAATCATGCGGCTCAGGAGAGACGGGGCATAACTTTTACATACAAACTTAAAATGAGGTGCTCCAGAAATATTCGTAAAGGCAAGACAGAGATCTAAAACTTTCATGTTTTAAGTTTTTCGAAATTCTGGCTAAAAAATAGCTAAACTTGGCAAAAACAGTCATTCTGTGCACTTTTTATGCCAAAAAATTCTATTCTACGCAAAATACGTAAAAGGAGAGGGTTCCAGCGTAAAATTTCACATTCTGGGTACCATCCAGCGTAAAAAACGCAATTTCAGGGTCCCTAGCGTAAAATCTTACATTCTGGATGATATCCAGCATAAAATACGCAATTTCAGGGTCCCTAGCGTAAAATCTTATATTCTGGATGTTATCCAGCATAAAATACACAATTTCAGGGTCCCTAGCGTAAAATCTTACATTCTGGATGATATCTAGAGTAAAATACACAATTCCAGGATCTCTAGTGTAAAGCTTACATTCTGGATGATATCCAGCATAAAATACGCAATTCCAGGGTCCCTAGCGTAAAATCTCACTCAGCCAACATGAAAATTCCAGAAAAGTTGTTTTGGCCATAAAAACTTCATTTTAACTCGAAATGAGGTGAATCAAAAACCAAATTGACACGAAATTTCGTGCTCTTGCTCATGGAACTATTAGTTTTCGAAAATAACAAGTTTTAGTAGATCAAAACCAAGAAAACTCCATGAACTAAAAGTTATAAAGTAGATCTAGAAGAATCTATCCATCAAAATTAAAAACTCCAAGTTCTAAAGAGGCTTATAATCATGTAAAGAAGAGAATGGAACAATAAAACTTGAGATCCATCATGAAACAAAATTGCACTTGCCTATGGCTCATGGGTGTAGGTGGAGAGTAATGGTGAGGAAGAAGAAGAGTGAATGAGGAGAGAGAAAGAGTTGGGCTAATAAATGGGGATGGTGGTGGTAGGTAAGGGTTCTCCCCCTTGGTTCATGATGAACCAATAAGTAACCCAAGCCGAACCAAGCCAACCCAAACAAGCCGAACCAAGCCAGGAGTCAAGCAATACGAGTCAGATTACGTACACGTATTCCAAAATACGTAATACGAACAATAGGCATTACATTATCATATTTAGTATTATGTACATTATGTTTAGGAAATGAAATAGATATAAGAGTATTATGTTTTTGGTTAAATATTGGATTTAGATATGGGCTAGTTTTAAATGATTAATATGTTTAGTCCATATTCCTTAGGCGAGTTTACATCTATGGATTTCTTTGGATAATGAATATTACATAGTCAGCATGGAAATATATGTATATATAATACTTATTTTGGGACACAAGACAAATTTTTATTATGGGCTAATATTTGTTTTGTTTTAATATATGGATTTTGGATTTGGTCTGTTGTACTTGGTCAGGTTGAAGTAAATAGTTTTATACATAATTCGCTTGGGCTTTTAAAACGTAGTTGGGCTATGTGAGTATATGAGTATATATATACATGCATAGGTAAAGGGAATAGAAGATCTATCCTTGTTTGTCTTTGACCATTACCTTCCCTAGCCACTCACTTCATTTTAAATTGATACTCGAAATGACACACACTTACACCTCTCACATCTCGAACCCTTGAAAACTGTTGAATTGTCTTACCTGCCCAAGCCATATTACTGATTATTTGCATAAGTAATCACCTTTCCTAAATGTTAATACTCTATTTCCATCCATTGACTTTTGAGCTTAACATGATCCAGTCATACCTATATTTGTTCCAACTCGGTTTTGTTGGAAGCTCAAGGTGTACGTAAGTTTTCCCTCGAATCTTTGAGTATTAGAGGAGGAAAAAAATTTGTATTTCTTTTGTCTTCGATCATTTTCTTCTTAATCGATCGTATGATTATCAAATGAATACTTTTGCTTCTAGTACAGATACTAGACATTTCCCATTATGATCGAGTTGTTTGAAACTTTGAAAACTTTCTTGAAAGATTCTTATAGGCAGAATTTGAAAGAATATTCGATGACCTAAAATGCAAGACAGTTGCGCGCTGTTAGTACTTATTAAACTATCGAGACTATGGGTTCTTTGCAGCCAGCAGTGCACTGGCGTGGCAGGATCCCTAAGTCGAAGTAGTTTCAAATAAGAGTAGAATGTCGAGTATTATGAAAGCTATGCCTCGTTTGTCCTATTCAATCTTGAGTTATTATGTAAATATTGGATAGGGTTGATAGAGTATTCGGTACCATACCATTACCGAGTCACGATACCAAGGGTTTACTGCAGCAAGATGTACACTGGCGGGGTAAAAATTATCGGTAAAGTGACTTCACGTACACGTATGGTCTTTGAATGTTATAGAGACTATATCCTTGTGGCATGTGACTATTGATTTTCACGGTTCACAACTCCATGAACTCTCGATTAAAGTCCGATCAGTCATTACCCTTTCATTTCTTGAACCATTCCTTTATTCTGTCGAATCGTTATTAGTTTTCCTAGAAGTCCTTTAAACCTAATTTAATTTTCTTCCACTAGATTCATAATCACCCCTAGATTATGATTCTAGGATCATGTCTACACAATCGATCGTGTTAGAATGGTCTCGATTTAGATTATCCTTAACGACTTTTCGATCACAACTAGACTATTCAATTCTATTTCAATCGTGCCAATTCGCATGTTATCCTAGAATTCGATTCTATAATCGTGCCTAAATAATTTTGCTTAACTAGTTGCTCGTACCAAAATGATTTCAATTTTGATCAACCTTAAACAGTTTTGACCATGACTAAATCATAATCGTGCCTATTTTTCAATTTGATTATAACTAAGGCTTATATTTCCAATCCAACTATGGCCATGATTATTTTGATCATGATCATGCTCGTGCCAACTTTCTAATTTTCATCATGTAGGGATGACCTGCTTGATTAGCCTTGATCGTGACTGTATTTTAACTTATATCCAAGCGACTATAATTTTGTTTAGATTTCATCTAGAACTTCGATCATTCCTTAGAATTATGGTCGTGATTATACCATGTTGACTATAGTTTTGTTGTGCCAAACCATTTCAATCTTGATCGTTCTTAAAAATAGTTGCTCGTCAACTAGACCATTTGACCAAATGTTGATCGTGCCCAATCACATTCTTCTTTTACCTATTAATTTTTATTATTTCATCATATCCGCAATTGCACGTGACTAATTTGATCATGAATCGTATCATCCTCATGATTATATCAATTATCGTCCTTATTCGGATCGACTGAAATTTTGTTCCTTGATTATATTTTCAGTCACACCTAACCGTGGCCCTTGAAATTTCTCGGATGAAACATTCTAAGGTGGGTAGATAGTAAGCCCACTCCCCGAACTTCTGAAAGGTTGTTTTGAAAAAAATTCTAATCCTATTATAGATGTTTTTTTGAAATGAAAGGAGTTTTGCCAAAATTTTCTTTTAATATATATTTTAAAAATGACAGAAATCAACTTTTAAGAATTACGTCATTATCAAATATTTTTACGATTTTAATTTATAAATATATTTGGATGATATTAAATATTATGTTATATTCGTATAGTGACAGATTATTAGATGAAGTTCTACTAAATTTTGTTTAGAGCTATGCAAATGAATTTTTGAAGTTAATTGATAACTCTTAGTTTCCAATTAAGGTTATTTATCAAATATTATTTTTGATTTGATTAAAAGTATTTTTAAACGTTATTAATAAGACCTACAATTTTTTTTATTTATTATGAATTATTCTTGATTTAGTGGAATTAATATTTATTTTAAATCTTTGAAAGATTTGAGCAACCAAGTCTATCTATCCTGGTAGTCCTTAAATTCAAGGAATTTTGAAAATAATTTTATTTTATTTTATTTATTTCAATTGAATGGTAATTTTTGGTTTTTATAAATATTTAGTTAATTAATTATTATTGAAGGTCTTAAGTCATGGTTAAGTTTGGAGTACAAGATGACCAAGAATCATGGTGCGGATAGCGTAGTTGCATGCATTAACTAGTGTTTTAGCCATGGTAGGGAAGGCCGAGCCATAGGTATGTCCCAACTAGGAAAATCAAGCCAAGTTGCGACTTGACCCCGATAAATAATAAATTGGTTATTTATTGATATTATGACTTGTAGGAAATCTGGTTATGCCGATTTAGCTCGAACTGGACCCAAACCAAGCCCAAGCCCATGTAGACATGTAGTACGTCAAAAAGATGTCCTTGCAGATAATTATGGGTGTAATTTAATTAGTGTAATTATTTTAGTGGATTAATAAGTAATTCTTATATAAATGAGTTTTTATATAATAAGTATGATGCTAAGAATAATTTACTAGATTTTGGGCTTTAGGGTATATTATAGGTATACATGGGTACACATAGATACATGTATATACATTTATTTAGATATATAAATACGTTTATAGAATACAAGAATTAGGCTTTACATATATATATGTATACAACAATATGAATTTACTTTATATATATATATATATATATATATATATATATATATATATATATATATATATATATATATATATATATATATATATATATATATATATATATATATATATATATATAACAAAGAAAAAGGAAAAAAAACAAAAACCCACCAGGCTCGGCCAGCCATCCCAGGCCCATCAGTACAAAGTTGAGCCCGAATGAAACTCGCGTATATGTATCAATAGAGAGAGATTGAGATCGAGAGAAATGCATCAAAACCCTAACCTTAACCCGCGCCCAGTCCTGGCGACCTCCCCGTGCTGCCATGGAGGGCTGTCGGCCGGCCAGAGTGCCGCCAGGCCAACCGTGCGCACGGCCATGCCAAAAAGCAATGACAGCAGCAACAATACCGAGGGGCCGACTTCATAGTGGCATTTCGTCACGCTCGGTCGACCAATGGTCGATCCGTCTCTTGCACTACGTAGCTAATCTATACGACTACAATTGCTCAATTAGATTTATTTGTCTTGTGCTAGATTTCCCGCAGGATCGACACGAAGTCGACCCAAAATCTATTAAAAATAGAGCATGTAAAACAGTCCCAACCGCTTTTTGGAAACTAGATTTTGAGCAAACCACCTAGTGTTTTTGAGAACTAATTGAATACAGTTACAGACAACCTATAGAGCTTTGCAATGCAGTTTGTAGGAGTCGATTTCATCGACTATGCATCAGTTCCCCAAAATTGAGAAAAATAGTCTTCAAAATAATATAAATTTTTAGGAAAACCTCCGAGATGACGTGCGTCCCGCCAAGCCAGGTGACGTGGTCGCGAACCAAAAGTATCAAAAGGTGCGTTTAGGTTCTGCAGACGTGTGGACTTTGACGAAATTCAAATTGGGTGCGTGTGCACGACGAATTTGATGCGTATCCGTCGAAATTTACCGTATCCGCCTTCTTGCAAAATTTTCAATTACTTTGTGCACATTCGTCAAATCAAAAAAAAACTTGTGCCAACACGACCATATCATTGTTTTGGTCCTGTAAGCCAAGTTTGGTCTGATTCTAAGACAGTTGATCGGATCGTCATTTTGCAGGCCCCACGATCCAACTCAACGGGCTATTTTGTGCATGGCCTATAGGAATCCAACTTTGGACATACGATTGGATTTGTATTGAAAAACTGAACCCGTAGACATATAGTTTGACGATTTTAGAGACCATAGAATCTGGCACATTTTTCGGTGCAAAGCGGATCCAACGGCGGACACCATTTTGACCCTAAATTACCGTTTTGCCCCTTTGTCTAGAATTGGACTTAAGGAGAGACAATCGTAGCTAATTTGACTATTCTAAAAATATTGGTAATATCTATTTCAGCATCTGGAGACTCTTATACGAGTTTGACTATTGTGGCTCACTGAGTGGTATAGTATTATTGGTTTCACCAGCTAAGGACCTCAGGCAAGTGTACTTTCTGATTGCTTTTGATTTATAGTAGTTTCCATTTCATATTTATACATATGCTCTCTTGCTTGATGATACGTTATCACATGGATTAGTATCATGGATTTATTTATACTTCGTGAATGTCTTTTACATGATTACCATGGTTGCGACTGGATTCCATGAGTACTAGCTGGACGAAAAAATATCTTAGTAAACATATGGACTACCAAAAATATCTCCAAAATGTCTACACTTGACTAATAGCAGCTGCACACAACACGTGCAGGGTGCCGAATTTATCCCTTAGCCGTTCACATGTCGAACAAGATATTTCAAAACACATAGATAGTTGTCTTTTACTTGTTTTCCTTGTTTGTTCACCACTTGCCACGACATCCTAGTTACATGTTTTCTCCAGTTGATATCTTGTAGTAGAGTTACTTACTTGCTTTCTAGACATGATATGACATCAATTACTTTCCAGTTTCATTTCACATATGTTATTTTCATGTCTTGTGAATTCTATTGTATTTTTGCATTGTCGTCGGTTTGTGTACTTGTTCCATTCCTCACTGGAAACCAACATTTTTCAGGTTAGCTGTGGCTTCTCTTAGCATGGGAAGATACGGGTGTTCTAGCAGGCAGAAACCTAGAGATTAGGTAGTTGTGTTGTAGTCATTTCAAATATGTAAGAACATTGTATTTTCTTTGAATATAATTCTTGTAAATGTTGTAATCTATTAGAAATGTGAATGTCTGGGTTGACATGGTCCTTTTTGTAGATACCACCGTCGGACATTCTCCCTGTCATTAATGTCATACTCATGAATATTCTTTCTTAATCCAGTATCGGCAGGGAGCTCATTCAAGTCTATAATACGAGAGGCCAGAGGGAGAACGGGATTAGGAGTGGAGTGATGAACGTCTTGTTGATTTCTAGAAGACGTACTATCATTTGCAGACTTTGGCGTTGACACCTTAGAAAAAATCTTTGCATCCTGATCCTGGAGTAAATAAAAGAGAAGCTAGCTGAAAATCAATAACCTAATTTCTAAATGCACTAACCTAATTTCTAATTCTGAAATCCTAAAATCAATAACCTAATTTCAATAGTACGTCTGTGTAAAAAATCCCTAAAAAAATAATTTTTAAACCAAGATAATTAGAAATTAGTCAATCTTGTACACAAACTGCAATGATGGACATAGGTGATACGACCAAAGGGCATGGTTAGTGCACCAGGACGAGCGTCACAAGTATATAGAGTGCTTCTTTTGAATTATGGTAAAACATGCATGATTTAACTCAAAATTTCTCTAATTTAAATAATAGAGCCACTAAGATAAACGTTTGTCCTAATTTTTTAGCACTGATTTTGAGCACTGATTTTTGTCCTAATTTTTGCTAAAACTTACCCTGATTTTTGCCCTGAAAAATGTGGTTTCTTAAAATCACTGATTTTTATCCTGATTTTTGTCCTAAAATCCTTTAAAAAATGTGATTTCTTACCCTAATTTTTGCTAAAACTTAAAAATACTTAGTTTAGGGATTTTAATTTGAGAGAGAAAGATAGTAAGAGAGAGATGAAGAGAGAGGGGAGAGAGTAGATGTACCTTCTTCTAACGTTGGTTGCTTCTTCTTCTTTTTCTTCTTCTTCTTCTTCTTCTTTTTTTTCTTCTTACTCTTCTTCTTGACCCTGTACCGCTGGAAGTACCTCTGCTTCTTTTTCTTGACCTCTTCTTACTCTTCTTCTTGACCCTGTACTTCTTCTTGACCTCTTCTTCTTTTTCTTCTTCTTACTTTTTTTCTTTTTTTCTTCTTACTCTTCTTCTAACGTTTGCTGCGGGAGTCTGGAGATGTACCGCTGGAAGTAAAAAAAAAAATTTGGCAAGAAGTCAGTGGGGTCACGTGACCCTGGGTGGGTCCGCCCCTGTCTCTATAAGAAGTTTTTGGATCTGCCCTGTATCTTGGCCTAATCTTTTTTATTACTCAATATATATTGCTGTGATCTATAATTGAAAAATTTTAAGCGACAAAGTCTCTAAAATATTAGTAGAAGAAAGAATGGAATAAGAATAAATTCGAGATTGGAAAAAAACCCACTGATTAATTCATTGTTGTACAGTTTATTAATCAGCACAAACAAAAATTAATACCAAGATTCTGTAATTGGTCAAAAATTCTCCTATAAAACCACCTATAACAATAGAAGAAAGATGGTAAAATAAAAGAAAATTGTGCTCTAGCATTGTAACCAAGATGAAGACTTCAGCTACTCCCGTCCTTCGAGTGGTTGACGTCATTGTTGTTCTCGGTACCATCTTATTGTTCTATTTCACCTCAGCTTCGGCTCGTGATTTGAAAGGCACACTAATGCGAAGCACCGGTAGCATTACAAGGAAGGACGTACCTGAAATGTTGCCAACAGGAGTGCATGTTCATAGGGTACTTAAAAGGATTTATGCCCCTGGTCCTCCTCCTCCTTGGTATTGATGCTAGATTTGTATTGCCTTCTCTTTTCTCCTCGTCGGTGGTGTTCCTTGATATAGTGTTTACTTCTTAAATTAGGCATTAATATATGGAGCAAAAATGTTTGGTGTTTCCAAAATAAACAATGAATGGATCTACAGGTTGACTTTCAGTGATCGATGAACATTGTGAAACCTAACATGCAGTAGCTATATAGTTTACTGACCATCTCAGTATCTCCAAACAATTATGTCTATTAGGCTTTAGTATTCATGTTTTTGGATCCACTATCTTCAACTTTTATCAATTTAAATAAAAATAATAATACGTCTCTGTAGCTCACCATCAGAAACTTATATCTGGTCTGATTACTGTAAGATATAGGAGCCGACCAATCTGACGATGATACTAACTTGGGTTAGGTAGTGACTCACCATTAGGGCCGAACTTTATATGAGGCCCATGGTGCTTGTCTAAGGTCCAAAAATTTTGAGGACACCAAATTATATATATATATATATATATATATATATATATATATATATATATATATATATACATATGCATATGGGTAAAGTGCATTTAAACCCTCCTTAGATGCACGAAAATGCAAATAAAGACTCGCTGATTCGAAAAATCCAACTAGATACGAAAATGCTCAAATCACCCCCTCCGCTAACTTTTCTGTTTACGGGTGTTAAAATGGGGTTGTTTTGACCATTTTACCCCTGGGCTATCTAATATTAACTTGTTAAAAACGGTTAGTTCTAAAATTATTTTGTTAAAAACGGTTACGCAAAAATACTTGTTAAAAAGTGGATAAATATTAACAAAGGGAAAATGGTCTTTGCTAGTAAAATTATTTATTAAAATTATTTTAATTAGTATTAACTTGTTAAAAACGGTTAGTTTCGTCAAAAAAATGGATAAATATTATTCAAAATTATTTTGTCATAAATTATTTTTTATTTAACAAATATATAAATATTTTTGGGAAAAATAAAACTGATAAATACAAAAAAAAAATCAATTCTTAAAAAATAGAAATGATGAAAAACTGGAAAAAAAAACCAAAGAAAAAACAAAAAATACTATTAAAATATGGAAAAAAAAATAAAAAATAGACAAAATATTCCAAAAAACTAAAAAATGAGGATAAATCTTAAACAATGAAAAAAGACAAAAACAAAAACTATACAAATTTGAAAATAAAAGTCACTCTTAAAAAACTAGAAAAGATTATTAAAAAGATGAAAAAAAAAATGAAATAAGAACTAAAAAAATGGAAACAAAAAAAAATATTAAAAAGATTATTAAACAAAAATCAATTCTCATGCTTGACGTCATTTTCGAAAATAAATGTTTATAATCTAAATAGTAGGTTTTCATCTTAAATTTTTTCTGGAAAAAAAAATATTTTAACAAATGTCCGGTTAGTCCTGAACTTGTATCGTAATTATTTATTAGTCATGACTATTATCGTAATTATTTATTTATTAATTCTAGAAAAGATTATTAAAAAGATGAAAAAAAAAAATATGAAATAAGAAATAAAAAATGGAAACAAAAAATAAAATATTAAAAAGATTATTAAACAAAAATCAATTCTCATGCTTGACGTCATTTTCGAAAATAAATGTTTATAATCTAAATAGTAGGTTTTCATCTTAAATTTTTTCTGGAAAAAAAAATCTTTTAACAAATGTCCGATTAGTCCTGAACTTGTATCGTAATTATTTCTTAGTCATGACTATTATCGTAATTATTTATTTATTAATTCTAACTGAAATTGTAAATCTTGGTACAAATTTATTTTCATCACATGTATTACTTAAACAAATAACTTAAATATTACTAAACGTGTCAAAAATCAAAAAATAAATTACAAAACATGTATGTCGAAGCATGGTCCGGGTTCAGTGGCTGCCACCGCCTTTGTCAATTATCTACGAATAGGCTTCCATAATTTCTATTTGGACGTCTTGAAAAAAAAGGAATAAGTAAAAAAAGCTTCAAACATTAAATGAGAGCAAATAAGTAAAAAAAAAAAGAGAATATAAAAAAAAATTGCAGTTAGATTTGAGATCTGTAGGTAAGAAAAAGTTTCAATATATTAAATGAGAGCAAATAAGTAAAAAAAAAAATATATAAAAAAATATATTATTTTTCCTTCCAACCAACCGGTCAAAAAATAGAAAATATAAAGTTTAGGTTTTATGTTTCAAACAAACAATGTCTTATACATAGAGAATGAAAGAGAGCCAACAGCCAAATGTAAGCATTAGGGGTATTTTGGGGAGTCCACTTTTTTTTTTTAATCCAAAAAATGGCCTCTAACGGCTGTTCTAACGTCAATTTGACGGAAAGGGGTATTCTGCGCAAAACAGGGTTTGCGGGAGGTGCAAACTGCTTTAAGTTTTCTAAAAGGTCTTATTTTGCGAACGAGGCAACTCTAAGGAGAGTTTAAATGCACTTTACCCTATATATATATATATATTCTACTATATAATAGGAAAACTTAGATGGTGAAACTTTTGAATTCCGAAAATACCCTTACATACTTATACTAATTAAAAATAGTTCATTAATTTTAATAAGAACAACTTAGTAATTAGGAAGACTACCCTTTGATCTTCCTAAAGAGTCTTCCTAAACTAATTAAGAAATGTTAAAATACGTGTAAGGCACGTGCACATATGCTAGTAAGTATATATATATATATATATATATATATATATATGTATATATATATATATATATATATAAAACATTGCCCATTGCAATTAGGCCCAACCGAATTCCAAATATATATATATATATATATATATATATATATATAAAACATTGCCCATTGCAATTAGGCCCAACCGAATTCCGTTTGTGTTCAGCAAATCAAATCAATAAATCACTTCAAGGCCTTTTAACGTAAGGAATAGTTTATTGGAATATTTTATTAGGATTGCCGGCCGGTTGTACTCGACTTTGAGTTGAGTTTTAACCATTTTTTATATATTCAAAAGAGACTCATCCTCATTGTCGGCTCCTAGTCCTGGAGGCTAAATTATCTAGGAAGAAGTACTACCTTTGCTCCTCCATGACGGGTCCTTTTTTTTTTTTTTTATAAAATTAATATATTTTTTTTATAGTTTTTGATAAGTTTGTTACACACCTATCAGACCTTAAAAGTTTTCCTCCATTCTTGATGCTTCAGTGCTTCTTAGCTAATAGTTATTAATATTAAAATGCATCATTCGAAGAATGAGACAATTTGATGAGATCGACAATGAAGAGGTAATCCAATCAGCTAAAGCATCTTTCAAAGTTAATTACTTCCTCTTTATAATTTATCAAGCTCTTTCTTCACTTCAAACTCGATTTGAACAATTTCAAAAATATGAAGAAACATTTTGGTTTTTGTTTAGTTTGGAGAGGTTAAAGTCTGTTGGTGATGACAATCTATTGAGCTCTTGTACCAATCTTCAAAATTCTTTAGTATATGATAGACGCTCTGATATTGATGGATCAGATTTATTTTTAGAACTGAAGTTCTTGACACACTCATTACCAGTAGAAGCAAAAAAGAAGAAGCAATTGATGTGCTAAATTATTTCAAAAAAATGGATGACAGTTATCCAAATTCCTATATTGCTTACTGAATTTTGCTGACTATACTGGTTAATCAAAACTTATCTTCGGTCAACTATGTCGCAAGAGATTGAATGTCTTGGCTATGTTATCCATCGAAAAAATGGTTGAGAAAGTTGATTATGCAAACTTAATTATACACTTCTTCAGAGAAGTCTCCTTGTAAGAATGCGTTGTTGACATGAAATTGTTGAAGCGGCCATTGTTTGACTGCAGCAATAATCGATGCCTTCCTATTGGATGTAGCCTTTGGCAACAAGTTGGGCTTTGTACTGTTCGATAGACCATCAGATCGAAACTTGATTTTTTTTTAATATCAATTTACAACCAACTCCTTTCTTTCCTGGTGGAAGATGAGTTAATGATTGTCTCGGGTTGTTTGTTTCCAAATCTTGAATTTCTTTCGTCATGGCATATATCTTTCCAATGAGTAGAGTTCATCGCCTCATTCAAAGCATGTGGTTCGTCAGAGTTGATTATAAAAGAAAATTACTTTATGAAAGGAAGAAAATGTCACAAAGGGAAGGAAGTACTGAGCGAATATTGAGAAGATGTTGTACAAGTATTGAATGAACAATCATAGTCATCGAGCCATTGTGGAGCACGATGAGAGCAAACTGGTCGTATAGGTGAAGATAAATAGGTTTAGAAGGAGCAGCTTCTAATGATGGAGAAGAGGTTACAGATGGAAGTGATGGTGATGAAGAATTTGAGCATATTGTAGAAGAAGGCGGAGTAGGTGTGTGCGATTTTTTATTTTAAGTGAAAATATGATGATTTGGTGATGATCCCATAGAGGTAGGTAGATGAGACGAACCAAAATCCATAGGAAAAAATGGACTGGATTTGGAAATGAGTTCAACATTATTACCTACTTTGAAATGAGTAGAATCGCCATAGTAAAGATGTTATGGATGATCATTGGAGAGGAGAAAGTCATGTTGAGGTGGTAGTGCATCATGAAATGGAAATGTAGTCTCATGAAAGGGAAACGTAGTCTCATGAAAGACTACATCTCGTGAGATAAATGTTGTTTTCGTTTCAAGGTCTAATGTCTTGTACCCTTTATGGTTAAAGGGATACCGAAGGAAGACGCCTGATCAAGCGCGATGATCAAATTTGTTTGTGATAGAGGAATTTTTGGCATAGAATAAGCACCCAAATACCTTGAGATTTTTGTAGTCGGGAGTGCTGCCAATAAAGACCTCATGAGGAGAACGATGAGATAGTAAAGGAGATGACATCTTATTTATAGGATAAATGGTTGTGACAATACACTCGCCCTAATGTTCGAGGATCATACCAATTACAAGTTCAAGATTTGAACTTATCAATTCAAACCTCCAACTCATCCATATCAATCATTATGGATAAGGAGAATATTTCTTCATTATATTATTGTTATCTTAGATTATTTTGTTTTATCTTTATTGTTACTAAATTTCTTATAAAGAAGAAGGTCATCAATGTAATCGATGTAGTTGAGGTCTTTAACCCACCTCCATATGTTGATTTTGAGATTTTCATCTACCTGTTTTTTTCTTTTTTCTTTTTTTCTTCTTGGTATCAGAGCAGGTTGTGATCATTCGACACAACATTATTATTTTTCCCAAATACATCACACCAAATCCAAATAGCCTACAATACAAAATTCAATCCAAACACTGATGCATTAAACCAAATCCAAACAATCCCAAATACCAAATCCAAACAATCCCAAATCCCATTGATACGGAAAATTCTGCACCAAAACCAAATCCAAACAATCCCACTAATGCATCATACCAAATTCAAACAACCCAACATTCCAAATCCAAAAGAAGATATGATCCTCTTCTTCGTGGGTGGAATCAAAATATTTTCTGAAGAAACTTTCAGATACGTGATTGACTTACACACAGCCAAGCAATACCAGAAAAAATAAAAGACAGAAAAGATGGTGGATGAACTTGATGCTCTCTCTTCAACAAGCCCAAGATGCTCTCTCTATCTCTCTCAAACAAGCCCAAGATGGTGGATGAACTGCTCTGGAATCATTATGCGACAAACTGTGCATGGCCACCATGCGCAGTTTGAGGGAAGATGTTAGAGGATCATATCAATTACAATTTCAAGATTTGAACTTATCAATACAAGCCTCTATGTCACGTCTCGCATCCAGAAACAATGGTGACGTCATGAACACATCCCCAGGCTACGCGCCAAATTCGCGATTGTCGCCCGTGAATCAACAGAAAGGAAAATACAATGAATCATTACAATTACAACTATATTATACATCAAGGGTCTTTGTATAAGTACATTATCTTATAATTCTATTACAACAATATAATTTACATAAGATTGATTGCCTACAAAATACTGGCCGTCTATAGAATTATCTCTCGACATTGTCTTCCTCGTACAGCGGTAGCGTCTCGGCAGGAACGTCATCTTTCCCTAGTGAATAATTACTAGGTCGTTTAGAAACAACAAGCAAGTCCTCGACCAAAAACGGTTAAGGAAAAATATAATAAGGAATGAAATATAAAGATTTTCAATTAAAAGATTAGGAATATGAAATTTTACATTGATATAGTTTCATTCATTTAAGTAGTATAAGCATCCTTTTGGCTTCATTTAAATAGGGGTAAATTCCTTCAAGAATGAGATACAAATATGAAGGACTAACCCTAAAATGCAATACAATTTGGAGAACAACTCCTGAATATTCATAAAATAATCCAGTCCTGTCTTGCATCATGTCTAGGAGGGGACTCCTGAGTACCACGGTCAGGAGTACCTACTGAAATGGACTAAGGCTAATAACTAGATTAATACACTAGTCTTAAAGAGATCTCCCAGCTACAGGCAATCCCGTTACCTGGATGCGCCTGGGATCTGTAGCCTGCCGTCGAGTAGGGCACATTTCCAGCACACTATCATGTGTTGTACCCTTCAAGCTACCTAAGGGTACATACGTTTCCTGGACGATGTACCCACCTGAACTCAACCCCTAATTTTTGACCTGGGTAACCTGGATGGTCTGCAGGACTTGTGGCTGTGGAATAATCTCGTTGCATCTTGTTAGTAATTAGGTCTGTGATAACCCTAGTTAGTTAAAGTATCAAGCCGTACTGATTGCTTGGTCGTGATTATTGAATAAGGAATAATCAGTCTAGTCTTGCCCTGAACATATACAAGATTGTTACATGTTCTGATTTTATTATATTATCTTGCTGATAAATGGGAGAAACAAAGTTCGGTTCAGACGAAGGGTTACAATCCCGGTCCTTGTCTGGTTAAAGGATTGTAACCTGGTTATCTGAATGGTCCCATGGTTATCTTACCGTATATCCTCGTGATGTTATATTTCTCCAGTTTTATTATATTATTATTATCTTCTGTACTAATTGCTGGTTTTAGTTCCTAAGTGAAGCTTCCTTATGGCACTTGCTCTTTCTGGGGTCTGACCCAGCTGGTTGTATGGCCAGATTTCGGAGCAGCTCCAGAGGATCTACCAACTTTCCAGCCCGATGGTGGCGACTAGACGTAACCAGGGTAACGAGTGGGTTTATTTTTGATCTCCCACTTTATTGTAAAAATATTCTTTTGAGGTGTTTAGCCGACGAACACCTGTTTAGCTCGATTGCACTTACTTACTGTCTGCCTACGGGCTGTAACATGATTGACAGATCCTAGGATTGATCATGTATGACTAAACTCTTGCTAGTCCTAACATTTTATAACGACTAGCTTCATGATCAACTGAATATGTAATGTTTGGGATGCCTTACTATTGTATATTTGGTGATTTTACATCTTGTAACATTTACTTACTTGCTTGTGATTGAGACACTAGGCTTGTTCATGACCTTAAGAGACTGTTGGCTTGTAGTAAACCCTCATATATCTAGACAGCCGTGACCGTATAGCGAGATGGATTCCATTTCTTATAGGTAGTTGGCTATGTCTGCCCCCGCTCTCCAGTATTCTGGTTCTGGGGCGTGACACTAGATGCTATACTTTCTAGTAGACCTATACATCGTTCTACCGTCGATTCTACGGCGTATACTGGATGTAACCACGTACTCGTGCCCCTAATCAGGGTGTAGGTCGTGACAATACCGGTTGGCGTAGTAAGAATTCTAGATAACATGATTATAGGGTGTATACCATAGTTACGGACTCTATCGTTTATTGCAGCTATACTTACTGGCGTGACGAAATTCTGACAACATGATTTCAGGAGACGTTTATGGTATCAGATTATATTTTAAGTTGGTTCATTTCTTTTAAATAGATGAGCAAGAATATATTTTATCATTATTTTCTTCTTGCTATTATTTCCTTGTATTATCATTTTTTAATCTTAGTTAACTCTGTCCCAATTATATCAATCACCTATCTAATTCTGTCATCTATACTTTGAAACCTTTAAATCTCCATATCTTTTTACCTTAAAAAGGTCAAGAAAGTAACATAAATCATCTAGCTCAAAAATGATGTAACTTGTTATCATATGGTAATCTTAGTAGGAATATAATATGATGGACCTTGATATAGAATTTTGAGATAGAGATGTGGTAAAGATTGAGAATGAAATCAAGAGATCAATATTATCAATTAGAAACGATCACACATAGAGAAATATTTTGGATATAAATAATTCATAGATGTATTTCTAACTGATTAGGATATTCGAGGTCAACTTAGTTTTGAGAACTTGGATATTTTTGGTTATTGATTCTTGAGACAAGGCTATGATGTTAAATTTAGGGATTAGTAATGGAGAAGCGATTTTAACTGTATGTGATGATGATATGAAATCAAACCAGATATTGTAAGAAAATGGCTAGGAACAGAGAGAACAAAAGAATTTTGAGTTATAAAAATTTAGAGATTTTGTGAAAATTTAAATTTAAGAAGAATAGTATTTGAAGGTGTACGTTGAAGGAAATATGAAGGTTGATTTTATAATAGAGAATAAGTTTTGTAAGGCCTATTGGTCTTAGATTGAATAACACGAGGAGAGTAATTTGAACAAGTTCAAGGATTTCATAAAACTTGATTTAGAGGTTTTGGATCCAATTTAGGACAAGGAGGAAGAATTTGGAATTATGATGATTAAGTGGTTAGTGTTGATTCCTAATAAGAAGGGTATGCTTCATTAGTAATGTTTTAGAATTTAGGAATTAAGCCTATGGTGATCGTGACAAGGTCAAATCTTCATGACGACGGAGTATAATTTTGGTGGTAGTCATATAAAGGTTGATTTTCATATTGGAAATTGTGAGATAAAAATATGATTAGCAAATGATGACTAGATAAACTTGATAGTATCAGAGAGAGATGATTAACTTGACTTCCCTATAAAACCTTGTCTTTTGTTTTCCCTATCAAAAGGACGAAATTGACTTACTTCTATATCCTTACATCATCCTGTAAGTTTTCAATATCATTGAATCCTAACTCCCTTGATCACGACCAATCGATTGTGGTCATGTTTTCTTATCATATTAATATCTTGGGTCGTACTCAATTGAATTAAATTTAAATTGTGACATGGATCTCCATCCTTGGATGCTCATGCTCAGATTTCGATGACCTTGTTTCCCATCTTACCTAATCTTGATTTACCCAAAAATTGATCAACTTAGATTGTGTCGAGACTAAATTTTCTTTTATATATATCGTAATTGGATTTCAATGCTATTGACACTCGTGCTTTAAACTTTCGATTTTGATCATCTTTGGAATAGTAACCCTTTATAGTTAATTATCATTTTTTTTGACAATTACCAGTTTTCATATAGAAGGGTAGACTGTCTTACAGCTTTGATGATTTATTATTTTCCTTATCTTTTCCAGTATGGCACCCATGACAAGGGCCTGTCCCTAGTGAATAGCTGCAGTTCCGGATGAAACCGAGATTGTGCTTCCCCTTCTATTGCTCAGGAGTTTTAGCAGTCTCACCGGAGAGTTTTCCACCATCTCCTATCCTTCAAGAGAGGGCTGCAGTTCAGCCGGAGACTGAGGGCCTCCCTTTGCCTCCTGGAGTAGCACCCCCATGCCATTCCTAATCGGGCTCAGATTTACAGATTTCTTCAGGATGTGTGGGAGGTACAAAGACTTTAGGCTGAGCTTATGAGAGAGCAGAGTCTCAGTATCCAACTGCTGTGGGATTACATGCATTCGAGGGGAGAGCCTAGCCCCAAGAGGGCGAGGAGCAGTATATACCCAGAGCCTCAGGAGCACCCAGACTTCCAGCCTAGACCAGCCTATCCAGTTTAGATTCCTGTCCAGCAGAGGCCAGTTGAGCGAGTGGCTACCTGTGCCTTCTGTAAGAAGCCTGGGCACGTATGGAAGGACTGTAGAAAGAGACTAGTATTGTGCCTGTTCTGTGGGTCAGCTAGACACAGGATGCTACATTGTCCTACTGCACCTACCCTAGTCGAGGCCCCACCTCCAGGAGGGAGTTCCAACCACCAGACCTAGTTGGTGGTGAGTTTTAGACCTAAATCTTACCATGCCTTTGATGATTGATACACCCTAGATTGCATGTGTGTTTTGTTACCTTATGACTGTTTTGATCTAGTATGGCTAGTATACCTAGATGAGACTTTCAACTGCTACTTTATGCCATGATCTTGTATGATATTCTTTCAAATTGCATGATTTAGATAAATTTTCTTAAGACCTTGAATGTTGGAAGATTGACCTAGACGGAGTACTATTAACCTTTAATTTCGAGGACAAAATTATTTTAAGGAGAGTAGATTTGTAACCACCACTTTTTTTTAAATAAGGGTATTTTAGTAATTATATGATTTTTGGTATTTTTGATTATTTTATTATTAAATAGATTGGTATTTTAGTTTTGATTAGTGCTTTTGGTATTAGTAGATGGCTTAACCTTAGTTAACCTTGATTAGAAGACTAACCATGTGATTAGAGACTTATTTGGCTAATTAGAATTCAGTTTGGAGCATTAGTCCTAATTAGGAAAATATTTTATGCATTTTTAGTCTATTTTAGCATGTAGCATATTGGCCTTTTTGCTGATGGCCTTTTGTTAAACTCTAGATGAGTTGTGGCCCATCATAAACCCTAACCTAACCCTAGCAAGCCCCCTTAGCCGCCCAAACAACAGGCCCCCTATTTATGTGCATATGATTAGTAGCCAACTATTTATAAAACCCTAGAAATTGCTATCCCCTTCCAATAGCCTATTTTTCTCAATTCTCATCCAAATCCATCCAAACAATTTGCGTTGCAATCCTTTGGAGGAGAGGAACTTACTCGAGACTTCCTAGCAAGGAATCGGAGGCTTTGGATGGGAGAAAATCGGCGTCGATGCCTTTGGAGGCTCGTTTCATTGAGATATTGACTCTCAATAGGTAAACCCCTCTAAACACTTGTAAATTCTGATTTTTCTTCATAGATGCATCCATCTAGTTACCCCGGACCTGTACATGTAGTTTGGTAGGTTTTCGTATCCGTTTTATAGGCATTTCAGACACATATCGGTGTATTGGAACACGTGTTCGACGAAATGCCTCTTAGAATCGAAAGTTCTTAATTTTTGATTCTGTTTTCAGGAAATTGTTGCTATTTATATTTGAAACAGCTTTCGTGAAGACGGATCCTGATTTGACACATTTTTGGTGTCTAAATCGGACGCGGACACGCGTGCACGAGGCCCGTGCATGCCCTGCTGTTCGAGTGCCATAACTCGACGAATACAACACGGTTGGTCATGAAATTTGTGGACACGTAGGGGGCAACCTCTGTCCATGTGCACATAAAATTTTATGAGGTTTCGTAGAGCATGCGCGAAGAAATCGAGGTCGCACGGTTCAGCCACTGTGCACGCGTGGGCATAATTTTGCTGCTGACACGGCCTTCATTCGCGGACACGACGCAACGAGGACACGAACCGGGACCATGGATACGTAGCCCTAGACCTAGGCTACCCTAGACTGGACCATGTGGCATAACGTGGCTCATGTCGCGATGTTGACACGCGACCACGAGGACACGCGCGCGTGCGTTCAGCTCGTGCACTGTCCTGCTGTCTGAGTGTCATAACTCGATGCATAGGACAGGGTTTCTCGTGAAATTTTATGGACACGTGGGGGCAACCTCTGTCCACGTGCTCGTGAAATTTTGCTAGATTTTGTTAGGTATGTGCGAAGTTATCGCGTCTGCACTGATTCGGTTGATACCGTTCACCTCCCGCACAGCCCTTCTCGATACGCATCTCGTGCGATATGTGGACACCACGTAGACATGTGTCAAGGTGGTGCACACCTAGATCGAGACCCTACCTAGCTACGTGCATGAGCACGAGGCTCCTCATGTTGCGTGTGGCATTCTATTGAGCGCGGCACGTACCTACGAGCGCTTGTCTATACACGCGTGTACGTGCCCGTGCGATACGCACTGATTGGACACGACACGGACAGGGGTACGAACCTATGAGTATCCGAGCATGACACACACGTGTATAACTCCGTGTTTGCCAAGTTCACGAGTTCTAGTTGTGTATTTTGGAAATTGGGTATCGAGTTGGGTTTTGAGTATCGGTTGGGTTAGTTTTGAGTTGATTTTACTTTTGAAATCGAATTTCTGGGATTGAACTCAGATTCTGAGTTTGGAGAGTAGGTTTAGTTTAGATTATGAGTTTATTTTGTAGTTAGACTATTGGTTTACTTTTATTCGTATATAAATCTATATATCATATATAGTTTCATTGTATATATATATATTTTTGGAATAATGGTGAATTTATTCCTCGCATATAGCGGAAAAGGTATTACAATACATAAATATCACAACTTCTCATGCCCCAAAATATAATATCATGGGGCCATTACTGATACATCGAATTCTATGTTATGTAGAATTCCAATAGGGGGTAGTCAAGCCCTCGAAAATACGTTTGTTCCGCTTCTTCCAGATGTGCCAAACGGATGCGGCGAGACGAACTCTGGCTCTTCTGGCCCACCCCGGATCCATACCTCTGTGATCTCGGATCCAGCTGATAATGCTTCGGATGTCTCTATCGACCCCAACTCCTCCTCTCAGCTGCACGAACTGCTCAGTCCAAATGTGCTAGGTCATCGGGCATACAAAGAAGAGATGCCCCATAGATTCTTCCTCCCCATTATATAGCACACACTTGGCATCTGGGATCTGCATCCCAAACCTGAGGAGTCTGTCTCTCGTCATCAGTCTACCCCGTAGAAGCCGGTATGCACATAGTTACATTTTTCGGGCAATCCTCTTGCCCCAAATTAAGTCCACATCCTCAGCCCGGTCGTGGTGGGTCCAAACCAAGTCATAGCAGCTACGAAAGCAGAATAGCCCTGACCCGCCCCCCGTACCTGGGCCGGCCCAGCTCCAGGAATCCTCATGCTGGCTAGCGTCAATCGTAATAAGGCAAATCTCCTCAGCTAGCTGAGCAGTATACAGATATCCTTCTGGCCTCCAACCTCCATCTCTGATGATCCGACTGCATGTGAGCCCCCTGCCCGCCTCTCTGTCCAGCTGACCTCCTAATATTTCGAGCAAGGATCTGGAACCCAACCAAGGGTCAAGCCAAAGGTCGGTAGTCGTCCCATCTTTCATGTTCCTGCAGATAGCGGTCTGAAGCACCGGTCGACACCTCAGAATGGCCTTAAACGTGACCGAGAAGTTGTTGTCTATCCTGCAGGCCCAGAAGTTAGTCCTCCTTAAGTATCTGTTCGCCATCCATTCTGCCCAAAGTGACCCCCCTTGATGAATCTCCAGGCCATCTTCACACAAGTTGTCTTCCTGACCGCATCAAGAGGCCTCAACCCCACTCCTTCTTCCTCCCAAGGATGACAAAGCTGGTCCCAGGAGATCGCATGCATCCCTTCCCTCCAGATGAAGTCAGCATAGATGGCCTCCACTTTACGAATAGTAGCCGTAGGGATTTGGATAGACTGGAGCCAGAACATCGTGATGCCAGCAATAACCGAACGTACCAACTCAATCCGTCCGCCAAATGATAGACCCGCAGCTTGCCAGCCTTCTACTCTCCTCTGAGCAAAATCCACCAAGCTGTGATAATCCTGCTCTCTGGCATAGTTGACCGTCAGCGGGACCCCAAAGTATTTCACTGGGAGCTCGTCTTTGTCCACGCCCAAGGCGAAGGCTCTCTCCTCCTACAGAGTACACCGGAAACTGAAGTAGACTCTGCTTTTCTCTCTGTTCAACTGGAGCCCAGATAGCCGCCCGAACTCCTCCATAATGTCAGAGAGCTCCCTCATGCCCCGCATAGAAGGCTGGAGTAGCACCAATAAGTCGTCAGCATAGATCAAATGGGAGACAACCGGACTCACCAACCGAAAAAGGGGGACGATCCTCTTGCTATGCTCCGCCGTGTCCATCATGCATGTAAAGTACTCCATCACCAAGGTAAATAAATACGGTAAGAGGGGGTCACCCTGCCTTAACCCCCTGTTGCTCTTGAAGTAGCCATGAGGCATGCCCTGGATGAGGACTGAGAAAGTAGGGGAGCAAATGCACTCCCTCACCCTCGCAACCTACCTCTCGTCGAACCCCATGGCAAGCATCAAGTGACATAAGAAGTCCCGGTTGACCATATCATAGGCTTTCCGGAGGTCAAGCTTCACACAAGCCTTCATCCCCCGAGGTTTGCTGAACTCCCTCACCATCTTATGAGCTAGCAGGCTGTACTCCGCTATCGATCGGCCCTTGATGAACGATGCTTGATTCTAGAACACCAATTCCTGCATAATCCCCTCCATACGCCTGCACATAAGATGAGTGATAATCTTATAAAGAATGTTACAGCAAGCAATGGGCCAAAAATCTGCAAGCGAGGTCGCTCCCTTCTTCTTAGGCACCAGCGTCAAGAAGGTGTGGTTTATCTCCTTCAGAAGTCTGCCCTCCGTGAAGAACTCCTGTACTGTCGCCAGAATAGGGGCCTTAAGCACACCCCAGTGTCGCTTAAAGAACCCTGAAGAGAAGCCATCAGGCCCAGGAGCTTTGTTGGGATTAGCCTTCATCACAATGTCTTCCACCTTCTCCATCCTCACAGGAGCCAAAAGCAGGCTATTCCCATGGTGGGACACCAGCCTCTTCGTAACAAGGGCTAGGAATGTGCTAGTGTAATCCGTCTGCTGATATAAGTCAGTGTAAAATCTGACGGCCTCTTCCTGAATCGCCACCGGGTCCTCCACAAGACGTCCCTCGGCATTTAGAAGTCTGAGGATGCTGTTCCGGTGCTGACGGGTACGGATCACATCATAGAAGAATTTGGTGTAGCGGTCTCCATCTTTGAGCCAGGTACATTTAGCCCTCTGTGTCGCACTAATCTCCTCCTCCAGTCTCATGGTGTTGACCTCCTCAATCAGGATCTTCTCCTTAGCCGCCAACTCCCCGTTCAGAATGTCAGTCTAGAGAGCCACCTGAGTGTCCCAAAGCTCGGCTTCCTTATCTGCCAGAGAAGATCGCGGTCTCGTCTTCATCCAACCCCTGAGAGCACGCTTGATCTGCTTGAGTTTATGAACCATGCAGAACTGAGCCGTGCCTTCCCGGAAGTGCTGCATCTCTTCCATAACCACCTCCTCATATCCAGCCGACAGATATCAGCCGTTGTTATACCGAAACGGCCTCGCCCTCAAAGTGGATCTCTCACAGAGGCCAGCCCGGATAGGAGAATGGTCGCTAGTACCCGTCGTAAGACCTTCCGCCACCGAGTTCGGGAAGCACCTGAACCATTCATTATTGCCCAAGGCCCGATCCAGCTGAAAAACAATCCAATTATGTGTAGCCTTGTTATGCCAGGTCCAGATATGTCCAGTTCTCTCCAGTCCTCGTATCCCTGACATAAGCAGACACCTTTGGAAGTCATATAAGATCGAGTCCGGAACAGGACAACCTTCCACCTTCTTTTGACGAAGTAGCATAACATTGAAGTCTCCCATGATGAGCAGAGGGAGATGCATACTATCCGCCGTAAGACCCAGGTGCATAATGTCCCCCCATAAAGCCTTCCGGAGTCTCCGATTATTGTGCCCATATACATCACCCATGATGAATCAGAACCCATATTTGTTCTCGAAAGTAATGCCAATGAGTTGTTCTGATATATGGATCTGTATCCCCTCCCAGCTACCTCCGTTCTACCTAACCCAGATCCTTGCCATACTGCAAAGATCTAAGTTGTGGATGTGATCCCAGTTTGCCGGAGTCCTACGCGAGAGCATAGCAGCCCCTCTAATCTTCGTCTCCAGCAGGATAGCAATGTCACACGACTCTCTCCTCAGAACCCCTCCAATCTCCCTCCATCGTCCAATGGAACACCCTCCTAATATTCCATGCTAGGACCGATGTTTAATTTATAGATGATGGGTCCTCCTGGAACTCGTCTGGATCGACACTCGAGGGAAGTGTCTCATCCGCCTGATCAATGACTGCATCTACCATGGAGGAAGGAGCCAGATGGGCCTAAATCCTGCTCAGAGTAAGTGTCCAGTCAGGATTGGCTTCAGTTTGGTCATCCATATCCCTCGCTTGTGGCATATCCTCCAGTGTGGCTGGAGCGTGTCTTTTCCTGCTGCTGTATACCATGAGCGTCGGGGAGGCCTCCACCACCATCTGACCATTGTCAGCCGCACTCATACCCCTGGTCACCAAAGTCCTCTGTGGTCTGAAAGGGACCAGTACACCCTGCGTGCTCTTCTGTCTCTGCAATGATCCTGACTCCAGCCTTCTGTCAACCCCCATCACTGTATCCTCCTCCATATGTCTGTCTGGCACGGTCTTCTCAGGCAAGTGACTGGGAGACGTCTCCAACCCAGGTGCCTCCGTCTGAACTGCCTGTGGCCTGGCGGCCTCCTTCCTCTTATATTTGCACATACTGGTAGTGTGCCTAAAGCACTCGCAATAAGAACACATGGGTGGGACCCAATCATACTCCACCGACTGTGTCAGAACCTCCCCAGACGGTACCTGATACTCAAGCATACTCGAAAGCTCTGAGCCCGCCTTGATCTCCACAAAGACCCTGGCATACATCAGTCTGGTGCGGAAAGCAGTGGCCTCATCTGCCTTGATCGGCTTTCCCACGAGGCTGGCAAGTCTCATGAGAAGCGGGATGCTCCAATACTTCACTGGAAACTCTGGGAATCAGATCCAGATGGGATTAGCGTTCAGCACCTCCTTCTCACATCTCAGCTCTGGCGTTTACTCCTTCAATATAATGAGTCTATCATCAAATGACCAAGGCCCTCCCTGCAGAATCCTGGATACATCCTCTGCTAGTCCAAATTTGACATAGTAAAACCTATTCTTCCTGGAGAAGAATTCTATGCTACCTTTGGGTCTCCATACTCGCTTCACATATCCCTGGATTTGGCCATAGAACGGCTTGTTCCCTAACACATACAATACCAGAGTGTTCTTCCAGAATTCTAAAACTACCGCTATTTCCTCGACGAGAAAATACGCCCGAAGCCCTCCTCCAACCGGCATCGGTGAGTCAAATTCCATCGACATCGGGCTTTTTGTAACCACTGGCGTACAAACCTCCTTCCACGACCGAGGCCTCTGCTCCTCAGTGTGTATCCTGGTCGGGGGGTTCGCAGGACCCGGGCCTTTCCTGCCGGCATCAGTAGCAATTCCCTTAGCCTTCTCTGCCGCCGTCGCCTTCGGCCTCCATTCCGATACAGTGCGCACCATACCTCCCCCACGACGACGGGGATCCGCTGTGCCTATTGATGCTCGATTCCCATAATTTCTTGGACCCGCCCGCCCCAATACTTGGGTCTGGGCCCCTCGTCGCCCTCCAGCCCGTCGTCTCGTCACTGTCTGCCAACCTGCATCCCCAGTGTTGTCCCCCCTGGACCCGAACTCGAATACTGGAGCCGCTCCGCCAGAGGAGGAGCCTCCCTTGCCGCCCGACCCCCTTCCCGCCCGGGGGGGCTGCATCCGCCCGCCCCCCCCGACCCCTCCCCGCCAGGAGGGTCCCGTCACCGCCGTCGCCCGACCCATCCACGTCTGGAGAGGTCCCGCCACCGCCGCCCGACCCCTCCCCACTTGGAGGGGTCCCGCCGCCGCCGCCCGACCCCCCCATCCCCGATGGGGGGTCCCCCTGTTGCCGCCTGCCCCTATCCCGCGTTCGCCGCCCGACCCCCCCTCCCCTCCCCCCCGCCTGGGGGGGTCCCGCTTCCGCCCCCCGACCCACCTCGCCTGGGGGGTCCCTTTCTTGCCGCCGCCCATCCCTCTAAACCGCCGAACCCCCCCCCCCCCCCCCCCCCCCCCCCCGCGAGAGGATCGGGGGGACGGGGGGGAGGCGTAGTAGCCGCCATAGGGGAAACCCTAGTAGAGCTCTCCATCCTTGCTATATATTCATTGTATATATATATATATATATATATATATATATATATATATATATATATATATATATATATATATAGTGTTAATATATTGAATTTGGTTCAATTTTGAGTTGGTTTGGAATTGTTGATCTTAGGTTTTCCTGAGATTAGTTAGACTTTGTTTGGGTTTGTGATTATAGTTTTCTTTTGATATATATATATATATATATATATATATATATATATATATATATATATATATATATATATATATATATATATATATATATTTTATATATATATATATATATATATATATATATATATATATATATATAGGAACTAGATACATATACATATGTACATGAACATATATATATATATATATATATATATATATATATATATATATATATATATATATATATATATATATATATATATGTATCTAGTTCCTATATATATATATATATATATATATATGTATTACGTAAAAAAAAAAAAAATTGTTCAATTTAGGAGTTGATTTCAGTTTGTTATCAACTCCAAAATTGAACAATTTTTTTTTTACGTAATATATATATATATATATATATATATATATATATATATATATATATATATATATATATATATATATATATATATATATATATATATAGTGCCTATCCATTGAGCACACCTCCTAAATGAGTAAATGAGCACAATGAATGATAGCCATAGGATTTTATCTCAATTTAGATCTATGTTTGAAAGTCTATTATATTTTTTAAGGAAAGTTAATAACAATATTGAATATATAATATATACAAATCTAAATTGAGATCCTAGCCACATCCTCTCTCTCCTCCCATCCATAATATAATTCCCACCCGATTGAATATACAATATATTATTTAAGGAAATTGAGATCCCAGCCACATCCTCTCTCTCCTCCCATCCATAATTAAATTTCCAGCTGAAGTACATCCGTTCTCTCCTTTCCTCTTTTTGTTCTCTCTGCTTCGGTTGGAACCGGAGCACAAAGATCGTCGAGATCTCCACACTAGCTGCAAGTCGAGGTCCATCAATAGGCGGACTCTCGTCTCCCTATATCACAAAGCATTGATAGGTCCGATGTCCGAAAACCTCGGACACCTCTCGAAGCTGGTCACGACCTCGGAAGGAAGGAATTGCCCCAAATCGAGGTCCTCATATATTAAACTTACTATTCACCTCCATCTTCATTTTTGTTGCTCAGATTGTTTTTTTTCCATTATTCTAGATTTATTTTGCATAGGTTTTCTTTGATTTTTTTCAACATAAAATTAGTAAGAATTCAACACAATAATTTGTCCAAATTAGTTTAAAATATGGACTTTTACATTGACTTCTGATCTTGTGCTCGTTTTTGTTTAATATAGATACCTCTCAAAGCTGTTCACGACCTCGGAAGGAATTGCCCCAAGTCGAGGTCCTCATTTATATAGTGCTTTGAACTTATTATTCACCTCCATCTTCATTTTGGTTGCTCAGATTGTTTTTTTCTTCCATTATTCTAGTTTTATTTTGCATAGGTTTTCTTTGATTTTTTTCAACATAAGATTAGTAAGAATTCAACAGAATAATTTGTCCAAATTAGTTTAAAATAGGGACTTTTACATTGACTTCTGATCTTGTGCTCGTTTTGCTTTAATATAGAACAATGGATGAAAGTTCAACCTCTAAAGAAATTGAAAGAGAATCTGTGTCAAATTTATTGGCTTCTGGAGAAGGAGTCCCCAACAATTTATCAAATATATCGGAGGTAATTCCTTTTTGAAACGTGAAGATGTTAGATTTATCATATAACAAAATAAATTAACTCAAAAATATTTTGTGCAATTTGGATTTCAATAGGTTCAACCTAATAATGAGGTGAAAATTGAATCAACAAATTCTTCGAAGGTAATTTTCTACTTAAAAAATGAGGCTCACAGACTTATAGAATATATAACTTACAGTTATTTCTTGCATTTTTACATTTTTTAGGTTCATACATCTTCTTTGTATGATGTTGATGACAAATTGATACCAAAACTTGGGATGTGTTTTGACTCATTGGAAAGTGCTGAACATTTTTATTATGCATATGCCAAGGTTGCATCTTTTGATGTTAGAAAATTTGTCACTAATTATGATGAGAAAACAAAAAAGTGATAGCAAAAACTTATTATGTTTGCTCAAAAGAGGGACATCACAAGCCAAAGGCCATTGATTCAACAGTTGTGGAAGATAATACTTCTAGACCAAAGGTACAAAAACCTAGAGGAACCATGAGAGAGGGTTGCAATGCGAAACTGCGTATTAAACCAAACAAAGATGAAAAATGGAAAGTTGCACAGTTTGTGGAATATCATAACCATGCAATTACAACGCCTCGAAGGAAACATTTTCTGAACATAAATCGCAAAGTAACTGATTCGCATAAAAACCTTCTAGGTTTATTCAACAAAGTAAATATTGGAGCTTCTAAATGTTCAACGGTTCTAGCCATTAAATCAGGAGGATATGATAAAAATGGATGCTTAGAAGTAGACCTTAGAAATTATCTAAGGGATGCTAAAGAGTCGACGAGAGCTACCGATGCACAATTATTCATAAACAACTAGAAAAAATTGTAAGACATTGATCCAGCTTTCTATTTTGAATTTGAATTGGATGAAGAAAACAAATTGAAAAATATGTTCTGGGCTGATGGACGTGCAAGGAAGAATTTTATGCTTTTTGGTGATGTAGTTGTATTTGATACAACTTATGACACTAATATGTACTCTATGATATTTGCACCATTCACTGGAGTAAACCACCATAAGCAATCCACGAATTTTGGTGCTGCCTTACTGTCCAATGAGAAAATAGAAACATTTGTTTAGTTATTCAGTAAATTTGTTGATGCAATGGGTAGAAATAAACCACATGCTATTATTACGGACCAAGACCCAGCTATGAGCATTGCTATTGAATATGTCTTTGTGGGTATGCAACATCGATATTGCATGTGGCACATATTGAAGAAAGTATCTGAAAAGGTTGGAGGTGCTTTGAATGCAAACGAGAATTTTCATAAAGAATTAAAGAATTGCATTTATAATTCAGAAACAATCGAGGAGTTTGATTCTAGTTGGAATATTCTTATCAACAAATATGGATTGGACAATAATAAATGGTTTCATGATATGTATGGACTTCGAGACAAGTGGATTCCAGCATTTTTTAAGAATATTTTCTTGGCTGGAATGAGAACTACACAGCGTTCTGAGAGTATGAATAACTTTTTCGGTCACTTTACTTCTGAAAAAAAAAACTTAATGGAATTTTATTTCTAATTTGAAAGGGCCATCTCAAGACAAAGGGAGTTGGAGAAAGAAAAAGATCATGCCATAATTCACAGAACACCGAGCATTATGTTTCACACTTCTATCGAGATTCAAATGAGTAAAATATATACTCATAGTACCTTCTATGATTTTCAAAAAGAGCTTTCTGAAAGCTTTTTGGTTTGCGGGACGAAGGAGATTAGAACTCAAGGTGAGAATAAGATTTATGTTATTATGGAACGTGGAAAGAACTCAAGGGAAGTTATTTATGATCCGATTACAAAATTTGCATCATGCTCATGTATGTTATTCGAGGGTGAGGGAATTCCTTGCAGACACATTTTAGTTGTATTAAAAAATAACGAAGTTGATGAGCTTCCTATCTATTATATTCATAAGAGATGGACCAGATATGCCCTGACTACACCTATTTTTGATAACGCTGGAAATGAATTGGGTAAATCTTTTGAGAATAAGGAAGAAGTAAATATATTTGAATTATGGGACCTTTGGTCTGACATTATGCGTGAAGCAAGCATGTCAAAGGAATTGTATTTGAAGGCGAAAGAAGGTATGATAAATCTGAAAGACAGTTTGATCGAGCATGGAAATAGTTCAAATATTGATAATGGTTCCCAGAGAAACATTCAATACACTTCTAGTAGTTCTTTTGTGGTTCCTGATCAAATCAATGTTCTTCCACCCAACATAGCAAAAACTAAAGGCAGTGGCAAAAGGTTGAAAGCTGGTAAAGAAATTGCAATTGAGCAACAAAAGAAGAAACCAAGATTATGTCGTGGATGCAATGAAGTTTGTACCCATGACAAGCGCAATTGTCCAAATTTTAAGCAATAAGGTAGTTTTCTATTTTAATTTTTTTAGCCACTTCATAATTTTTCTTATCTAGTATCTATTTCATGAAATAATTAGTTACAATGTATTTGCTGACTTTTCATCTTTTCATTTTCTTTTTGCGAGAGAATGGTAGTTGAATCTTCTTTACATGCATAAATATTTTATCATGAGAGCAATAAGAGCTTTCATTACCAGGTATCTATTACATGCATATTATTCATTTATATCTATATTCTTTTGCATCTTGAGGTGGAAGTCATTCAACCATTAAATTGTGCTCTTGCAGACGAATTTCCTGATCAACATTTGTATACTATTCTTTTTTGCCTTAATAGTGATATGTAGATGGCGGCAAGCTGTTTCGCCAAAGAATTCTTTGCTCAGAATGATGGTGACTTTTACCAACTTCGCTTATACCCTTCTGGTTCTGAATTACTCCTGCATTGGTTTTATGGTCAGTACTCTGGTGTGACGTCAAATATGAAATTGTTTTTTTCCTCTCATTCTTAATTTCTTGTAGCTTACTCCCTTATTTGTTTATGTTTCTTATTATCTGAAGGTACTGAGCATGAAGGAAATGTTGGCCTCTTACCAAAGCATGCATTTTGTTGGGACAATTCTTCCTATCATAGTCATTCTACTAGGTTATGTTATCAAACCAGCATGACTTGTCAGGCCAAAAGTCCAGAAAAGTCAATAAGAGGAGCATGTGCATCCTTTCTAAACTGATGGTAGAAAGATGCCAAAGAATATGGTCACATCATATTATGGTCGCTTTGTATTATGGTTATCTAATTGCTAATGTGAACATATCCTCCATTCAATTCAGTTGGGCATTATTTCTTATGTTCTACTTCTACCTAGTTTCCCTCTTTTTTTGCTGTCATATAGTAATATGTACAATTAAAGCCGAGGTATCCGTTTATATTTCAAATTCTCATTATCTAAAAAATCTTGATGTTCGGAATGATATGGTCTATTTGAGGTACTATATATAAGCTTACATTACTGGAAGAAGTTGGCACATCAAAAAGGCCTATTTAGTATAAAGGTGGATATCCAGCAAAACCTGTGCATGTTCCTTCCCAAGAATTTGAGTTGCATGGAGACATTGCTGAATCAGAAACTCTTTTTGCCTCTTGGTTCATATTTTTTCATTACTGATGCAAAGACGTTTAAGTTTTGGTTTATGTTTGAATTAATTGACAATTTATTAGTTGTCAAAAAGAAAAAAGATCATAGTTCATTATGAGAGAACATAATTGAATTTAGGCATCCATTCTTTTATTATATTTCCATGGTATTCGACTTTTCACGTCTGGGTATGATGTCATCACATTTAAGTCATTTCCTGGGTGAAAATTGCAATAGCTTTTGGGTTTATTTTTTGGACTGTCGGGACTTTTTCGTTTCAAAAATTAAAGGTTATGAGATACATAAATCCGACCCAAAGAAGACTGATGGACATAGTGTCATTCTTGTATGCAGATTGCAGAGCAATCCCCCAACTATTTCAGCTTCCATGTTCTCGCTGTTACTGATAGTTAAGTTATTTTTTATAGAAACAAATCCTTGAATAATTGTTCAGGATTTACATTGCTTACCGTTTCAATCTGTATCTCAATTTAGTAGTAAAATAAATGATGCATGTTCTTAAGGCTAACTGATAATCTGCAGCACTGGTGACCATGTTAAGCTTTTTATTTAGTCAGACTATTAAGATGTACCCTTGAAACTTACCTGAGTGAAATGCATGTGCCTTTCCTTCTATTATGTTAAATTATGTAAATTTACTCTCATTGTCATGTTAAATTGAAGCAAAATAGGCATGCACAAATGTGCATTCTTAGTATATTTATGGATAGTACATTTTGATGAGATTTGTGGATAGAATAAATTGAGGCAAGGCAGTTCATCGTGTTCTTGATGTTGAAGATGGAAACACAGATGTTGCTGGTAAATTGAGATGACTAGGTACTAACATTAATATAATGCTGGTCCATACACTAGACATGCAGCAGGAAGGAACAATATGGATTTTGGAACTGCATCATTGGAGCAGTGGCGTAGAGATCGTGTTAAACAATGTCAATGTTGCAAGGAAAGAAATGTGGAGATGATGGTAAGATAAATATACGCTGCGGAGCAACCAGAATCAGCCTCCGGGGCCCCTATAGAAGGGTTGTACAGCAACATTTCGATGAACGGGACCCTGTTCTGACTCCTCGAACGAGGAACTCTATAGTTGTTGCTCGGCCCTTTAAATAGAAACCAAGACCATATTACATTGATTGGGCTGCTTGGCAAGAAAGGCAATCTTGAATAAAGACTTGCATCAATTGTTAGGCTGCTTATAGAAGTAGTAAACCCTAGCAAAATAGGAGAACTTGCAGGCCAAGGTCCATAATTCTTGGTAAGCAAAAAATGAAGAAATTTAATCTCAATTTATGAGTGCCTATCTATAAATTTTCAAAACTACTAAGAAATAACCTAAAAATACTTAAAATTATGCCTAAATGTATAAAACATATTTTTTTAATGTTAATCATTTATAAATTATTTTTTTCGATACCAAAAAATTCGATACTCCGATCCGAAACCGCGGATACTATCGATATCGGCAATACCGATACTCATAGGAATGGTCCGATACCGATTCCGATACCGATATCTCCCAAAGTAACAGTTGCCTAAGAGAACATGGATCCCATGAGATCTAGAGTGATCCTAGCCACCAATTAGCTAAGCAACTAACAAAATATACACTATGGTACAAGTACCTGTGAATACAAAAATCTTATGCTACAACATTTGTCGGAGGATTTATAAATCTAAACCGAGATTAAGGAGACCTCAATCTTGATCCTTTAATTATCTTTAAGAGTCAATAGTTTCTAAGTCTCCGGCAACAAGGCTGCACCGAATGTTCAGTCTTCCTCTTTTACACATTCAGGAGGTTATTTAGGAAAGTATCAACATCACAGGAGGAAGTCACATTCCCTACTTTCTCGCACAAGTACAAGCAAAAAATTAATATGAGTTATCAGAAAGCTAAAATGCCTAATCCTAGAATTCATGACCAGCTTCGAGAGGTGTCCGAGGTTTTCGGACACCGGACCTATCAATGCTTTGTGATACAGGGAGACGAGAGTCCGCCTATTGATGGACCTCGACTTGCAGCTAGTGTGGAGATCTCGACAATCTTTGTGCTTCGGTTCCAGCCGAAGCCGAGAGAACAAAAAGAGAGAAGGAGAGAACGGATGTACTTCAGCTGGGAATTTAATTATGGATGGGAGGAGAGAGAGGATGTGGCTGGGATCTCAATTTCCTTAAATAATATATTATATATTCAATCGGTTGGGAATTATATTATGGATGGGAGGAGAGAAAGGATGTGGCTGGGATCTCAATTTAGATTTGTATATATTATATATTCAATATTGTTATTAACTTTCCTTAAATAATATAATAGACTTTCAACCATAGATCTAAATTGAGATTAAATCTTATGGCTATCATTCATTGTGCTCATTTAGGAGGTGTGCTCAATGGATAGGCACTATATATATATATATATATATATATATATATATATATATATATGTTGGGCTGCTGGTAGGCTGCTGTTGGGGACAGCAATATGAATCCCCAACCACCACAAGACCAACACAACATATACTATATATATATATATATATATATATATATATATATATATATATATATATATATATATATATATATGTGTGTGTGTGTGTGTGTGTGTGTGTGTGCTATAGGATATTAGCCTGTGACTGGTGAGTAAGATTAGAAATGACCCAATAGGCCTAAGTTAGGCATAGTTGGCTAGCAAGTTGACCAAGTTGACAAAAGTCAAACATGGCCCAAACTTGACCCAAATGGACTTGAAATGACTAGATAGCTTAAGTTTGACCTAACTTTGGGATAATGGACTAGTTGACTTAGGCTTGACCTAGTTTGACCATGATGGTTGACCAGGATTGACCAGAGTTGACCAAGGGTTGACTTTCACCTAGAAGGACCTAGAATCATTTAGAATGCATTGTAGATTACTCTTATTTCATATTAGACACTTTGTAACCTGTGGGTGTTCTAAATATGACTCAGATACTCCGGTTTGGACTCATATTCTCATCAGACATTCAGGATATCAGGCGAGTACATTCTCTGACCGTTTCATACTTGCTAGGAATTGTATTCTTGTTATAGACTAATTTACTTGATGCTGACACAATGTTATCACGGATTAGTACTATATGGATCTTTACATGAGATGTTATCCCCCTCGGGTGTATCGAATACATCATGTCATGTACTTTTCATGAACATCATGTATTCCATGGACTCTTATTATTCATGTACACTCATATGCTCTCATGTACTCTCATGGTGTATAAAACTTTCATGTATAATAACATAACCTGTATAGATCCTTATATATTTATTGGGGTACGGGGGAGTAGAAGTAGTCATGTAAACAATTTCAAGGTAGTGTAATCATGTATAAACTCTGTAGTGTAATCATGTATAAATCAAACCGTTCACATGTCTATCTTATACTCTAAATCACATAGTCACTTACAGTTCTCTATTACCATATATAGATATCTTTTGCTTATCAGATTCTCTCTTTCTCATTATATTTATTTCTTATAGCGTTTCATGTATCTTATTCTATAACATGCTTTACATTTTCTGTCATGATATGAACTGCTTGAGATGTATTGTGCTCGTTCCTGTCCTGATTGGACCAGTTGACAAAATTTTACAGGTAACTTGGAGGATCACAGCTAACCAGCTAGTAGAGCTTGGAGTAAAGGTCTAAAGTTTTGTTTATCTTATTTCTTGTTGTCTTGGAGATGTATTTTTATTTTAGATATTGAGATTTTGTGTTGTTAAACAATTGACTTATTTTACTTATGGTTGTATCCCTTTTGTGGATTTCTTATCTATTTTATCGTGCTGATT
This sequence comes from Iris pallida, assembly GCA_029216955.1. Taxonomy (NCBI): domain Eukaryota; kingdom Viridiplantae; phylum Streptophyta; class Magnoliopsida; order Asparagales; family Iridaceae; genus Iris; species Iris pallida. The sequence continues at coordinate 3,318,677 of JANAVB010041019.1, forward strand.
ATCTACCTCCAGTTTGTGATTAAGATTGTATCCTCCCGTGATTGTCCTCCGTTTGGAGATTATATCATATAATGATAGTTGTGATGGTGACCTAAAATATCGTTCTACCGTCGACACTGCGGCGTAGGCTGGACGTACCCACTTCTCGTGCCCTTACACTGAGTGCGGGTCGTGACACACATTGCCTCTATCCAACCGGTTATAGATCAGTTATATACTCAAACGCACTATTGACTCATTGTAGATTGCATCATTGTAGTTTCTGAGATTTATTGCTTGTTATCTCTTTCATTATTATTTAATAATAATATATAATGCTTTTAAACTATCTTGTATCATTTATTATTATTTAGAATGTTAAATATGGAAATATGTTCTTGCTCTCCTCCTGACTGGAGACCAACAACTTTTAGGTGATTACGATGACGAGAATGTTGCCTTTAGTTCCTTCTACGGACCTGGTCCGAGCCCTGATGAGGTAGCTGAACCTGACCAGGGAGCCCCAGATTATTAGTTGTGCCATCGGTTTAGTTTATTTTTTCCTTCCAATTGTAATAAATGAATGATGTTTTGCTTGTGTTTTTTTATTTCAGACTTTTAGTAAATATTCCATATTCAAGAAAAATGTTACTTCTTTCCATTTTAGATATTATTTGCTTGTGTTCGCTGCTTGATACAGCTTATTGCCGCCGTCTCACAACAGTGCAGACTGAACATGATCCGACTGGACCCATTATATTGGGATCGGGTCGTAACTATAGTAGTTATAGTGGTGTGCGTCTGAGTATGACTTGGGCGATATCGATGATTGCATTGATATGATAGGGGTGTGTGTGACTTAGTTGTGTAGAAGACGTTTCCCAAAAGTTGTGTAATTTTTATGCCATGATACGTAGCATTACACGACACTGTGAATGAGGGTTCATTGTATTGACATGAGCTTCTGCATTCAACTAGTTGCCGGTACGAGCGGTTCGTGTGTCGGTGTATGTAGAATTTAGATTTTGTCTAGTTTAGTGACTCGTATTGAGATATGGGTTGTTCGAGTCATGGATATGACTTGTACCATTCATAGGCGGAGAAGTCTACTAGTAGGCGTATGGGACAGCCCCTTCAGACTGCGTAATCTGTGGAGGAGACTATGGAGTCATGAGCCTTATAGTTTTATAGCTGCATGTTTGGATCATAGTTTATGGCATCGGCTCGTGATCCGACACCGTCTTGTGATTCGGTGCTATATCCTTATCACCTACCCATACACCCAATGTCATTTTCAACATGCATTCACATAGTACGGTGAGATGTTGTACTTATCCCGAACAATAGCATGGGACAATGTCTTGTTACAGAATAGTGGGCCTCACCTTGTCCTTATTTGGTTGTGCGTGTGGTTCACTATTTTGATGATGAGATAGTGGGCCGTGTGGTAGTTCAGGATATTCATTAGTTTGTATTATGGCATGGGATAGTGTATTGTCGCAAAAAAGTTTGCCACCTCTTGTCCTTATTTGGTTGTATGGGTGGTTCGCTACTTCAATGATGAGATACTGGATCGTATTATGATCTGAGTTATTTATTTCATGTTTATATTTATTCAGTTCATATTATGGCATGTTCCTTTGTATCTTGTTAAGTCCCTCTAAGGACCTGGTGATCTCTTCGGGTTTTTGCTGAGCGTATAATATAGATAAGTGGATGGTATATTTGCGTCTTCATGCTTCAGGTACTACTTGTAGTATTATTTTATCATTCTTACATGTTTTATATAATTTTTATCATCATATACTCTGTTTATTAGCCTAATTTTGCAAACTTATTTTATTTTCGAGTTTGTTTGAACATGTGTATTATAGGACGGTCGACTATAGAACATATCATTCATTCTTACTTTATTTACCTATACGTGGATTGAGATATAGTTGTGATAGCATAGGTTTAGTACATTTCTTTAGCGTAGTACATCCAGCGTAAGTCCATTAAATTAGAAACCTATTCTAGATCGTATTAGCTGGCATGCTTACGTTTCTAGTCCTATGTATTTTGGGACGGGGGCATGATAATAGGTAGGACACATGTCCCTGTACTCATCGTCTAAAAAATGATATCCAGTCAGGATTGGAGCATGTATAAATACATCTCAGCATTATAGAATAATATGATGAAGAACATGAATAAGTAAGAGATGGCATAGGAATAAGAATAGTAATACAATCAAAGCTACTGATATGTAAGAAATATAAAATTAAAATCAAGATATGGTATGAACAGTATGACGAGGAATAACAAGTAAATATGTAAGGAAATAGACAAGTAATAAGGCGATGTCAGACGATAGCAATCATGTGACCGTTATAAGGCACGTTAGTTGACGAGCTAACATTCATGTAAACGGTAATAAGGTACGTCAGTCAATGACGCACTATCATTTATGTAACTTGTGATAAGGCACGTCAGAAGGTGGCACACTAGCAGTCAGGTAAACTAAGGTATAAGGTACATCAATCGATGATGCACTAGCATTCATGTAATATATGATAAGACATGCCAACTGATGACGAGCTAGCATTCTTATAATGATCCAAAATATACCATAAGGAGTCACGACATGGATAATCTCTAACTCAAGACAAAATGGAAGTAGGGTATCGAGATGTAATGATGGGATATGTGCAACATGCATAAATTAATGTAAAACTGAAAGAAAAGTAATCGCCTGTGGTTAGAGCTGTCAAGTGAGCCGGGCCGGCCTGGTGGGCCGGGCCTCTCAGGCCCATGCACTATAGTGGGCCGTGTAGGTCCTAAAAAAATCAAGTTGCATCAATCAACAATGTCAAAGAATCAATATATACATCATTTTGATGAATTGCGCAGGCAACAGATTGCGCAGCAATCCGATTGCGCACACTTCCAATTGCGCAGGCTGACGTGGCAGAAGTCATCATTACCTGAATCAAATCAAATCTTTCTGACAAACTGACAGCACGGATAACGAGGAGACTGTTCGTTTTTGGCGCCGTACAGTGCTCGAGGGCGGCTGACAGCTGGCTGCGCAATCCATTCTTGCGCAAACTAAGTCTGCGCAAACTATTCCTGCGCATTCTGAATCTGCGCAAACCAAGGCTGCGCAGTTTAGTCTGCGCATTCTATCAACATAACTGATAAAGTATACGTGGCATTCATGCCATCAATTGCTCATTACGTGGCAACTGTTTATGCACGATCATGCGCATTTCAATCAAATGATGCCATGTGTCCATGATAGTTGGCCCACGATCCAGCAACTGCTTGCGCAATCCAATGCTGCGCAAACCAATTGCTGCGTAAATCATCCTGCGCAGTCTAGAATAACTGAAAGTTAGTTATTTTCAGAACTCTATAAATAGAGTTTCAAGTCTTCATTCAGGAGAATCAAGATCAGAGATAAAATATTCAGAGATCAGAGAGTCCAGGAGTTCTTGCTCAAGTGCTGCTGCATTCTTCCGAGGCTTTTTCCTTCAACTTCCGAGGCTTTTGCCTTCAGTTTCCAGAGTTATTTTCAACTTCAAAGGCTCCGTCTTCAAAGTTCACATCGTCCAAGGGATAAAGCAATCGTCATCTAGATTGGATTCCTATAGTTATAATTTTTCCAGAATTCTTGTAATCTTTATTACACAGTTTGTATCAATAAAGTTCTTCAACTTTTGTTTTTGCAAATAAAATGGCGACTCTGCTGGGGACAACTTTCTCCTCCGACGAGGAAGTAGCAACTCAATGTGACGTAGCGTCTATCGGGAAGACGCAGAAGACGCTGGTTGTTAAGGTCAACCAGACAGCCTACGAGGCGATGCTCAATTCCAAGACCACTCCCCGTACTGCAGCCACTTCTACCAAGAGCAAAGTGTGCTCAGTATGGATCTCCAAGACTGCTGCACAATCTGGCAGTTTTGCCACCAAAGATGCTGTACACTCTGTTGCACAATCTGCTAGTCAGAATGCTGCACAATCTGCTGTGCCAACTGCTGCACAGTCTATCTCAACAACTGCTGCACAATCTGTTGCAGTCAATGCTGCACAATCTGTTGCAACTGTTGCACAGGCTACTTCATATGCTGCCTTGTCAAAACACAAGACTCCTATGACTCTGGCGCAATTGGCAGTGGCTTTTCCTGCGCAAACTAATACTCCAGCCAGCAAAGTACATTCTAAGCACTCTAAAGCAAGGACTCCTGATGCGCAAACCATAGCTTCTGTGGTTAGAACCAATGCACTTTCTGCCAAAGTTTCTAATGCACAAGTGGCCCATGCGCAAACCAAGCATGCGCAATCCAAGAGTAACAGCCCTTTGGCTAAACTCTCCTCTTCTAACAAAAGGGAAACTTCTGTTCCTCCCCTTAAACACTCTGTTGTTCCTGCACAATCTACTGGGGGTAGTCCTTTGGCTATTCCTCTTCCTCCTCAAAATAAAGAAAAAGGCCCGTTGGTCTTTTCTCAGACTTCCTTGTCTCATGACTTGGAAGACAACAGAGGAAAACGCTCTTTAGCTAACCCTTCTTCTCAAAATAAAGGAAAAGGCCCTTTGGTCTTTTCTCAGTCTTCCTCGGTCTTTACTGAAGAAGATCAAATTGAACGTGTTTCGGCACCTATCAATACAAGAACTCCTACAAACAAGGATTCTTCTTTCCTTTATGACAAAGGAACTTGTACTGATCAAAGAGGTATTCTGCCTACCCCAGTAGCAGAATTCCAAGACCTTCCGACATTCAAAATATCCCGTTCCAAACAGGAAAAACTGTTGGTATCACAAACAGAAACCCCTGGGGGTGAATTTCCAGATCTAAGAACATATCTTAACAGGCCAACTTCGGCAAAACGTAAACAACCTATGCCGAAGGTCAAGCCTCAAAGACAAACCTCCAGGAACAAAAATTCCGATACCTATGCCAATGAGGTGAGCACTTCCTTGTACACACAGGGGACAAAATATTTGAAGAATCGGAACCATGTTCCGAATGTTGTTAAAGAACATATTCCTCGAACCTTTCCTCGTCCTGGCATGGTTTCTGATCTCCGAGAACATCTCAAGCAAAAACGAGATAGTGCTTCAACTCCTTTAGTTCAATCATCTGATCATCATTGCAATCATAAAGTCATCATCCAATGTTGTTGTCAAACAACAAAACGATCTGTCTTCGATCGTTTGCACTTTTGCTAAAACTGAACCAATGTCAGAGGATGAAGATGAAGTCCTATATGCTTCTGTTAACATGACTTCTCGAGACACTGGGGGTAGAAGATGCTCTAAGCACGGCAAACCTCGTAAACCAAGTCAACGGTATCTGGATCTACTTCAAGAATCTTCTGAGGGAGTATTCCAACATACCCGTTCCCGAAGTCGAGATACAATCGGTCAAAGGAATCTTCCTCAAGATCCTTCTGGTCATTTCCCTCTTTCTCAGTCAAGAGATGACTCTTTCTCCGACTATGATGCATACAGCGAAAGTTCTGAACAGACAGTGTCTTCCACTGTACCAAGAGAAGTGACATCTTATGTTGTCACTGATGATCAAGATGCTTCAACGTCTGCAAATCAAGAACAGCGAATCGCTGCACTTGAAGACAAGCTAAAGACCATGGCTGAAATGGTCGCTAGCATGCATTCTATCATTGTGGCCCAACATGCCACACTACCAACTATACCTACCGCAAGTCCGGAGATCATAGCATCTTCAGTACCTGTCAATGCTGGGTTGGGAGTAATGCCTTCTCAAATGCCTCCTGTACAAGTGCAAGTTCAAACTACACCTAGTCAGTCCGCTGGGGGTAGTGCTTACAATGATGTTCCTCCTCCTACTACTCTGACTCCGCCGGCTCCTTCTTCATCATCTGAAGACACCAATGAAGCTGTTAAACTCTTGCGAACTCAGTTCGAAGCCTTCAAAGAGAAAGATAATTTGCAAAGGTTGGAAATCAAGCAGCCATACCCAGTTGAATGGAAGGAAGTTCCATTTCCTCCCAAATACAAGATTCCAACAATCTCTCTTTTCGACGGCAGTACCTCACCAAGCCAGTTCATCAATCACTTCGAGGTAATGACTGTTCAACTCCAACCAAATGACGCTCTTCTTACCAGAGTGTTCGTCGGTTGTTTAGCCGGCGTAGCATACGACTGGTACAGAAGTCTACCCGATGGTTGTATTACTTCTTTTTCAGGACTTAAGCAGATCTTTCTGGAAAGATTCTATGAGGGATTCAATGACTTGACTATGTCTGCCCTCAATAAAATCAAACAGAAACATAATGAAACTGCTGAGAGTTTCATCGAACGTTTCTGTCGAGAAGCCTTGAAAATGCCTCCGGGGACTCCTGCTGCTGTTACCATAGGCACTTGCAAGGCAAATCTCTTGCCTATTATCAGTATGTGGACAGGCTCAACTCAGTTCCAAGACTGGCCATCCTTTATTGTCAACGCCAAAGCAGCTGAAGTGAGTGCTGAGAAATTCAAACAGCTGGGGGTACAGATGTCTAACCCTGATCGGGATGAACATCAATCATCAGGTGGCGGTAATCGTCAGAACAACCGCAAGAACAAGGAAACTCTAAACATTAACCTGAAAAGCAAAGAATCCTTGGCTGTCAATGTAGCTCCGCCTACATACTCTACTCCTGCTGCACCTCAACCGAGGGAACCTCGCCCTAAGGTAGAGTATTCGTTTGATGAAAATGACACAGCAAGCATCTTTGAGTGTTTACTCAAAAGCAATAAGATCCAGCTTCCAGACCCAAAGAAGCCTGATGAAGTCGGTAAGACCGATCATCCTAAGTATTGTGTCTACCACCGATTCATTGGATATCCTACTCGAGCATGTTATGTGCTCAAGGGTAAGATTCAAGAGCTTGTCAATGATGAGTTGTTACTCTGCAACAAGATGAGAAGACTGTTACTGCCAATATGGTTTCAGTCCAGTTCGGTGACTTTCCTCCACAGATGATACAGCATGGTGTCATTCCTATTCCGAAGGCTACTCTCGAGATTGAAAATCTTCCTTATCCACCAAATGAATGTCTCGTTCCTTTGTCTCTTGACAATGGCGAGGTTATGTGGATCCATCCCGATCTTACTTCAGAGTTCGAGGATTCTTCTTCCAAGAAGAAAGGTCGCTCTAAAGGAAAGATAAAGATTTGCAACATGGTGTCTTTTGACCCCATAGTTGATGAAGAAATTCTGTTGGGCACCAGATCAGGGAAAACTTATCTGAAAGATTACTCTGAATCTCAAGAGAATCATGCCTCTTCTTCTGAACCTGTCCCAGCACAACCTATTGCTATTGAAGAAATTCCTTCTACTGTCTTCACCAGTTGTGGTTCCTATTCCTCCCAAACCAGTGGCTGCTGATAAAGGCAAACAAGTCCGCTTTGATAAACCCTTGAAGAAATCATCCCCAACAGGGCTTGAGAAGCCTTACAACTTTGATATATTGGCTCAACTAGCTAATACCCCAGCAAGGCTATCTATCTTTGAGCTCTTGCGTCTTTCCAGAGAGACGCGAGAAACTTTAAGTGAAGCTCTTATGCAAGCTGAGACTTGTTTAGCCTTTCTAAGAAGCCAGAAGCAGAACCAGTCTCTTGTCTACATTGTCATAGTGTTATGGAGTTGATTCCGAACATTACTTTCATACAAGATGACATGTTGATGGAGGACAATAGGCATGATCGTCCTCTCTACTATACAGGATATGTTGATTCAATGAAAGTCGATCGTATCCTGATAGATCCAGGATCTGCTCTCAGCATCATGCCGAAAACAATGCTCGATGCTCTGAAAATTCCTGTACATAGTCTCTCCACCACAATCACCACCATCCTTGGATTCAATCAGGGAAGGAGTGAACCTTTGGACAAGATTCGCTTAAAACTCCAAATAGGCAATCTTCGCACAAAAGTTACCTTCTATATCATTGACAATCATGGTTGTTCTTATAATGCTCTATTAGGGAGACCATTCTTACATGAGCATAATATTGTTCCATCAACCCTTCATCAATGTTTCAAATATGTTGATGATAAGGGAGAGGTCCATAAGGAAGTTGCGGATCTTTATCCCTTCAAAGGCGTTGAAGCATACTGCAACGACGCTCGGATGTACAAGGATGAATTCATGAAGATTGTGTTAGCCTTAGACACTGAAGAAGAATAAGAAGCAATGCCTAAAGACACTCTTATCATACCTGTCAAAGGGCGAGTTTTACATCCTCAGTCTTCTAAACCACTGGCTATTCACTTGCCAATTCAAAAGAAATCAGTTGATGCTGATCAGGATCAAAGGGAGCTCACCTCTTCTGAGCCACTTGTTATCGACCTACGTCGTAACAAGGACAAAAAGGAGCTCACCTCTTCTGAGCCACTTGTTATTGACCTACGTCGTAACAAGGACAAAAAGCAGCTCACTCCTTCTGAGCCACTTGTTGTTGATCTCACTCGCAACAAGGAAAAAAGGGAGCTCACCTCCTCTGAGCCACTTGTTATCGACCTCCGTCGTAACAAGCCTCCTCCACGTTCTTCTTCTTCCCCTCTTGTAATTAATCTGACCAAGCCTGTTAAGGCTAAAGGTCCTGTTGTAAATACTGATGTACAAATCAATAAAAAAGCACCTACTTTCCAGTATACTGATGTTATTTATTATACTAAATGCTATTTGGATATGTTGGATAGCTTCCAATCAATTACAATGGGAGTTGTACAATCTCTTCAGACAGAAGTCTCACTTGAAGATCCAGATGATTCTTACCGTATTCACCCTTCTCTAAAGAAAGGTGAAAGTCCAAAACTTTTTAGTAAAGGACCAGAAAAATAATTCAGTTATACAGGATGATAGCAAACTTAACGATACGGGACGTCTTCAATTCCATCGTTATAGTCAACAATCAAAAGACATCATCCGGAAAATGGGCTATGACTTCAAAAGTGGCCTCAATTACGGTAAAGGTAGACGAACTCCTATCCGCACGACTGTTCCGGAAGGAAAGTCGGAAATGTACTACAACAGGACTAAGAAAGGTCTCGGATATACTTCTCCTCCACTGTTATCCCCAGCATTCTCTGACTCAGACAGTGAAGAACGCTCTAATTCATCTGATTCTAGATCTTGGGATTCTGATACTAGCATTGGTGAAGTTCACAGGCTGATCGTATCATCTAACATGGTCTCCGCTGAACTACCAGAAGGCTATGATGAAGACGTTGAAGAAAATCCTGAAACAGATCCTTGGGCTCAACATATGGATAACCAATGGGTACTTCGCTTTGAACAACGTGAACCTCCTACTGAAGATCAATTAGTTCAAGTTGATGTAGGGGAAAAGCGAGTTGCCTCGTCCAATCTTCATCAGCAAGAATCTTCCAGAAGCAGACAAACAGGAGTTAATTCTTCTTATTAAAGAATACATCGACGTCTTTGCCTGGAGTTATGAAGACATGCCAGGTTTAGATCCCAAGATTGCTACACATAAACTGAACATTTTGCCTAATGCAAAACCAGTTAAGCAGCAACAACGGCATTTTAAACCAGAAATGATGGACGCAATCGATGATGAAGTCAAGAAGCTCATTGCTTGTGGTTTTATTCGAGAAGAACAACATCCTGACTGGGTGGCCAATGTCGTTCCAGTTCTAAAGAAAACCGACAAAGTTCGAGTCTGCATCGACTTCCGGGATCTTAACGAAGCATGTCCTAAAGATGAGTTTCCTCTACCTATTCACGGATGTCATGATCGACAACACCTGTGGGTTTGAGCGAATATCCTTTATGGATGGGTTCTCTGGATATAATCAGATCAAGATGAATCCTGAAGATGAAAAGCATACCTCTTTTCCGCACTCCTCGTGGTGTCTATTGCTACACGGTGATGCCATTTGGTCTCAAGAACGCTGGTGCAACCTACCAACGAGCTATGAGTACTATCTTCAAAGACCATCTTCGCAAAACTGTGGAATGCTATGTTGACGATATTGCTGTCAAAAGTCGTCTAAAAGAAGATCACATCCAAGATTTGAGAACAATCTTCAATCTCATGCGCCAACATCAACTTAAGATGAATCCCACCAAGTCATTCTTGGGTGTCTCTAGTGGCAAGTTTCTCGGCTTCGTCATTACCTCTAAGGGTATACACGTGGATCCCGAGAAGATCAAAGCCATTCAAGAGATGCAGTCCTCCACGCAACCTAAAAGAGCTACGAGGATTTCAAGGCCGACTTGCGTACATCAGGCGATTCATTTCGAACTTGTCTGGACGCTGCAGACCATTCACTCAACTAATGAAGAAGGGTGTATCTTTCGTTTGGACTGAAGAGTGTCAACGAGCATTCGATGATATAAAGCGATATCTCATGAACCCACCAGTTTTGGTGCCACCTATCTCTGGCATTCCATTCTTGATGTACGTCCGTGCTATGGACCATTCATTGGGTGCTTTACTTGCCCAAAAGAATAAAGAAGGTCATGAACAGGCCATCTATTATCTTAGCCGTACTATGATTGGTGCTGAACACCGTTATAGTCCGGTCGAAAAAGAATGCCTGGCTCTCATGTTTGCTGTGCAAAAGACAAGGCATTACATCATTGGCCAAACTATTCATGTCATATCCCGAGTTAATCCTCTTCGGGTACTCATGAAGAAGCCCAGTACACTCAATTCTCGGCTGGCTACGTGGGCAATCCTACTAGCTCAATATGACATGGTGTATGTTCCACAAAAATCTGTTAAAGGTCAAGCACTGGCGGACTTCTTAGCAGCTCATCCTGTGCCTGAGACATCTAAGCTCTATGACGAAATTCCAGACGAGACATTGGAAGCCAACATGATCTCTGAAGAATTTCCAATATGGCGTTTATTCTTTGATGGTGCATCGAGAATTGGACCTAATGGTGCTATTGTAGCAGGAGTTGGAGTGGTCCTCGTTTCTCCAGACGGATCAACTATTCAAAGAGCCTACTCTCTTGATGAATCTTGCTCCAACAATGTAGCGGAGTACAATGCTCTACTCATCGGCCTTCAGTTAGCCAAACAATTGAATGTTGAATATCTCGAAGTCTACGGTGATTCTAAGCTGGTTGTTAATCAGGTTAGAGGAACCTATGAAGTCCGTCATCAAGATCTAGTGCCTTATCATGAAGCAGCAATCAATATAGCTATATCATTCAAAGCTTTCTTCATCGACTATGTTCGGCGAGCTTGCAATACCGAAGCAGATGCTTTGGCCAATCTTGCAGCTGTCTTAGCCATCCCTATCAAAAGACAGCAGGTCGTGGTTATCTCCAACCGAGAACTGTTCTGCATCGAAAACAATCGTAATATTGAATTCAGCAACTTTGCTGAAGTCAATGTTACCGATGAAGATTGGAGAACTCCTTTCATTGACTTCGTGGTTCATGACATACTCCCCGAAGATCCTAAGGAGGCTACAAGCGTTCGTCGACGATCTCTCCGATTCTATTACAATCAAACTTCCAAGACCCTCTATCGACGAACTTATGATGGTCTTCTTCTACGCTGTCTCGCTGGTGACGAAGCTAAACAAGTTTTGCGTGAAGCTCACGATGGTGTTTGTGGAGCACATCAACCTGGTCCTAAACTACAGGACCGTATTAGACGCATGGGTTATTATTGGCCTTCTATGGTGTCAGATGCAATTGAATATGCAAGGAAATGTCGTGCTTGTCAAATCCATGCAGACTTCATTCATCAACCATCAGAATTCCTACACCCGACTGCTGCTTCTTGGCCTTTTGAAGCTTGGGGTATGGACATCATAGGTCCTATCAACCCTCCTTCTTCTAGAGGACATCGGTTCATATTAGCGATAACCGACTACTTCTCCAAGTGGGCTGAAGCTATACCTCTAGCTGAAGTCAAGACTAGCAGTGTCATCAACTTCGTTAAACACCACGTCATCTATAGATTTGGTGTACCTCGAAGAATCATCCATGACAATGGACCTCAATTCATCAGCCAGAAGTTTACCAGATTCTGCGATGATCATCGGATTGACAATGTTGCTTCGACAGCATACAATCCTGCTGCTAATGGTTTAGCTGAAGCTTTTAATAAAACCATCATTAAACTCCTCAAGAAGTTTGTATCCACTAACAAACGGAACTGGGGCGAGAAACTTGGCGAATGTCTTTGGGCCTACCGAACTACGGTTCGCAATCCTACGGGCTTTACACCCTTCTCTTTGGTGTATGGCTGTGAAGCTGTTCTTCCTTTGGAATTGCAAATTCCTTCTTTAAGGATTGCCATTGCTAATGAGCTTACCACAGAGAACAACGATCTTCTTCGACTTCAAGAGTTGGAAGCACTTGATGAGAAGCGATTAATGGCTCAACAACATATTGAGTTATACCAAGCCCGCATCTCGAAGACTTTCAACCGCAAAGTTAAAGTCAGAACGTTTCAGCAAGGAGAACTTGTTCTAGCGGTCAGACGTCCTATGACTATGACCCATATGAGCAAAGGAAAATTCGATGCTAAATGGGAAGGTCCCTATGTTATAAGCAAAGTCTTCTCAAATGGAGCTTATCAGCTCTCAGAACTTGATGGTCGAGTTGCTATGATGCCTATCAATGGCAAGTTCCTTAAGAAGTATTATGTATAAATGTAAATGCTTGTAAATCATCAGACAGAATCAAGTTCATAAATAAAATTCAAATTTTATTTCATTATATGATAGTACATGATATTAAAGGTCACTATCATCTTTCTCTACATTGGGACGCGGGCCTACTGTCGTCCTTCTCGAAAATGTGATCAGCAAAAGAACCGAGAACCTCCTTGATGGAACCCACGAGGAACTTGCAGGCGGCCATCCTCATGGCTTCTTCTTCTTCAGTCCTTCCCGGTTCGAGCAGGAAGTCCAGAATGTTCCGTGGTGGCTGGGGTGCAGACGGACCTTCGCCTGCTTCTGTCTCTTTCGGCTGAACTGGATTGGCAGGGCGTTCTTCAGTGCCCTTTTCAACCTGCGAGGCGATCCCAGCCTTCTTAGATGCTTCTCCGGACGATATTTTTATGTTAAAAGAGCAGAAGTGTTTGTTCCTGTCAGATTTCTGCTATATTTATAGGCAGAAGTTCCTCAACTAACGAAACGACACATTCATCTGACGGTTCATCCGTTCATTAACTCCTGATGGTTCATCCATTCATTAACTCCCGACGGTTCATCCGTTCATTAACTCCTGACGGTTCATCCGTTCATTAACTCCTGATGGTTCATCCGTTCATTTATTACATTTATCCTGACGGTTCACCCGTTCGTTCATTCATCTTGACGGTTCACCCGTTCGTTCATTCACCACTAGACGGTTCACCCGTTCGTTCACCATCATTTGACGGTTCATCCGTTCATTCATCATCACTTGACGGTCTACCCGTTCATTCATTGACGACGATTCATCATCATTTATTATCCACATCAACAACTCGTCGTTTTCGACTAAGTTGTCAAATCGAAATAATAGTATTCAATATATTCTGCCACGTCCATATTACCTCTGAGCAGATATAATGAATATAATTATTTTCTACAAGAAATATATCATGTCTTGCACCTCTGAATATATTTTCTATCTCTATTATTTATATCTGAATAAGATATGCAATAAATAATAAGAGCCACAACAAAATGTCTTTTATATCAAAATATGAGGCATTACAGAAACGCAGCTACAGCAACAAAACACAAAAATACAAAAAGTTCTAATCAAGAAGGAGGGACAATCAGATTGTCAATTTGCTGCTTCAGTGTCTGCAGCTCTTCTTCGTGAGTTGATGCTACTATCTTTCTCGCTTCCTCCATCCCACTTTCTTCATCAAAAATGGGCATATCCACTGTCCGGCGGGTGATTTCTGCACCATGGGTTGTCTCATACTCATTCCTCTCTTCAATTAAAGCATTGAATTGTTCAATCACCAGTTGGTGATTAACAGTTTCTTCTTCAAACTCTTGTTGGAGGCGAGTAATTTCTGCTTTCAACTCAGCAAGTCGTCGTCCTTTGCTTTCAGCCATTAAAGTAACTGATTCTATTTTAGAATTGTATTCAGCTGATTTTACAGAATGAGCCTCTAACAGATTTTGAAGGGTTAACCTTTCCATATCAGCAGCTTGAGCCAGTCGCTCAAATTCAGCCTGTACTAAAGAATCTATATCCTTCTTCTTGAGCTCCTTGTACTTCTTGATGGAGACTTCTAATTCGTTCAAAATGTGTTCAAGGAGAGTGGCCTGAGCTTCGTCTCCTTGGTCTCTTATGGCTCTTATTAAGAAAGAAGTTGGCTTCCTAACCATAATGAAGTCAGCCCCTTCTTTCTCTATCATTTTATGGACAAGAGATCCCAGCGACTCGAAGAAGCATCTGGTAAAAGACTGGACAACTTGTTGATTGGTGGCCAAAGTTCCAGGAGTCGTTGCTATACCTATTGAGGATGGGGTAGCAGGTTGCTCGATTCTTTGTGGTTGGACAACAGACTCTTTAAATAAAGGAGCCAGAGTAGAACTGGTCACTCCTCCTGTTTGATCCTCTGCAATAGTAAAATTGTTATTTTACTAATTGTTTGCTGATGAACAAGAAGATCAAAAAAGAACAAATCTTACCTTGTTTTGGTCTAACAACAAGTGCATCCCTTGCTGGAATGGACTCTCTTTGAACAGAAGTAGCCTCAGCTGCAACAGCATGGCTACTGCCCGCTTCCGAACTGCAAGATAAATGATGACTACTATTGACCACCACAGTTGGTATGGGCACCATAGCCAGGTCCGTTGGAAGTGTTGGCAGAATCTCAAGATCTGCAAGAATGAAGATATTTAGTTATCATTTTATTTTAACAGAGAAGATTGCTAGATCTCGTTTTATACCTTGAGGGTCGGTGGTGGGATTTTCTTTCAGAACGCCTTCATCGGCTGCTTCTTCATGAGATATTTCTATCTCAACATTTTCAACAGGATTTTCAGCAACATTTTCTACAGATGCCTCCACTTCAATATGTAACGACCCGCACCCTAGAGTTAGGGCACGAGAACGTAACAACGCCCAGCCTACGCCGCAGTGTCGGCGGTAGAACGCTGTCCTAGGTCTCAATGCATCTAACAGTATAAGATTAAACAGTTTATACTCCCCGAATGGGGGTGACATAGCAGAATGTAAACTCAATCACATCTAAGGTAGAGCATAAAGGAAGATAAATAAAACATGAAATCGAAAAGAGATATAACAGATAGAAGTCTAAGTGTCTAAGATACAAACTCAGAATACATCTCAAAACCCAAATACAGTAATCCATAAATACAACTCAAGATGACTGAAAATAAACTATAAGCAAAAACCCTAGCTATCTATGCAACCTCTATTGTCTCCTCTAGGCTAGCAGGCAACCTCCAGGCTATCTGTAAAATTTATCAACAGGTCCAGTCAGGACAGGAGCGAGCACATTACATCTCAACAGTTCATAGCAGGTTAGAAAATATACTCATGCAGTAAAGTAAGATACAAGTACTGAAAGAAGTGCAGTATAAAAATAGAGAGAGAACTGTTATAGAAATATCTACTATAAATAGAGAACTAGCAGTGACTAGTGAGTCAGAGTACAACATGAACATGTAAATGGCCTGGAATGATTCAATGAAGACACTACGGAATGATTCAATGAAGATACTACTGGTGTATTATTCACATGTCCACTTCTACTCCCCCGTACCCCCAATCAATACACAAGGATCCAGCCAGGTTATGTTATATGATTCCATGCTCGGCCCCCGAAGGGTGATACATGGATGTCCCATAAATGGGGAGTCTGGGGGTTACCCAACTGTGTAAGATTCAAGAGACTCTGTGATCATGAGGGTACATGTCACAAGTAATCAAGTGAACCAAGAAGCATAGTGATACGCCATGTAAGTGAAACGCACAGAACACGTAGTACCCGATGCTCCCTAAGGATAACATCTCAAGAAAGGATCCATATAGTACCAATCCGTGTGACCATCGTGACAGTACAAGTAAAGTAATCTACTGCAGGAAATAATTTTAAGCAGGATATGAAATGATCAGAGAATGTACTCGCCTGATATCTGAATGTCCAAGGTAAAGATACTGTCCGAGAAGAGGTGTCTGGCTCCTAATTAGAACAGCACAAGTCACAACATGTCCAGAAGGGTAATATAAAGCATTACAATGCATTCTACATGAATCTAGGTCAAACTAGGCCAAAGTCAACCCTTGGTCAACTCTGGTCAACTGCACTAGTCAAACTAGGTCAAACTAGGTCATGTCCTAACCCAGCAAGTCTTACTAGGCCTAACCAAGACTATCCTAGCAAGCACACATCAATACAAGGCTATACAAGCCAACATACACCCAACTCTATATAGCATGCAATTATTCAATACTCAAATAGGCAAGAATTCACATTGGATATACACTAGGTAATTTATTACTTTAAGCTATATATGTCTACACATATATACACATGCATATATTGGTATTCAACATTAGGTCTATAATCATGGCATTTCAAATGGTTATATAAACTTATATATTACAACACAATATGCTAACATATATATAATATACATACATAGCTAAGTTAACTATATTCATAAATACTTATTTAAGAGGCTATGTGTGTGTATGTGAACATGGCAAAGGGGCAAGTGAGGGTTAAATGGGCATACATAGTGTATACATATCAAAGAGTGTCAACAATGTGTCAAGTGTGATAGTGTCAACATAGTGTAAGGGGGTACATGAGGTAATATAGGATTTGTGTTAACATAGAATATTACATCTTATTAACTTGTATATTGCATACATTATATCTATTATTACATTACATTTATGCTTGCATTCATTCATCGTTCATTTATTCTCTTGTACCACTATATGCACCATACATTACATACTATGGAACCTACATATTCATTACAAGCCATACTTATACATGCTTACATTAGATAGGATACTTACACCTCATACATCATTTATTTAACCTTACTCATGCTTGCATTCTCTATTTAATTACATAATGTATATATATTAACATGGGTTAAAATCAAATAGAATATTAAATTACACACAAGGGTGCACAAAATGCATATGCCGAAAAGTAACTCCTACTAATAATCAATACTGTACCATCTCAGCATGAATTAAAATCTAAGATTAAAGTATGTTATAGATCTATGTGTTAGCTTTCCGAAACTTTAAACGGATCGCATTTTCGTTTTCGGAAACTCCCGGAATCGCGAAAACACCGAGAATGCGTTTGTCTTTCGAACAGCTGACACTCAAATAATTCTCCAGAAAGTTACAGAAAGAATTAGGCCTAGTAATACATGTTTTTGGAAAGCTAACTTCAATACGCTTCTTTTAAAAAAATGGGAGATTAAACCGAGCTTTGAGCTAGAAGTTATGATATTTCTAAGTTAGGACTGAAATTAAAAACGTGGATAAACATCATGACGGATTTAGATAGTTTGAGCCAAAAGAATACACAATATATATCCTAATTATCCACAACAATAATAGCAATAATAATATGAAGAACCACACTTACAAACTTGATTATATAATCATCATGAACTATTTATTACATATATAAATATAGATACACTCTCATTACAATATATATATATATATATATAAATCTATATATGTAACATGAACACATCCACAACACAAAGGACACTCCTATGACCTCTAAATGGACACAAAATGGACACAAATGGAGATACAACCATGGGGGTCATTCCTATGGGTTCAAAATAGACCTATATGCATGAGGAAATGAAAAGGAGAAGAGATTTATACCTCCCGGTAGATCGAATCGAAGAAAAGCCTTCCCGGAGCGACACCGACACGTAGAGATTTCAAAAGGACACGAACGAGCTCCGAATCCTCCCAAACTTGGGTAGCTTCCTCCTTGGCTAGAATGGAGAAGGAAAGAAGAAGATTTTGTGGTTAAATGGAAGGATTTGGTGGAGAAATTGCTAGGGATTGCTCTCTAGGAATTTGGGGAAGAACAAGAGAGAGAAAAATAGATAGATAATGACAAATGTGAGGCTCAACCCTATCCTTATTATGGCTGGCCATAAAGGTGGTTTTGTCCTATTAGGAAAAGTCCAAAAGCCCCTAGTAACCTATTCTATGAGTATTAGGAAAGGGCTAATTGGTTGGGGCTAAATTAGTCATTCTAAAGTCTCTAATCACACTAACCTTATCCATAATAATTAGTCTAACCTCTAACTAAAATATTTCTATCATGTGGACTAAAATTAATATCATGTGGGCCATGCCTAACTAGTGTGTGGGTCCCACTAGAGTCAAACTACCCCCGGATCCCCGTTTCAAGTCGGATTGAGTTGAAATTCGAACGCGACTCAAATAACCCCAAAACAATATCATAAATAATAAAATAATATCAAAATAATTCAAAGAGGTCAAATGCAAAAATATCCTTAGGCCAAAAATGACATTAAAATATCATAATCACATGGTTAGGCTCTAGGTCAAACAGTCTCTAGGGTTTCACTAGCAAAACGTCAAAATCACAAGTCATTGATTTAAATAATGTTAAAATAATTTAAAATCACCAAAAATTATATCATGAATTAAATATCATTATTAAAATAATTATAAACACGAAATTTCAAAATTACCCTCATTTGGGAAACTGGGTGCTACAACTCTACCCACCTTAGAAAAATTTCGTCCTCGAAATTTAAGATCGATAGTACTCCTTCTAGAGCCTCTAACCTACCCAATATCTAAGGTAACACTTCCTAACACTGGAATAATAAACGGACATCTAAAAAGTGTCAATCTAGGAATACCTTCAATACTGCTCTGCTGTACGGCGGTAATGGAACTTCAATAAAATATGGACTGGAACCTATATCCAAGGGACTGGACCTATTTTAAAGTGGTCTTAACTAAGGATGAAAAGGAACTGATCATAGGCTATAGGTATGCTCAAACTATTATCTTCCTATTAACCATCTATTAATACATTTTATTACCAAAGGAACGATGCATTACTAAGACATATAGGCCCCTATCTCTCATAACACATTTATGCTCACCAAAAGACTAGTACATCCCATCAAGGCTGATACTATAATCTCTCATAAATCTCATAAGCTACATGTTTATAGACATACATCCCCACATCAAGGACTAACCTATATATATCTACAACTGATACTAATGGGGTGACGTCCCTATCTCCCAACAATCAAGGTCTAATTTTTTTAAATCATACAATTTGAAGGAATAGTATACAAGGTCAGGGCATACCGTAGCAGTTGGAAGTCTCACCTAGGTACACTAATCATTCTAGGTCAAAACAGTACTATGGTATCAACACACAAACAATCTAGGGTGTCCTAATTGGAAAGGTAAGGGAACAACAATCATCAAGGTTGTAGGGCTGTCTACCATCCTATATGAAAATTGGTCAATAACAAGCAACTAAGAAATTATTAAAAGGTTACTATTCCATAAAATGGCAAAAATTAAAAATTTAGGCACAACAAATCACAAATAGATTTTTGTCTTGACACGATCTAAGTTGATCAATTTTGGGATAAACGAGATTTGGGTAAGAAGGGAAATCAATAAAATCAAAGTATGAGCACGAGCATCCAATGATGGAGATTCAGGTCATGATTAAATTTAATTCGACTGAGTACGAATACGAGGTTCATAGGCGATAAAAAGATTTCAAGGAGAATTGTCAAGGCTGTCGCGAATGAGACTCTAGGATCAAGTTTAACTATGTCTCCATTCTCGTAGATTGATACATGAAAAAGCGAACCAAAGTACAATAGGTTGATCAGACCATCATGTACCGGTTCTGATTAGACAATATGTTAGTAGGTGGCCACCCAATAAAATATGTCATGACCAAGCTCAAAAATAGATAAGCTTGCAAAACTAAGGCTAATTTAGCAGCACAAGATATAAGGGTGGTAATGATGAAAGGAATTACATAGTCCAAGTTTCTTAACCAACGGGTCAAGTAATCAGATAAGGTATAAGGTTAAGCATCTAAGGAAACAAGCAGAACACCATCACATGTCGGGTCGAAAGAATTGAGTCAAGGCTGAATTTCTAATTAAAATAAGAAGAAATTTAGTATAATGGTAGAGGTTATAGTTTAGCCAGTTGACCAGAAAATCATATCAAGAAAATAGAGTACAAGAAGACGGGTTTTAGTAGGACATGATATACCTACACGAAGGTGAGCTTGTCTAGGTCTTACATATAAGATTTGTTGGAGGGTAACAGCTAGTATTACATTCCGAATATCAAAGTCACGATAAGGAACGTCAAGGATCTCAATTAGAAAGTGGGAGTTCAAGAGGTGGTAATTAATGCACAAAAATAATGAAGATCGAGTTAGTCATCTGCTTCTGATACTCTTAAGTTCATCTGGTCATAACTTGCCAATCATATCTTTACCTCACCAGTCTCCATATGAAAATTTAACCTTTATTTAAACCCTTGCCATGACTACCGTAGGCAATTTCCAATTTCCAAACATCACTCTTGAAGCACAACCCTCACATTTAGGAATCAACATTAACCATTTATTTAAATTTCCAAGTTCTTTCACCTTGTCTTAAATTTGACCCAAAACCTCTAAATTTCGTTTACGAATTCCTTGAATTTGTTCAAATTGTTCTCCTCGTATTATTTAATTTAAATCACTAGGCCTTACAAAACTTATCTTTCATCATAAAATTAACTTCCGTATTTTCTTCGACATACACCCTTGAATATTATTCTCCTAAAAATATTTTACAACAATCTCTAAACTTCCATAACTTTGTGCTCTCTCTATCCCTAGTCATTTCCTCGTAACATCTTGTTTAATATCCTTATTAAACTCAATTAACTTCTCTTTTCCATTACTAACCTTCTACATAGCCTCAGAGTAAAAGTTTTTCCCAGAATCAATAACCAAGATTTTCTAAGTTCTCAAAACTAGGTTGACCTCTGATATCCTCATTAGTTTTGAATACACCTATAAACTATCTCATAACCCCAAAATTTCTCTAAATATAATTGTTTCCAGATTGGCAGTATACATCTCTTTATTCTATTCGAGACCTTTACCACATTTCTATCTCAAGTTTCCATATGAAACACTCCACATTTGATTTCCTTTAGATCATCATAAAATAACCAGTTACGTCTTCTCTGAGCTACATAATTTACGTCACTTCCTTAACATTTCTCAGGCAAAATGATATGAAGATTCAAGAGTTGTCAAGGTATAGCTGACAGAATTATATACGAGATAGGGAATTGATATAATCAGGACAGGTATATAAGACAAGGAATGATGGTAGTAAAAATATTGGCAGGAAAGAATGATAATAGAATCTGTTCTGCTTATCTATTTAAAAGAGGGACCCATTTTTTTGAAACAAGAATTATAATACCAAATCCAAAATAAGGCCTAGCAAAATCATTGGTTTATTGTATTAAGAAGAAATAAATTTTTGTAAGAAGTTACACAAGGTTTATAAAAATAGCTAAAGCTACATCCTAAGTAAACAATGAGAAACAAAACAAAACAAAACAAAACAAAACAACAATAATTCCTTCTCTTTTTTTTGAATGACTGAAACAAAAGTAGAAAAAACATGTTCGAAAACATTTAAGGTAAAATCTGATAATCATATGCGTCTATCCAAAATCATGGTACTCTAAATCCTCGTCATACTAGTGAGCAAGGCTACGATAATTACAGAGTCCTTGACTTATGCACATACCTCTAGAATCATGGTATTTAACATTTTCGCGATGCCGCTAGCTTGGCTGCAAAAATCTTAAATTTCCACACCCGAGAAATATATCCAAAATCAGACTATATGTCCTCACCATGCTGGCTAATGTGACTATAGAAGACAAGATTTCCATAACTTAGATGACCTAGCCCATATAATTTTATCTTGCCAAAAATTAAATTAAATCAACAATGAATACCAAAAAAAAAATCAAATTTATCAACGAACATCAAAATTCAGAAATGAACAAAATCCTTCAAATCATATAACTACAAACTCGGATGCTATAGCTAACATCAAGATTCAAATTTCAACAATCTTCATCAAAATCAATAAATACAAACTCAAATTCAATAATAATCCATCAAAATCAAATTCAATAGCAGAAAGTAAAGATAAATCAAATCAAGGAAAAAAGAAAAGAGTTTTCAAATTGGAGTTAAATAAGATTCTCAAGGGTCGTCCCAGGAATCTCTCAAGGGTTCCTATTTGTGATTGAGTACCTTCAAAATATATCCTAATCCTACTGCAGGCTGTAGTGGTACTCTAGTTCGAATACCACTACACAAACTCGACCTGCATGGGCCACCACTAAAAACGTGTAACGACCCGCACCCTAGAGTTAGGGCACGAGAACGTAACAACGCCCAGCCTACGCCGCAGTATCGGCGGTAGAACGCTGTCCTAGGTCTCAATGCATCTAACAGTATAAGACTAAACAGTTTATACTCCCCGAATGGGGGTGACATAGCAGAATGTAAACTCAATCACATCTAAGGTAGAGCATAAAGGAAGATAAATAAAACATGAAATCGAAAAGAGATATAACAGATAGAAGTCTAAGTGTCTAAGATACAAACTCAGAATACATCTCAAAACCCAAATACAGTAATCCATAAATACAACTCAAGATGACTGAAAATAAACTATAAGCAAAAACCCTAGCTATCTATGCAACCTCTATTGTCTCCTCTAGGCTAGCAAGCAACCTCCAAGCTATCTGTAAAATTTATCAACAGGTCCAGTCAGGACAGGAGCGAGCACATTAAATCTCAACAGTTCATAGCAGGTTAGAAAATATACTCATGCAGTAAAGTAAGATACAAGTACTGAAAGAAGTGCAGTATAAAAACAGAGAGAGAACTGTAATAGAAATATCTACTATAAATAGAGAACTAGCAGTGACTAGTGAGTCAGAGTACAACATGAATATGTAAATGGCCTGGAATGATTCAATGAAGACACTACGGAATGATTCAATGAAGATACTACTGGTGTATTATTCACATGTCCACTTCTACTCCCCCGTACCCCCAATCAATACACAAGGATCCAGCCAGGTTATGTTATATGATTCCATGCACGGCCTCCGAAGGGTGATACATGGATGTCCCATAAATGGGGAGTCTGGGGGTTACCCAACTGTGTAAGATTCAAGAGACTCTGTGATCATGAGGGTACATGTCACAAGTAATCAAGTGAACCAAGAAGCATAGTGATACGCCATGTAAGTGAAACGCACAGAAAACGTAGTACCCGATGCTCCCTAAGGATAACATCTCAAGAAAGGATCCATATAGTACCAATCCGTGTGACCATCGTGATAGTACAAGTAAAGTAATCTACTGCAGAAAATAATTCTAAGCAGGATATGAAATGATCAGAGAATGTACTCGCCTGATATCTGAATGTCCAAGGTAAAGATACTGTCCGAGAAGAGGTGTCTGGCTCCTAATTAGAACAGCACAAGTCACAACATGTCCAGAAGGATAATATAAAGTACTACAATGCATTCTACATGAATCTAGGTCAAACTAGGCCAAAGTCAACCCTTGGTCAACTCTGGTCAACTGCACTAGTCAAACTAGGTCATGTCCTAACCCAGCAAGTCTTACTAGGCCTAACCAAGACTATCCTAGCAAGCACACATCAATACAAGGCTATACAAGCCAACATACACCCAACTCTATATAGCATGCAATTATTCAATACTCAAATAGGCAAGAATTCACATTGGATATACACTAGGTAATTTATTACTTTAAGCTATATATGTCTACACATATATACACATGCATATATTGGTATTCAATATTAGGTCAATAATCATGGTATTTCAAATGGTTATATAAACTTATATATTACAACACAATATGCTAACATATATATAATATACATACATAGCTAAGTTAACTATATTCATAAATACTTATTTAAGAGGCTATGTGTGTGTATGTGAACATGGCAAAGGGGCAAGTGAGGGTTAAATGGGCATACATAGTGTATACATATCAAAGAGTGTCAAAGTGTAAGTGAACAATGTGTCAAGTGTGATAGTGTAAATATAGTGTAAGGGGGTACATGAGGTAATATAGGATTTGTGTTAACATAGAATATTACATCTCATTAACTTGTATATTGCATACATTATATCTATTATTACATTACATTTATGCTTGCATTCATTCATCGTTCATTTATTCTCTTGTACCACTATATGCACCATACATTACATACTATGGAACCTACATATTCATTACAAGCCATACTTATACATACTTACATTAGATAGGATACTTACACCTCATACATCATTTATTTAACCTTACTCATGCTTGCATTCTCTATTTAATTACATAAACATTAACATGGGTTAAAATCAAATAGAATATTAAATTACACACAAGGGTGCACAAAATGCATATGCCGAAAAGTAACTCCTACTAATAATCAATATTGTACCATCTCAGCATGAATTAAAATCTAAGATTAAAGTATGTTATAGATCTATGTGTTAGCTTTCCGAAACTTTAAACGGATCGCATTTTCGTTTCCGGAAACTCCCGGAATCGCGAAAACACCGAGAACGCGTTTGTCTTTCGTACAACTGACACTCAAATAATTCTCCAGAAAGTTATAGAAAGAATTAGGCCTATTAATACATGTTTTTGGAAAGCTAACTTCAATACGCTTCTTTTAAAAAAAATGGGAGATTAAACCGAGCTTTGAGCTAGAAGTTATGACATTTCTAAGTTAGGGCTGAAATTAAAAACGTGGATAAAAATCATGACGGATTTAGATAGTTTGAGCCAAAAGAATACACAATATATATCCTAATTATCCACAACAATAATAGCAATAATAATATGAAGAACCACACTCACAAACTTGATTATATAATCATCATGAACCATTTATTACATATATAAATATAGATACACTCTCATTACAATATATATATATATATATATATATATAAATCTATATATGTAACATGAACACATCCACAACACAAAGGACACTCCTATGACCTCTAAATGGACACAAAATGGACACAAATGGAGATACAACCATGGAGGTCATTCCTATGGGTTCAAAATAGACCTATATGCATGAGGAAATGAAAAGGAGAAGAGATTTATACCTCCCGGTAGATCGAATCGAAGAAAAGCCTTCCCGGAGCGACACCGACACGTAGAGATTCCAAAAGGACACGAACGAGCTCCGAATCCTCCCAAACTTGGATAGCTTCCTCCTTGGCTAGAATGGAGAAGGAAAGAAGAAGATTTGGTGGTGAAATGGAAGGATTTGGTGGAGAAATTGCTAGGGATTGCTCTCTAGGAATTTGGGGAAGAACAAGAGAGAGAAAAATAGATAGATAATGACAAATGTGAGGCTCAACCCTATCCTTATTATGGCTGGACATAAAGGTGGTTTTGTCCTTTTAGGAAAAGTCCAAAAGCCCCTACTAACCTATTCTATGAGTATTAGGAAAGGGCTAATTGGTTGGGGCTAAATTAGTCATTCTAAAGTCTCTAATCACATTAACCTTATCCATAATAATTAGTCTAACCTCTAACTAAAATATTTCTATCATGTGGACTAAAATTAATATTATGTGGGCCATGCCTAACTAGTGTGTGGGTCCCACTAGAGTCAAACTACCCCCGGGTCCCCGTTTCAAGTCGGATTGAGTTGAAATTCGAACCCGACTCAAATAACCCCAAAACAATATCATAAATAATAAAATAATATCAAAATAATTCAAAGAGGTCAAATGCAAAAATATCCTTAGGCCGAAAATGACATTAAAATATTATAATCACATGGTTAGGCTCTAGGTCAAACAGTCTCTAGGGTTTCACTAGCAAAACGTCAAAACCACAAGTCATTGATTTAAATAATGTTAAAATAATTTAAAATCACCATAAATTATATCATGAATTAAATATCATTATTAAAATAATTATAAACACAAAATTTCAAAATTACCCTCATTTGGGAAACTGGGTGCTACACAATATCCTTTTTAGGATCTGAAATATCATCGGCAGTATCAAGAGATATATGTTCTTCATTATCCTTTTCAGGATCTTGTATATACTCATCAACATTTTCAGTCGAAGAACTCTCCTCATCTTCTTCTCTTTCTTCTACTGCTGCATTCCCACTGTTAGTGGCAGTCTGATCCGCCTGCAGACTATAACTGCAATCCTCCAAAGCTGCGATCATTTCACGATCTTCTTCTTCACGAAGAGTCCTGGGAGTAAGAAGAGGTTGAGTAGTCTCTACGACAGGTGAATGGGGTCGTGCAACATTTTGTTCTTCCTCTAAGATATTTTTTCCAGGCTTTTCAACCTCAGTTCTTGGGATAAGATCTCCCCTCTGTTCAGCTTCTTCAAGAGTTTTGCTCCCAGATTCAGAAATAGGTGTGGGAGATGACATTAGAATTCCTACTGCAGCATCTACTGAAGTCAGGATTTGTCTAGAAGAAGATTCTTCCAAAACTCTTCTGGTGACTACTCTCTTCTTTCTGTGTAGAGGTCTGACAGGACTCTCTACATTTACTGGCTCTGCTTGTTTCTCCACAGAAGTTGGAGTAGTGGCAGCTTCTTGATGTGTCTCGGCCAATTGCCGAGATTGGGATCTTGTAGTGACCTTTTCGGAAGAAAGATCTAGAATCAATTTCTTCTTTGCAGCTGGAGCAGGAGGCTCCTCTCTTCTCCTTTTCTTCGCTGGAGATCTACCCACTCTCAGAGAAATACGCATTGCTGCGTTTACTTCTTGAGGGAACATCATATCCCTCGAAACTTCCAAAGGGGCATCGACCGGCACGTGCACCTCCTCATTTACAGGGATCGATAGAGCAATCCTCCCTCTCCTCAGTCTTGTTGCAGTAGCGAAACTATCTGTGAGATTAAAATTCTCGGCAAAAGTATTCGTGGATGTGTAAAATACAGAATATGTGAAGAGCATCCGAGGACCCTGGGGAGTACTCCTTGCTGGCATCGAAAATGTGTCTTTTGTATCACGGGCATTGTAATAAGCCCAAGCTCTAACCCCGTCTATCAAATAACCTTTGCCTTGGAGGCAGGTAATTGCGTTCCCTACATGGAACTGATCATACCCAAACTGCCGAGCAAATTGGCTGGGAAGATATGGTTCTAAATAGCACTCTTCTTCGAACCGATAAACCAGATGTGATGGTCGAATCGTCTTCAACCATTCAAAGGCTGTACGGGTCAGAGGTTGTATCTTCGAATCCACCATATTTGTGGGCATCTGATCGTACCCAACAGGGAAAGGAGCACAACAGAAGTTCCATCCTCTATTCAGATTCAAAACGAATCTACACTCACTCAAAGAAGTGTATTTCCATTTTCCTTCAGAATATCTTCGGAGAAAACTGCCATCAACTGGTCCCATGCCGGGGTCCATTAAGGTTGGATAGTGAAGAAGCAACCATCCAAATAAATATGTATATGGCAATTCCAAGCGAGGGAACTCTTTCTCTCCCTTCGCCTTCAGCATCAAGTCGATGTATAAATGAAGACTGGTGTTTAGCTTGCAGTCATTGCTGATAACAAGTCCATCTTATAACCGAAGACTAACTTGACAGCAGCAAACAGAACACCGCGGTGAAAACGATCCACGGTACTGGATCCTGGAACCACAAACCTCCGAAGCCAGTATGTTAGGAATCCTGCCAGTTGTGCTTCTTCGGACATGGGTCTATAGCCCATTCTTAAATAACTCTCCAAATTGTCCCCTCTCTTCAAAGGAGGATACTCATGATCATCTTTCACTTCTTTATCAAAGTGACCACTCTGTTCCATCAGTTTTATAACCTCTGCACTGCTCAAAGGTTTGAAGAAGGTAGGGTAGCATTTGTCGGTCTCCTTGGTCTTCTTCTCTTCTATATGATTGAGAAACAGATATGGTAACCATTTTGAAGAGTAACAAGTGTTGGCGGTAGCACTCTTGTAATATAGAGAACAGATTTTGTAATGGCATAATAGTTCTTCGAACACTGCCACCATCTCTGCATTCTCTTTTCGGAGCTTGTTCAGCTCATCATTTGTCGGTACATACTCCTCATACGGAGTATCTGCCATGGGCAAGTATAAGATATACTTTATCTCGTGGAGTGCAAAGCCCATCTCTCCACTTGGGGTCATGAAGGTTCCCGTCCTATAGTTGTACCTTTCAGCTAAGGCTAAAAACATATGAGGATTGGGAGCAAATCCGTATACAGTAGCATGCACTGCTTGATATAGATCAATCTGTTGGAGTCTGTCTTGGAATGTTGTCAAGATCCAATTCGCAATATAGCTCCATCGTTTGTAGTCTGGATTCACCAATCCAGTCATTCTGATGTCTTGTTCGGGATATCTTCCTTCAGCCTTCGCAAATTCATTTGCGAATATTGGTGTTCTAACAGCATCAGCATAGAAGAGTTCTCTGGTGGAATGCATCCAGGTCTCAAGCCTCTCAACAAGCAGCTATATCTATCAGAGGAGCTATAAAACATATCCCTCTTGTTTGGCCCTTTCTTTACGAAGATTTTTCCTGCACGGGCATCCTGAAACAGAATGATGTTCCATTCCATCTTCCTTGGGTAGCTCGCATGAGCGTACCGCGACAAAGGCAGGCAGCGAGCAATATCTGGTATGAAGAATGATCTATCTTTCTAGTGAACTATTCTATCCTCCATTCTTGGCCTAGGTTGAGAGACTTTCTCAAAGGCATCCCCGAATAGGAATAAGGGTTTCTTATGAATTACAGCATCAGCTGATTCTAGAGGCTGTCCATTCATCAAACACATTAAAGTATCATTATCCTGAGAAATCAGTATAGCCTGACGGAAAGCCGGCAGATCGTACTGAGGATAGTGAACATGAGACAGATCTTCTTTATATTCAGACTCTGAGAGGGTTCCCACAAAATGTTCATAATCTGGGTCTTCATTGACCTCAACTGCATCAACAGACAGATAAATATTAGTACAAAGTCAAAATCTCTGTTTTAAAACATAAAACATTAGAGTGCGCAACCACAGATTGCACTGACATGACTTGCGCAACAACAGATTGCGTATCACAGAAAGATGCGCAAAGTGATAGTTTGCGCTGACAACCTGCGCAAAGCAATCGATTGCGCTGAATTCCTGTCAGCACAATTCAACAAGTTGCGCAGGAATGCAGCCTTCATAAAAATGAGGACTGACAGATTGATGCAACCAAAAAACCCTAAAAAGGGTGGCGCAATATGAACTCATCTCTAAAAAGAGATGAGTTTCGAAGATCAAAGGAAGTCGAATCACCCTAAAAAGGGGGTTTTCGATCGGTTCAACTACCTCTCAGAGCGGGGTGCGCAGATTCGTGTCGAGATGCCCGCCGTGCAACTCTGTCAGATGACTCGGCCGGAGCTTTTCTTTTCGCGGCGGCGGTGGCGGCAACATTGGATCGTCGTGGTGCCATGACAATCGTCGGAGGAGGAGAACAGTAAGGGTTGGGAGATTTTCTTCTCAAGAGCTCGAAAGATTGCAAAGTAAAGAAATAAAAATGAAGAAATAGATATTTATAGTTTTCGAAATACAAAACGGATGCCTCGGATTGCGCCTAAAATTGTGGTCTTTTCGCTTTGCACAGACAGCTCAGCATCATGCGCAAAGTGATTCAACATTTAAAAATTCAAAGTATTTCGAAATTTTGAATAAAATCAACTTTCGAAAACTTTGAAGGGGACTTGTAGGTCCTAAAAAAATCAAGTTGCATCAATCAACAATGTCAAAGAATTAATATATACATCATTTTGATGAATTACGCAGGCAACAGATTGTGCAGCAATCCGATTGCGTACACTGGTTTGCGCACACTTCCAATTGCGCAGGCTGACGTGGCAGAAGTCATCATTACCTAAATCAAATCAAATCTTTCTGACAAACTAACAGCACGGATAACGAGGAGACTGTTCATTTTTGGCGTCGTACAGTGCTCGAGGGCGGCTGACAGCTGGCTGCGCAATCCATTCTTGTGCAAACTGAGTCTGCGCAAACCATTCCTGCGCATTCTGAATCTGCGCAAACCAAGGCTGCACAGTTTAGTCTGCGCATTCTATCAACATAACTGATAAAGTATACGTGGCATTCATGCCATCAATTGCTCATTACGTGGCAACTGTTTATGCACGATCATGCGCATTTTAATCAAATGATGCCATGTGTCCATGATAGTTGGCCCACGATCCAACAACTGCTTGCACAATCCAATGCTGCGTAAACCAATTACTGCGCAAATCATCCTGCGCAGTCCAGAATAACTGAAAGTTAGTTATTTTCAGAACTCTATAAATAGAGTTTCAAGTCTTCATTCAGGAGAATCAAGATCAGAGATAAAATATTCAGAGATCAGAGAGTCCAGGAGTTCTTGCTCAAGTGCTGCTGCATTCTTCCGAGGCTTTTGCCTTCAACTTCCGAGGCTTTTGCCTTCAGTTTCCAGAGTTGTTTTCAACTTCAATGGCTCCGTCTTCAAAGTTCACATCGTCCAAGGGATAAAGCAATCGTCATCTAGATTGGATTCCTATAGTTGTAATTTTCCCAGAATTCTTGTAATCTTTATTACACAGTTTGTATCAATAAAGTTCGGGCCATGCCAAATGGGTTAAAACAAAAGCCCACCCCGGCACATAGCCCATGACACGATGGGTTTCAAATCGGGTCAGGTCGGACCTCGATATATTCTATGTAAAGCATGAATTCTATATAGAATAAAATCCGAATGTTGGCCAACCTTCATTATATGCGAATGCAAGTAAAGCATGAATTTTGCTCAAGAATAAGGATAAGGATGCTTGATTAAAAGAAATCAGTTACTTCCAAACATAGCTTCCTATCTATTCAAATGACATTGTTATACATTTCTTGTCAAAGATGGGGTACTCAGCTTTGAAGCGTGTGCAAGAAAATTATACCATCTCCTCATTGTTGCATGGTTCCTCATATCCAAACTGGTTGCACAAAAAGCCAAAATCTCTACATCTATGTTGACCACAACATTTATAAATAAGCAAAATAATAACTTAAGCATTGGCTACGAGAAAATCAATAAACCAAATCCAAATTAGTTGGACACACACTATTTTATGCAACTGTATACTGATTTTACTATTATGCTTGTTAATGTTAACCCTGTAATTCAAGATGTTGCGGCAGCTACTACAACAATTAATAGTGAATGAGGCAAAATGTGGTACAATACATAACTTTTCTTTCTATACCCAACTTCCAAGAAGAGGTATCTGTATTCTATACACATCATCTATTACGTAACTTTTTTTAACACATTTAAAGACATGGAATATAGTGTATAGCTATATCGGGTCGAGTGGGTCGGGACGGGCTTGGGCTTCAAGTCGGGCCTCTTTAATGGACCGATATATGAGACCCGACACGTCCTGATATACTGGGTTGGCCCGGCCCGGGCCCATAATTAACCGGGCCAGGATGGCACATGGGTCATTTTTCGGGCCGGGCTCGTGTTGGGCTGGACCTGCCCGGCTATTTGACAGGTCTATCTGTGGTCCTGAGCTGAAAATCTAAATCAAAGTCTGTGTCCGAGTCCAAGTCCAATGAACCTATACGTATAAACAAATCAAATTAATATTTGAATGTAAACCTTGACATTTATCATATTCATTAGGCTCAATGGGTTTTCTAGGTCTTGACAATTATATAGGTAGTGTATACGCATTTACCCTTACCTTCGCTATCCATACTATATGCCTTTATACCCTCTATCTGGATACCATATGCCAATTACTTATTCCCTTTACCTATATTCATATACCCATTATATATATATATATATATATATATATATATATATATATATATATATATATATATATATATATATATATATATATATAGGTATATTTCCTTACTATATATATCAACAAAAAAAGCAAATAAACCAAAAAATTGAATAAACCGAAAATCGAACCAATTTCACTCAGTTCGGTTTGATTCGATTATGGGCCAAAACGTTCTATTTCGGTTTTGATTATTCGATTTTCGGTCCAATTTGGTTTTAGTTATTCGGTTTGAACCGAATTATCCGAATGCTTACCCCTACAACATATAATGCTCCTATGATAGACCACTAACATAGTAGCTACTCTCTGTACACACATTGATAGGATGACCCAATGAACATACCATGTCTTACACATGCTGCTAAACTGCACTTCCCATCCACCCCACACACGCACATGTATCCACCCATAGGTACACACATGTACTACCTTCTGCTGCTACTATTCAGCTGAGCTGCTGTTTCAAAATTCTGCACACTGCTCCAACTGTAACTAGCTACTGCAGAGTTTCCTACAGGTGAAAACCCTTGCTGCTAGGCAGTCTACATGCCGACAGTCACTGCAGGCTGCTACACAGACTAAGTCCCTGTGCACGACACTCCCTTGACACCCATATCCTTATTCCTCACTCACATATACGCACTCAAGCACTCACTCATGTGCACCTGTAACACACATACACACATAGGATACACCTATACACAACAAAGGTACACTCTTACACATATGCACTTATTAACTAGTAGCTGCCCTCTAACCAAATCTCCCTCATACTACACATATTTATATACACACATGCATATCTAAACACATATATGCATACACTAATGATACACTACCCCCTCAAATCCTGTACTGTTGTTATATATAACCACCCTTCACTCTATGATACATACCCACAAATTTTACACAAGAAACTAATATATACCAAATATTGACTCATACCCCAGTGAACTTATACTCTCTACAATGTCATCTGGACACTACATAGATTCATTACACACATACCTAACCTGACTGTAGCTAACTTCAGTCCTTCCAAAACAGCTACAATAACTATTGCTAAGAGAACCTACACAAAGTATCATGCACACCTACATACACTACTACGCCTAGATTATTCCACTTGCACCCAAATACCGGCTGCTATTGATTTCTACAACTAATATGCCTTATTGCTCTTCCCTCATCCTGTCACACACACCTACTATAATTTCATTCCTGCTACAGGGAATGCACCCCTCTTAATAGGTTCCCTAATACATATTGCACACATTGCATAAATCTGTAGGTTGTATATTCCACACATACATGTAACAATCCCTAGACATTAAACACACATGATTAATCCAAAACACATACTTGTAATAACATCATTTGGACACTCACGGATGTGAACTGTCACATACTTCAACACCAATTTTAAACACACACAAGTACATAAGGCTGTTACACAAAACCCTGCTATTGAACACACATATCTTCACTGCTACTATGCAGTACACACTGATACACGAAATATGTTTCCTATACTGTTGTCCATGTTCAGCATTGATACATAGGTTAACACACAAACCCAATGATCACTCCTACACCATCACATACATCATTGGCACAAGCCAACATCATTCCACAACCATCCCCCCATTACATATACATATATAGCTATACATTCCATGTGACACTGAACTGAACCTACACTATATATACTAGCTGCCATTCTAATACCCTCCCCCATTATATACCCTATGGAAACATGCACCCACATAAGATGCACTGTAAGCCCCCTAATTTTGGGTATTGTTTTTTTAATTATTTTTATTTATTTAATATGGATTTTTAATATAAAACTATATTCTATAATCAATATTGACTATAGAGGTACTTTACCGTAGCTTTTATTTTTGAAACACAACAATTATCAATTATCAAATCTAGTTCCATATTCGTAATCTAGACGATTCTACCTTCATTTTGATATATCGTGTCCCACTCAAACATGTTCCTTTGCACTATATATTTCTTGCACAACTTTGGGATCAAAATAGTCATTTTAGTCCTTACCATAAAATTAAATGTATTTTTCAATTTCCATTTGAGGCCCAAATCGATCTAAACATTTTGACCCATATATGGTTTTGATATATTTTAAGCCTACTACACACATGTCATTGGTGTCTCACTCAATTGAGTTCCTATGTGCTATTTATTTTTAAATGGCGCAAATGAATCAACTATAGACTTATTGGATTCATTTCGATCTAAATAATTTCATCGACCCAAAACTAGACCAACTGGGGTTCAAGGAGCCTATTCTAGGGTACCCTAACCTATTAGACATATTTTATATTAATTTATATGAATTAAAGTACAGCCACATTAATTCAAATATATTTTTAAACAACTCTATAACAACTTTCCTATTTTGGACACGATTTAAATCCTTTTTGGACATATCGTGGTGCTTGAATGGAGTATCAAATCTTCTCAAACCTAAATCAAATCAATCCTAACCCTTAATTCTTTGATTCCCTATATTTAAACCTCATATTTTGTCCGCAATTTCTCATAAATCTCTAAAACCCGACGGAACCCTCCCAGTTTTGTCGTGTAGCATTTTGGAACCCAACAGAAAACCCTTTCAAATCTGAATTTCCACCACCTCTAACATGAATCCAAGATAACCCTCTCATGTCCTAGCAAGCCCCCAAAGGTCTACGACAACTTTGTGAGGAGTTGTAGATTTTAGAAGTCATTTGAAGTTGGGTTCTAAGTCTGAATTTGTTCCAGCAGGTACGCTATTTTGCATCTAAGGTTTACTATACTTACCAACATCCTTTTCTCATGAAACCAAAATTAATAGTAAGATCTCTATATCTATTTTCATGTCCAATCGGCCACCACACAGTTCCAAACGGTTTGTCGGAAACGTCCGTTTTGCTACAAGGTGTCCAGCTAGGACCAATTCTTTTGTGTACGAGTTTTCGGTAAATTCCCGACCACTTCAAATCTTCCTATATTTTTGGTAAGACTCTAGACATCCTAAGCTTTCTATTGAGTATGCTTTTGTAGTATTTTATTAAGGTTTACTATTTTAATAAAATTTAGACTTGTCATCATAATGTCGGAACACCCAAAACCCATAGGTTCTATGTGTCCATATGCTTCAGAACTTCATGAGACATATACAAATTAATTTTGTACATGTTTTGATAAGAAAAACATTTTTTTACATATTTTATACTAATTTTTCAGAATTATTGTTTATAGAGAATTTGTCGTTTCGGGAGCCAAACTATAGAACAAGTCTAAGTATATTGATGTATAATCAATACAAGACTTGTATACATATTTTTCTATGAATAAAATATATTAATTATTATTATAGAATATTTATAATTTTTTTAGAATTAAATAAGATATTTTTTATGTTATTAAAATAATACTTTTATTGGTAGATCAAATGTTATATATTTTTATTGAGTATGATAATTAATATGGCTAGTTTGGTATATATAAATTATTATGGTCTATATAAGGTAAGTTCATGTATGGTAAGTTACTAGTGTGATATTGATAGATAGTATATTTATTATAGGTATACGAGACGAAGGTAGCGAGGACACTGGAGCCGGATCGTCGTTTTCTCAACTATAATTTGCTGGCAAGTGTAACTTGCCATCACTAAAGATTTGTTTTTTTTTACTGTTGTTTATATTTTATTTATCATGACATATGATTTATTCGATATTTAGCGTCCGGATTGGATTCGGATGCGATGTCAATTTATGGACATTGTATCGACATTAGATATTGCGTGCATTGTGTCATTTTTATTGACACGATTGACCCCAGGACACTGACACGTTCATGACATGAGGTTTACATGAGTATTCATGGCATTGAGTTCACAGTAGGTTACTAGATTATTTATTATTCTTATTTATAGAGATGTTGTATTGAATTGATTTGCTAGATTCTAGACATGGGGTGTGGAGAACTTGAATACGATATGAGACTGATTGTATTGTGACATGTTATTATTGTGTGCATTTGTCTCTGTAGAAGAGTTATGGCATTTATTTTATTAATTGATTGATATTCCTTGGTTCATGATACAGCAATGGGGACAATAGCCTACTGAGGAGCTTGTGAGCCTCAATGGCAAGGTTTGATAATCTAGTACATATTTTCCCATGCATATCACGTAGACCGGATATATTAGATTGCCTGATTATCTATATCTATACCTTGGCATGTATATTATGTACCTTGTTATGTCCCTTAAGGTCCTGGTGATCTCTCCTGGTAGTTGTTCATGCAGAAATAGTCTGTCAAGACCCGCTCTCGAATAATCGGGTACGACTCAGATTACGCCCGGCCTACACTATCGTGGACAGCGGTAGTCAGCCGTCTAAACCTCAAGAATCATCAATAATAAAATGTATCGATCGCCCATCACAGCAACTAGAATGTTCAAGAAAATCACAGCAAGACAAAGTCACTATTGTAATGCCCCGCTCCGCACGGTGCATTATGTTGAGTCGTTGACTCGAAGAGTTGCATTGACCCGATAAAGTATCGATGCGAAGCGATACAAAGAGTTATGTTGGCCCGAAGGAGAAAGCATTGAGTCGGTTCGAAGACCTAATAAATCGAATCAATACAAAGCATAAGTCTGTTTCGGACAAGAATTGATTTTAGTTGGTTTCGTGTACAGGCTATACGTTTACGCTGAATTATAAGAGGTCGACATTTTGTCTCTTTTGTAATGGAGCCCGCCAAACCAAAGTATCACCTCACAACAGTCTGAGACATGAGCACAATAGGCTGAATCAGTCGAATAGTTCAACGCAGCACGAAGTGCTCGAAAGGCTAAGTCAGAAGAGTTGGTCGTGAAATAAAGTTATAAAATCGAGCCGATAAGCGTATCGACCTAAGGTGGAGGACTTTGACCCTTCTTTCCTACTCCATCATACCTAAGTAAATGTACTATTGTATATTATGTTAACCTATCGAGTCCACAGGTGTGGCTCGATCGAGAGATAAATATAGTGCAGGTCAAACACTAAGATTGAATAATTGAATTGAAACGTACATCAAATGTACGAGTCGCTATAGAACATCGAAATATCTCAAAGGCGAGCGCCTCGGTGCGCAAGCCATAAGAACATAGGATAACTACATTGACGAGTGCCTCAGTGCATGAATCGTTCGTGCCCCAGCGTACGAGTTAGAAGGCTAGAATATTAAAAGACTATATCGATGTGAGTGCCCTAGTGCATGAGCCATAGAACATTGAATACCGAATCGAAGCGTGCATCGAATGCACGAGTTGAAGGATATCGAATAACTATTGAATGCGACATGCTGCCTTAAAATTTTTGGGACCTTCGGGTCATTCACTTGGACATTGAATCGAGGCAATGTAACATCGAAAGAAAGAATAAAATCGTACAAAGAATGTGAGAATATAGAAGGAAAGAATGTGAGAGAGAAAGAAAGAGTGGGAACATTGAAAGAAAGAGAAATGCAAGACGATGTGAAGTCTGAGTTTCGGACTCAAGACTATGTTTAGTTGTTTGAGTAAAACGCACGTTGCATGGTCAAATGGACTTGAGATATTGCCCGTGCACGGGTTGAGTAATTTTTCTCGAATGAGTTATTGGTCGGGACACCGGGACCATTCGTCCTAGGAGGTATGGTTAATCTTGTCGACGCACATCTTTAAGACGATTAGCGACCGATTACTGATGTAAAAACCATAATGATGGTAAGCAGCAAGATGTTCTCCGATTATTGGGATAGAAACCCCTAATGGGACGCACCGAGCTACCCAAATTGAGAGGAGAATATAGTCCATTATGGCGCAGAGACACCAACGACCTTTATATAGTAAAAAAATAGTGGTCTGAAAGTGCAGGCACACAGAGATCCTGCACAAAGTTCACTTATAACATGACAGGGAAAGATGGTAGGCATATTAACCTTGCATCGGGCGAGGGTGAGTGCGTTGATGTTGGTAAGAAGTCACGAAACAACACGAGATTGCTATATGTTGCCTGCTCGCTTACGAGAACAAATGATAACATGTTTGCCATGAAATACATGGTTAACTGCTTTCGAATATGCCATGAAATCGACCCTAAGACAAATATAGAAACATCATAACTTAAGCTGCATGATTCATATATCCCCTTAATGTCGGTTTAGTAAAGTGGGTATGACCAGTGCGCGAGAGGATTAGTACTGATCCCCCACCAGATTTTTGTAAGATGCAGGAAATGGATTGCTTGCGGCAAAGCTTCGCTTGAATGCGCTGAGGCATGGAATACCGTAACATTTTGAGGCGTGCGACCGTATTGACGCTCAGACTTACAACATGATGATTCGGTCGAGATATAGAAGACATGATGTGTGGAACGGTGAAATCCTTTGTAGGCAAGAGAGAACTTGAGTGTTGTAAGCCAATCTGGCATGATTTATTTGGGTTATTGAAAGCCTGTATAATTCTACTGCTTATCTATTAAAAAAATTGTTTCGTATACTCTGTTCCTTTCGCTGCTAATATACAAATCAAATATGACCATTATGAGAACCTGTTATCTTGCCTTGTACGAGTGTAATTCCAGACTCGTACGACATCACGCCCCAGCGAGGACGAACGATTCAGCTGAATCAATGCGAGAACGAACGATTCACCGGGTCGGAGCGTGACAAAGTGGTATCAGAGCTCTAGGTTCAATTTTCTCAGGACGTTTGCTTTGTTTTGATTCTAAAAGTTGCCCACTACGATCAAATGACTTTTGACTCTACTCAATGCCGTACTGGATGTTCCATACAATAAGTCTAATATAAAGTTACGTAATTTTTCCGCACGTGTTACAAAATTTACATGATGTTTGCTGAGTACAGTCGTAAAATGTTTATTGCTGCAAGTACAATAGTCGTGAGATGTGAATTAAAATATTTGTTGCTGCAAGTGCAACAAGTTGTGAAATGTGAATTGAGATGTTTGTTTTTTTAATACAGCAAGTCGATATGAGAAATGCTGGTTACATCGATATAACAAAAGTCACAAGATGTTTTGTTGCATAAATTACAACGAGTTGAATTGTGATTTGTACATTATGAATGGACATGAAAGTCGATAACGAATGTGTTGAACAAATTCGAGTACTGGCTTTGAATATCGGAAATGAAATGTTGCACGAGATGCAACGGATGGAATTAAAATTCGTTAATCGATAGGAACAAATCGGTTCGATAGTGCACCGAACTTGAGTGGGTGAAATGTATATACTGGCCAAATTGTGTCGGATTTTGATTTAATCGAAAGTGAATTTTGTGATCGGTATGGTTACCGTAGGATAGTTGTTTGGAATAAACATTGATTCGTATCAAGTATGATACGAGAGAAATGACTTGATTTCTGAGTGGTATATACCATACCACCTATGCGACGAATGTCTCGATTCTGAGTGGTATATGATATACTACTTGTACGATGGTTTGCATCGACACATTGCGTAAATTGTGGAAGAATTCTCTGCAGCGGACGAAATAGTACCGAGACTCGATTGGAAATTTGTATGACGGTTCATTGATGCAAAGTGTTCTTCGATAATCGGTTAGAACGACCATGCTTGGACTTCTATCAATGAATGATATATCGAACGAAATTATAAGTCGATTGAATGATCGAGATTAGCAAAATGATTATATGCTTCGAGGCAATAATCAGATCGATGTGATAGAAAACTTGAATGTCATAATTGGGTCAACAACTTGCGAGCTCGATGGAAATGCTGATCGATACGAGTTATAATCGGTTCGCACGACTTGTGAGCTCGATAGAAATGTTGGTCGATGTGGATTGTAATCGGATCGCATGAACTGCGACTCAATGAAAAGTTGGTTGATGTGGATAATCGTGCCTAAGAAAATATTTGGTTATGTTACGACAAAACTCATTTGAGTACGACTAAATCGTGTAAAAACTTAGATGGTATGATTGTATAATTCGAGGGTTCGATGTTGGATAACCGGTAACTCTGTTACGCAATCGAAGTATAGCGGGATGCGAAGAATCAGAAAAATAATATATTACGTATAGAAAAGTTTATTGTCAACTTGGATATCAGCGATGCGAGTTAAGTCGACGTTGATACAGATTCAAAGTTGACCCTCGCGCTATCGAAATTGATACGCGAGAAAAACGTAAACACGATACGAGAATACAAAAGGAAGCGGGCCTACGATATCAAAATTTTTATAAATAGCAATACAAGAATGTCAAACTGGTTGATCGTAAATTTTGTGATTGATCAGTCGAGACTGTAAAGTCATCGACGATTATTTTGATGTGTATAGCATCTCAGGTGTTGACCGTAGGTATATAGACTCGAACTCGATACTGTAGGAATGAAATAGTAAAGCGTAATACTCTAGAGGGGGGTGAATAGAGTTGGCAGCAGAATAATGCTAATTAAAAATGTTAGCAGCACAATCACAGAATATTAATCACAACTGAAATAAAGTAAAGACAGAGTTAAGAGAGCAAACACAAAGACAGCGATGTATACTGGTATCCCTCTGTTGAGGACTAATCCAGTCGGTAGAACTCTTGCTACCAGTTGAATCCACTATTGGAAAAACTGCAAGTTTTCTTACGAAGTCCTTGCAACTTCTACAACGCGAGCTTTGATACGAAGAACTCGTCCAACTTTAAATGTGAAGAGGTATTCTTCAATCAAGCCTTCTGATTATAATCTCTCAGAAACTTCTAGACCGTACCGTACTGGCAAATTGACTAGAGGATTGTAACTGGCTTGGGATCTGAAATTGAAAGCTCTAGAAAACTCTTTGGAAGACTGAAAGCTTTAGATAGAGAGAAGATTGAAAGTGAATGAGTGAGTTGAAATGATCGAAATCCTTCTCTATTTATAGGAGTTCCAAAGGCAGACTTCTGACAGAATTCGGGCAGAATTCGGACAGAACTCTATGAGCAAATCTCGGTCAAATCCGCAACTGCAGGAGGACCAAGTTTCAAGGATTCAAAATCACAACGGCCACTAACCGAACTCTGGCCGAACTCGGTCCGAGTTCTGTCAGGGTTAAGTCAGGGTTTAGTTAGGGTTTTGAAAAAGCTTTTGGTGATCTTTGAAAACCTTTTTGAAAACCTTTTTGTAAACCTTTTTTGAGAGGTCATTTTAAAAACATTTTGAACTCATTTGAGGGTAGCCTATTTGCCAGTACGACTCGGTGTACAACATATTTCTAGACTCAAATAAAATAAAAATATATTGCATAAGGAATTACAGACTCGAGTAGGCAAACAGATCTTCGATCTTGAATTCAGTGGATAGCCAATCTTGATCATGTCCAAGAATCCGAGATGTCCCGTATATCCAGACAGAGTTTGATCAATTATTAAAATCAGGTTGACCATATGACCAATGGGCCAACAATCTCTCCCATTTTGATAATTGATAAACTATGAATGATATAACATTAAGCTTGTTCAAAATAATATCAAAAAGTAGAAGTAGAATTGTTCATATCCTGTATTCTCAAAAAAATGTTAGATCTTTAATTTTCTCCCCCTTTATCACTTAGCAAAATAATTGTAAAAGATAAAGCTCCCCCGCAATCAAATACGTAAGTAACAAATAGTGAGAAAACTAATAAAAATAAGGCATAATACTAGAGAAATATCGCAGGCATGTATAAAATCATCACAGGCATGTAATTTCACAGACAGTTAGAAAGAATGAAGCAACATAGAGAGATAGTGCTAACATAAACTGAAACTGAAACATAGTGATGAAATAAACTGGAATGCCATAAACTGAGGCAAAATAAAACATGTCCATTCAAATAAATAAGTACTGAAGCAAACTACAAAGTGCTGATAATAATCAAAAAGTACTGATAAAAACTTGGAATGTTGGAGCATTTCCAAGTGTACAATAAAATATCACTCAAAATCAGATAGTCACATCTCCTCATCATCATCATCATCATGATGACCAGCTTGGCTCATTTCAAATATTTAATTCAAAGATTAGTAATTTCAACCTTCAATTAACATAATTACTATTATTTTATAGATTAAATGTCGTTACACAGCGACTGTCTCAGATTATGTAGGAGTACTGTCCCAGCTGGCGGAGGTTCACCGGGGAACTCTTAAGTACCGCTTCACTTCAACCGTAGTTGTGGTGACAGACAGACTCTTTATTGGCTTGTCTCTAACACAGTTTTTGCGTAATGATATATAACCATAAAATAAAATTAATTAATATTATTGACGTCCAAAATTTCTAATTCTCGACGTAAATAATTGAAACGATCTTCCGCTAGAGGTTTAGTGAAGATGTCAGCTAGTTGATTTTCAGTATCTATGTACACAAGGTTTATATCTCCATTTTGATGATGATCTCTAAGAAAGTGATGTCGAATCTCGATATGTTTAGTATAGTGACATACTGGATTCTTAGTCAAATTAATAGTGCTCGTGTTATCACAAAAAATGAGAATATGTGTGTAAAATAAATCATAGTCTTCTAGGGTTTGTTTTATCCACAAAATCTGAGCGCAACAACGTCCTGCGGCGATGTACTCAGCCTCTGTTGTTGATAGGGCTAGAGAATTTTACTTTTTACTAAACCATGAGACTAAAGCCTTGTCTAAGAAATGACAAGTGCCACTGGTACTTTTTCTATCAACTTTGCATCTAGCAAAATCTGCATCCGAATAACCAATAAGGTCAAAGGACTTAGTTTTGGGATACCACAAGCCAA
The DNA here is from genome assembly GCA_029216955.1 of Iris pallida. NCBI lineage: Eukaryota > Viridiplantae > Streptophyta > Magnoliopsida > Asparagales > Iridaceae > Iris > Iris pallida. The sequence continues at coordinate 3,361,453 of JANAVB010041019.1, forward strand.
CAGAAGAAGTGCCCTTAAGGTATCGAAAGATACGCTTAACTGCGGACAGATGTGATTCCTTTGGGTTAGCTTGAAAACGTGCACACAGGCAAACACTAAACATTATATCTGGACGACTAGCAGTTAAATAAAGTAAACTACCAATCATGTCTCGATACTTACGTGTGTCGACTGGCTTGCTTTGTTCATCTGAATCAAGCTTTGTTGAAGTTGCCATTGGAGTGCCAATAGGTTTGACATTGTCCAGATCAAACTTCTTTAGCAGATCTTTTGTATACTTGGCTTGATTTATGAACGTTCCATTATCAGTTTGTTTGATTTGCAGTCCGAGAAAGAATTTCAGCTCTCCCATCATGCTCATCTCAAACTCATTCTGCATACACTTAGAAAATTCTTGACACAGAGATTCATCAGTAGATCCAAATATAATATCATCAACATAGATTTGAATTAAAAGAAGTTTGCCATTAAAAGACTTAATAAACAGTGTAGTGTCAACCTTGCCTTTTAAAAAAATGTTGTCAAGTAGAAAAGAGCTTAAACGATCATACCAAGCACGAGGTGCTTGTTTTAAACCGTATAAGACTTTCTTCAACTTGAAACATGATCTGGGTTTTTGAAATCCGTAAAACCTGGAGATTGTGCTATAAAAACTTCTTCTTTTATAAATCCATTTAAAAATGCACTCTTGACATCCATTTGAAATAGTTTAAAATCATGAAAACATGCAAATGCACATAACATGCGAATGGATTCTAATCTCGCAACTGGGGCATAAGTCTCATCGTAGTCGATACCTTCTTCTTGATTGTATCCTTGAGCTACAAGTCGAGCCTTATTACGAGTCACTAAACCATTCTCATTAAGTTTATTTCGGAATACCCAATGGGTGCCAATGACCGGATGATCAATAGGCCTGGGAACAAGTTCCCAAACTTGATTTCGTTCAAATTGGTTTAATTCCTCTTGCATAGCATCTATCCAAAAACTATCACTACATGCTTCATCAATAGTTTTGGGTTCTAGCTGTAAAATAAATGCAACACTAGAAACAATATCTCTACTGGATGTACGAGTACTTACTCCTTTGGTAATATCACCAATTACCAAATCTTTTGGATGATCAGCTGTAAATTTCAACCTTTTCGGTAGATTCTGAAGGTAGCTGGTTCCTGGATCTTCTCTAGGAGGTTTAGCTAGTGCAGAGCTTGGTTGAGAATCAGCTAGAGTTGTGCTTGGTACAGATGTATCTTCGTTATTGTCATCGATAGCCATTTGATTCAATTCATCAAAAGTGACATTGATTGACTCTTCGATGATCATGGTACGTTTGTTGAAGACTCTGTATCCTTTGCTCTTGGCCGCATAACCTAAAAATATACCTTCATCGGCATTTTCATCAAATTTTCCTAAATTGTCTTTTGTATTAAGAATAAAACATTTACAGCCAAATATTCTAAAGTATGAAACTGAAGGAATTCTATCAAACCATAACTCAAATGGAGTCTTCTTCGATTTGGGTCGAATTAGAACTCTATTGAGAACAAAGCAAGCTGTATTGACAGCTTCAGCCCAGAAATATTTAGGTAGACTAAACTGGTTTAACATCACTTTGGCCATTTCGGTTAGAGTTCTGTTCTTACGTTCCACAACTCCATTTTGTTGTGGAGTCCTAGGGTAAGAGAACTCGTGTATAAAACCGTGTGTGTCACAAAATTGCTCAAAATCAGCATTCTCGAATTCGTCTCCATGATCGCTTCTTATGCGAGTGATCATGTAACCTTTTTCATTCTGTACTTTCTTGCAAAAGGCGACAAATTCGGATAATGCATCATTCTTGCGTGTCAAGAAATATACCCACGTGTATCTAGAGAAATCATCTACAATTACGAAAGCATAAAGGTTACCTCCGAGGTTAGCAACTCTGCTAGGACCAAATAAGTCTATATGAAGCAATTGTAGAGGTCTAGTAGTACATACTGCGTTTACTGATTTGAATGTGGATCTGTTAGCTTTGTTCCTTTCACATTGACTGCATACCGAATCCTTCTTGAATGTAATGTCCGGTAAATCGCGTACTAGCTTCTTTGTGGATAATCTTGATATTGTATCCATATTAGCGTGACCGAGTCTCATATGCCACAGATGACTCTCATCACTCTTGGCCATTAAGCATCTACCTGAAATGTTAGTTTCTTCTAATAAATAGAAAACATATATATTGTCTTCCCTGATACCTTCAAAGATAGTACTACCAGTTGAGCTATCAACTATAGTACATTTGTCTTTGCCAAAGTTGATTCCATAACCATGATCAGCTAGGTGACTTATGCTGAGTAGGTTATGTTTCAACTCGGTAACCAGACAGACATCCTTAATCACAGGATAGGGAGACTTACCAACATCACCGATACCAATAATATACCCTTTCAAATTATTACCGAAGGAGACATAGCCTTCCTTCTTTTTCTTCGACAGTGTTGCAAATAGGGTAGCGTCACCGGTCATATGCCGTGAGCAACCGCTGTCGAGGATCCATTTGCTTCTAGCATGTAAAGGGTATTCCACCTACAAAACAGTTTGCAGATAAAACCTTTGGTACCCATTTCTTGTAGGGTCCTGAATTGTTAGCTTTAGGTATCCAAGCATAAACATTTAAATCAACAAGCTTTCTCATTCTACATGCAGATGATATATGACCAATGAGGCCACAATAATGACATTGTGCATGTCGAGTGTTGAAAGCTGAGTGGTGTGCATGGTTGGCAGGTTTAGGTTTTCTAGTATAGAAGAAAGCATACCTATAATCTTGTTTGGGCTTAACCTTTTGGGGTAAAGGTTTTATAGGGTTAGGTCTGACAGTGTTTGGCTTGGGAATGTTCCGATTTTTCGGTAAGTGACACGTGTTAGGGAAGGAAGCAGTAGGCTCAGGCTATTTTCCTAACCTAATTTCCAATCTTTTGGAAGTGTCATACAACTTAGTATAATCAGAAGTAAGTGATTCCATTCTGATTTGTACACATTGGAGACTTTTCTTCTCTATAGAAAGTTCTTCCTTGAGTTGGTCCATAATTTTGTCTTTCTCTTCAGATGACTTGGTAGTCTCGTGTAATAAGAGCTTTATTGAAGAAAGCTCACCAGACTCACTAACATTATTTCTAACCTCAGCTAGTAGGTCGGTAAGTCTACCTATTTCACCTTTGTACTCTTTGAGTACCTTCTTAACGGTCTGATACTTACTACGCAGTTTCCTGTAATCAGTCATCAGGTCACTGAAGGCATCTCCTAATTGCTCAAAGGTGAAGTCATCATAAGTATCAACTACATGTTCAGTAGGTACCTGATCGGATGCCATAAAGCATACGTTTGCAGCGTCTTCTGATTGTTCGTCTTCTGATTGTTCGTCTTCTGAGTCGCTGGCTTCACTTTCATGCCATATGCTGGTGTTGGCATATTTCCGTGATGTTGATCTCTTCAGGTTCCCTTTTTCATACCTGTTGCTCTTCTTGCTTGATGATGAGTTTGTGGGATAATCCTTCTTCATGTGTCCCTTCTTCTTGTAACCATAGTAGACAGCATCTTCTTGGTACCAGTTGTTGCTGTTGTTCTCTTTGACTCTCTTCTCATGTCTCATGAATCTTTTGAACTTCCTTGCTAGGAGTGCTTGATCTTCAGCGTCTGATCCACTGCTGTCTGAGTCATCTTCAGCGGCTTTTCTGTGTTGAGCCTTGAGAGCGATTGTCTTCTCCTTTGGTGCAGGCTCTTCAAAATCTTGTAGCTCTAGTTCATGAGTGAGTAGCTTACCCATGAGTACTTCGAGGGACATATTTGTGAGGTCGTTCCCTTCAATGATTGCAGTAGCCTTTGGAATCCAGTTCTTGGTGAGAGCTCGCAGGAGTTTGCGAATCTTTTCATGGTTACTGTAATCTTTGCCTAGGGAGGACAAAGGATTTATAATATCCAAGAACCTCTCGAACATTTGTGTAACTGTTTCGTTGGGCTTCATCTTGAACGCCTCGTACTCTTGAGTAAATCTGCTGACTTTAGATTCCTTGACTTGAGTCGTGCCTTCATGTGTGACTTCAAGTAGCTTCCATACTTCATTAGCCGTTGTGCAGATAGACACCCTGTTAAATTCAGTTCTGTCTAAAGCACAAAAGAGAGCATTAATGGCACGTGCGTCAAGACTGGCCCTTTTCTTTTCTTCCTCTGTATATCTGCTATGGGGTTTTTCAACTAAAACTCCATCAACATTTATACGAGGTGGCTTCTGATAGCCATCAAGAATAATGGACCATAAATCAAAGTCAAGAGATTTCAAGAAGAAACTCATTCGTGTTTTCCAATATGTATAATTCGTAGCATCAAACAGTGGGGGTCTGTTTGTGGCCTGGCCTTCACTTGTGAATTTCACAGTTGTCATGTGTTGTGCTGTGATCTATATAACAGTTAATTAAAATAAATAAATAATTGCACTGTTACCTTTGCTTTACCTGTAACACCCGCTTTGATACCAATTGTAGGAACGAAATAGTAAAGCGTAATACTCTAGGGGGGGTGAATAGAGTTGGCAGCGGAATAATGCTAATTAAAAATGTTAGCAGCACAATCACAGAATATTAATCACAACTGAAATAAAGTAAAGACAGAGTTAAGAGAGCAAACGCAAAGACAGCGATGTATACTGGTATCCCTCTGTTGAGGACTAATTCAGTCGGTAGAACTCTTGCTACCAGTTGAATCCACTATTGGAAAAACCATAATTTTTCTTACGAAGTCCTTGCAACTTCTACAACGCGAGCTTTGATACGAAGAACTCGTCCAACTTTAAATGTGAAGAGGTATTCTTCAATCAAGCCTTCTGATTACAATCTCTCAGAAACTTCTAGACCGTACCGCACTGGCAAATTGACTAGAGGATTGTAACTGGCTTGGGATCTGAAATTGAAAGCTCTAGAAAACTCTTTGGAAGACTGAAAGCTTTAGATAGAGAGAAGATTGAAAGTGAATGAGTGAGTTGAAATGATCGAAATCCTTCTCTATTTATAGGAGTTCCAAAGGCAGACTTCTGACAGAATTCGGGCAAAATTCGGACAGAACTCTATGAGCAAATCTCGGTCAAATCCGTAATTGCAGGAGGACCAAGTTTCAAGGATTCAAAATCACAACGGCCACTAACCGAACTCTGGCCAAACTCTGGCCGAACTCGGTCCGAGTTCTGTCAGGGTTAAGTCAGGGTTTAGTTAGGGTTTTGAAAAAGCTTTTGGTGATCTTTGAAAACCTTTTTGTAAACCTTTTTGAGAGATTATTTTAAAAACATTTTGAACTCATTTGAGGGTAGCCTATTTGCCAGTACGACTCGGTGTACAACATATTCCTAGACTCAAATAAAATGAAAAATACATTGCATAAGGAATTACAGACTCGAGTAGGCAAACAAATCTCCGGTCTTGAATTCAGTGGATAGCCAATCTTGATCATGTCCAAGAATCCGAGATGTCCCGTATATCCAGACAGAGTTTGATCAATTATTAAAATCAGGTTGACCATATGACCAATGGGCCAACAGATACGAGTAGATGTTTCGTGAATTACGAAATCATTGACAGTAGTGCATGAATTACTCGAAAGATAGTTGTGCCTCAGTTGTGCCGATATAAATAATTTTGTTTGAATTTGGGTAGTCCCATAGAATTCGTCAGAACGTAATTTGGCTCCAAAATAATATAGCATGGTTCGTAGTAACTGTACTTTGTTAATAATCCACAATTATCGAGTGTAGCATCATGGCAGATGACCCTAGAAGACTTGACCGCCAAATCTAAGTGAATGTTGCAGACCCATAAGATGACCCATATGACGTCGCATATGAAATAGCGTCGAAAACAAATATGATATGGTGCATGTTGATAATAAAGTCTAGGCGATCGAATAATTATTTCGGGAATTGATGGAACAACTTCGGCTGAGAATGATATAGTCAGATTTTAAAATTTTGTTGGATGAATGCTTGAATGATTATGTTGTTGGGATCAAAATAGAAAATTTTACGAACAAACTTGGTGATATGGATAGGCGATTGCGACAATCGTGCTATGCATGAGAGCGAGTGGTAAGAGAATAACTTTCGAGTAGTGTCGTTAGATTTGGATTCACCTAGCAATTGAGCTTACGTGAATCAAACTTACATTTGATGTTGCAAGATGGACATGTTGGGAATTTGGCTAGGAAATTCTTACTCGATAGGAATCAAACATAAGACACGTCGTAGAAGACAATTGTGTCAAAGCGATTGTTGCCTTTGAGCATTGTCAACTCGTGTAAACAATTATATCAGCAAGACCGTTGCCTTTGAGCATCGTCGACTCGAATCGAGCTTTTTTGTCGGATAGATTATGGTCTTTATGCAACGTCAATTTAAAAGTTGCGTCGGGAGAATTTAAGCACGATGTTCGATAAGTTGCGTAGCGGATGTAGCCCGGAATATTGATACATTTGCATGTCAACAAAGGAAAATCGTATCGAGATGAGTTGTAAAGTGAGACTAATTCAAAAATAGTTGGACAACGACTTCGAATGCAACGTGTTGCAAAAACCTATTATGATTGGATGAGTGATGGCTTGACGTGACGCATAGAATTGATGTTCCGTATGAAACTTACGAAATAAGAAATACGATTTTAAATCGCGTCGCATGCAGTGACTTTGTTGAATGAATCACGTATGTATCGAATATACATATACAAAAAAAATTTTGAGAACGGTCGCTAGAGATAAGTTTGATCGAGAGTACGAGATGACAAGTATCTAGGATTGAAAATATACCTGTTAGCTTTATTCCAATTTTATACCACTGGGCTTGGCTGAAATACCTATATTTCTGGGATGCCTTGAATATGTGTATGATGAGAACATAAAATGTTGTATTTTTATCCTTTAATGTCTACCATTTTATGCTTATTTCATGACTAAAGGTACTCATTAAATTTATATTTTGCTTTAGGATGCAATAGGAGACACTAAGTGCAAAATGGAGCTAAATTGCAATTTGGGACAGTTTTGACACCTTTTACCAAAATAAGCATAACTTTCTCCTCCGAAAAGCAATTGAGGTGTTTCAAAAAGATTTGGAAAGCTAAGACAAAGGGATACAACTGTTCTATTTTAAGTTTTTCGATATTCAGTCAGTATCATGGATGAAATCAGGCTTGAAGTTGGGTCAAAGATGCTGTAAACAAAAATAAGAATCAAAATAACTATTTTCCTACTTGTTCTATGACTTAGTTTTTTTGGTTTGAGAAGTTGTAACTTTTAGAGGATATGTGGGAAGATATCGTGGGCTTGAAACAACTAATTTAGGGTGTATAAAAGGGTAAAAATTCATAAGAAGAACAACACACAACTCTTCTCTTCTTTTCCAACTTTTCTTTTGAAGTTTTGATGAACATGTGCGGCTAAAAGTCTTGTTGGTCGAAAGAAACAAAAGCCTCGAAATAAATAAAAACTTGTGAGATCTAATTTGTGTTTATATGTTTATTTTGTACTTGAGTATCAAATATTTTCTTATGTATATTTCATGATTATCATGTTTAATTACTAGGATGCATAGTAATTTATCATTCTTGAAAATCTACTGCTAAATTAGATGTCGAATCCGAAATTGTTCGATCCCTCTAAATTGTGAAGCAATCAATATTTAATAAATTACTGCTTTGTTTTATTAAATCTTAGGAAGAAAACATTCGACTAAATTAAATGCAACCGCTTGTGCTTGTGTTATTTTGTTTCATCGATCTCATTAAGTTTAATAAACTACTAGATTAAATCTTTAGTGCTTGTCTGGGGTTGTTTAGTAGTTAAGGTTAATTGGGTCGCTTGTTTCTAATTAACTGTGGCTAAAGATGATAGGAAAATAATTCCAACGATGAATATTCATAATACATATCAATATATGTTTGCATCTATGATCAGTTTCAAGAGTTCGATGGTAGACGTGGACTTCGACCGACGTTTGTTATTTTGATTTATTTTCATATTCTACTTGCTCTTTTTGATTGAGTTTCATTTTATTCATCCCCCCATCCTTGTTCACATAGCATAAAATTATACTAATTACTCTTTATGGGATCCATTCTTACCCCCACTTCTACATATAATCTTAAGAGTAAAGGTTTTATTTTTGGGTGCCTGCGACAACACACCAAATCTTGATTGATCCCACAGAGTCACATTTATTTTCAACTTGAATTGGGGACACCATTTTGACCCAAACTTGTCGACCCAAAATATGGATACGGCCCACATTAAGCCTACTACCCATATGACACTTGTGTCCTATTTAATTTAGCATCCGCATGCTACTTATTTACCCAAGATCATAAGTATCTCAAATTAATCCATTTATTGTACCAAGTCCGATTGTGACCCGACCTGACCCAACTAGACTCAACCTAAGCTTCATGTTATCCCCTCATGAACACCCACACACTCATTGCCCCTACAAAATAGCAAACACCAAATGTATCCACTCAAGATATTTAATGGACAAATCCTTGATCAAATTACTAAAGAATGACATAACCTAGTACATATTCAATCATGGCCCTTCATTCAACCCCTATTTATTTCCAACCACTCATCAACTCACAACGCAAACTCACACACCCCCTCATTTAGCCAGCCCTAATCCCCACATACTCTCTCTCTCTCTCTCTCTAACTCACATCCAACTTTTCCTTAACATATCAACACACTCACATTACTCTCTCTTACAAATCAAAACAACAAGCACCAGTATCTTCTCCATGGGAATCCTCCATAGCCGACTCCTACTCCATTTCCAACTTCTTTCCCTTCCTTTCTCCTTAATGAGTAGCACAACAACATCTCCACCTCTTCTTCTTCAACTCCTCATCCTCATTCCTACTCCTTTTCCTCCTCCACTCCATCATTTCCATCACCACCATAACCATCATCATTCTCCTTCTCCTCCTCGAGAGCAGCAATCGCTGTAGCTGAAACCACGATGGGGCTACCGGCACCATCGTGCCGTTGTCTTCGCGCACGCACCAGCGAGCAGCAACAATGCCATGCGGGAGCGCGCGTGCGCAGCAGCAGTACGAGCACCGATACCGTCGGGTCTTTGCATCGTCGCATAGCCAGCGAGCAGCTGCAGCAGCGCAGCAGGGAGCAGCTGCAGTAGCGCAGCAGCGAGCAGCTGCAGTAATGCAGCAGCGAGCAGCTGCAGTAACAGCAGCAGCGGTTGCACAAGCCGCGTGGCAGCGGCTACACACCGCCGTCGTCGTACGTCTTGCATGGGCGACCCCCCTGGCTGGAGACCCCCCTGGGCGAGCTTTCCCTCGCCATCTTCCTCCTTCCCGATGCGATACGTAGGCTATTCATGCATTTGGCACGAGATTCCGTCATGACGTGCGCGGGATCGAACTCAAAAATTGTGCTCCATCACAACAACTTCGTGCGTATTTTTTGGACAATCCGACCGTTGGATCGTCGATCCGTTTCTTCTATCTACATCTCGGTATATCCCTCTTCACTCACCCAAGTTTCATCCTTTAATTTTGTCGTTAGATACATCAAAATCGGCCGCCAAGTTGACACTTTATATTATACTATTTTTAGACAGTTTTGTGGAGCCAACTTCGTCGGCTCGTAATTCTGCCATCGTACCTCCGTTTGATGCGCCGTTAGTTCCTGTGCATAGCTGGTATAACCATCTTCCTGTTCCTCAAATTTCATTTCATGTGAGCACGATTGATTGGTTCAATTTGACGCCAAAGTTAGCTGTCCGAATTCATAATTTCCAACTTGTAAAATTTTATTTTTGAATCCGGGACTCCGGATTTCAATTCCGACACCACCAGTAGATTTGTGGCATCGTTCTGAAACAAATTTATGTAAATTTTATTAGATTTAGAGGACGTGGGCCCTAGCACGTATTTTGGTGCAAAGCGGGCCCTACAGTCCGAGTCAACGGGTCATTTTGAGATCGGCTCATCGAAATCCAATTCCGGATATGCCGTTGAGTTTGTATCGTCATTCTGGACTAGTATAATTTGTTGAGTTTTGAGAACATTGGCTCTGGCATGCTTTTTCGTACAAATCAAAAATTCAATGTCCTAGTCAATGGACCAATTTGAGATCGGGTCAACGGAATCTAATTCTGGATATACCGTTGGGTTTGTATCGTCATTCTGGATTCGTTGACATATGATTTGTTAGGTTTAGTTGAATAGTTTTTTTTGTACGTTTTTCAGTGCACAGCGGGTCCAACACGGACACCATTTTGATCCGAAATTACCTTTTTGCTTCTGTGTCCAAATTGGACTTATTGATAGGCTATCCTAGCTGATTGGACCATTCTGGACACGTTGGTGATGTTTGTTTCATCATCCGATAATTTTTGTAAATATTTCTCTATATATCACCTTTTATTATAATTAATTCTTATTATGTTTGTATTTCAGAATTAGTGCAACGAAACTGAGATCATTCGATTCCAGTGATCTCACATCGCTGAAATTGACAAGATGACCATGTAGATCACTATGATAAAATTATTAACCCTATCATTGATTATCTTATCTCAATTTGCGTGTTGTAGGTTTTAATGTACGACTAACGAGGTTCAACTTGATATTTTAATTCTTAGATTAGAGTTGATCATGTTTGACCAAGATATATGGTATCTTGGTAGGTAAATGTTAGAAATATGATACTTAGACTAGTTTTGATCTCAATTGACCAAGTTTGACTGTTTTGACCAAAAGTCAACACAAGTCAACACTTGGAATAGAATTGACTAGAACTTGACCAGAGTTGATTAGTTGACCAAAAGTCAACTGTGAGTCAACCATTAGCCTAGTTTGAACCTAGTTTAACTTTATGTAACCTAGTTTGACTTTATACGACTTATTTGACTTAGTTGACTGAGTTTGACCTAGATTACATAGCTTATACTATATAATCATGCCTAACATTATTGAACCCTAATTAGCTTATATATATATCTCATCTTTAGGTTTGTGACATCACTCTGAGCATCGACCCCATTTGACAGCTCAGGACCGCAGGCGAGTACATTCTTTGATAGTAGTTTCTTATCTTGATATCTTCTGTATCTGATTCAGTTATAGTGTTTTATTTGATTCTTGTTACGATGGTGCACGGACTAGTATACGTCGGATCCTGGCATGAGATGTTATTCCTGGACATTTTTGGTATATTGGTACATTGTTCGATCTTGTTTCTTGTAGTTGTATAGACACGGATTCCTGAGGCGGATAAGCTACCCTCTTGGAGAATCCCGTGTCATGACGTGCTATGTCCGGATCCATATACTATTCTGGAATGGGGAGTTATTATAGGTTATGTGATCAATACCCCCATGTCACTATTCTTGTGCTAACGTCACCCTCACTGCACATAGGGTGTAGCGAGATCTTATATTTTTTATGCTCGCTTTCCATGTTGGCCGGCTTGACCTTTTTTGAGATTTTTCTGTGATAGCCGGGCCAAATGGAACAGCCTGATCTTGACCCAAGCCGATCAAATAATGCTATAATATCTTAAGGCACATTTTATGTTTACATTATACATCAGATATTCCTGTACTGTTCTACTTTTCTGTATGTTACACCCTGACATGATTTCCAGTTTATATATCATGTTTTACTTACAGCCTTGATATATCATCTTGTATTCCATTATGATTATTTTTATAGCATTTATCAATACAATGGAACTGTTGTTGGTGTTTGTGCTCGTTCATTATCCTGACAGGATTACCGTTGATTTTTACAGATGATTTAGAGGTCGACTGCTCTATCTATTACAGGTATGGCTAAGATGGAGACTTTGACCAAATGTTACCCTTGGTGCCAGTAGAGGATTTACCTCCTGCTTAGACTGTTAGATAGGTATGACTGGACTGCGTTCCAGCTTGTATTGAGACTTATGTTATATGTTGTATTTTGGATTCTTGTGTTATATCTTCAACTCTAAACTGTGTTGTGACTTCGCATCTTTTCAGTTCATATATGTCACGACCCGCATCCGCTTTTCGGATACGAAGCGTGTCCAAGCCCAGCTGTGTATCGAGTGGACTCCAGCCCGACTCGAGTACGTATAAGCTGTCAAGGTCATGGGTATTATGTCTAATCTAAACTATATCTCAATCCACATGAATCACATAAAACAAGAATGAACAAGTATGGGTCATGGTCTGCAGCCCATTAGCATATTGTTCGATTAGACTCCAAGACTGATATGAGTCTATAAATAAGCAGAGTATATCATGGTACTGAATATAAAGTACGAAAAGATAATAAAGAAATATCATAAGCAAATACCTGTATCAAACATCGCAATCCTCTACCATCCTGCTCTGCTAACTAACTCCATACAGTCGCTAAACCTGAAGAGATCATCAGGTCCTCAGAGGACTAGCAAGATACATAAAAACGAGCCTTTCTAACAGTTTATTATGCATGGAGAAAAATACAGGATAAACAAGTAAAACTGAGTAATGAATAAGCACGAATCCATACACTGTCTATACGAAAATGAACTGCTGAACAAGGACTAGAGAACTCATGTCAAGATGTCAACGGATAACCAAAACGAATACTCAAACCCTCGTCCCTAGTGTAGACTCGCAGGTTTGAACAACTACTAATCCTCGTCCCTAGTGTGGACTCGCAGATTAGCATCACCCTCGTCCCTAGTGTGGACTCGCAGATTAGCATCACCCTCGTCCCTAGTGTGGACTCGCAGGCGTAAACCCTATACCACTAACCCTCGTCCCTAATGTGGACTCGCAGGCTAGCATCTACTACTAACCCTCGTCCCTAGTGTGGACTCGCAGGCTAGCATCACCCTCGTCCCTAGTGTGGACTCGCAGGCGTAAACCCTATACTACTAACCCTTGTCCCTAATGTGGACTCGCAGGCTAGCATCTACTACTAACCCTCGTCCCTAGTGTGGACTCGCAGGCTAGCATCACCCTCGTCCCTAGTTTGGACTCGCAGGCGTAAACCCTATACTACTAACCCTCGTCCCTAATATGGACTCGCAGGCTAGCATCTACTACTAACCCTCGTCCCTAGAGTGGACTCGCAGGCTAGCATCACCCTCGTCCCTAGTATAGACTCGCAGGTGTGGACCAATAACTACTAACCCTCATCCCTATTGTGGACTCGCAGGTTAGCTTCAAGGTTCAAGACACGAAGGCACTACTCAATCAAGGCACGACCAATAAGACACAAGGCTAACTGTGAACACGGTCTACAAATCAATGGTACCAATATATGAACAGGATATGACAGATACATATCAATAATTTGAGAAAACTGGATAATAAATAAAGACAGTGCATGTAAATAAAGCTGTGTATAAAGGTAAGATATACTTGCCTGGAGGTTGCACGGAGAACCAACAATGTATCGCCATTCAACAAGTCAGAAAGTCCAAGTCATCACAACTGTCTCCGAAAGCTGAAATAAACGTTACCAACATTCTCAAAATAGTCAAATCAGCTAGGATTGCCTGTCCTTAAGTCCAATCCTAGACACAGGGGCAAAATGGTAATTTCGAGCAAAAACGGTGTCTGCCGTTGGACCCGCTTTGCACCGAAAAGCGTGCCAGAGTCAACGGTCTCTAAAGTCGTCAAACTATATGTCTACGGATCCAGTTTTCCGATACAAACCCAACCGTATGTCCAAAGTTGGATTTCGGCGGCCCGTGCACAAAATCGCCCGTTGAGTGGGACCGTGGGGCCCGCAAAACGGTAATTTTATCAACGGTCTCAGAATCGGACCAAACTTGGCATACAGGACCAGAAAAATGATACGGTTTTGTTGGCGCAAGTTTCGTCTTGATCTGACGAACGTGCACAAAGTAATTGGACAATTTTTAAAGTGCACGATACGGTAAATTTCGACGGATACGCATCAAATTCGTCGCGCACACGCGACCAATTTGAATTCCGCCAAAGCCCACACGACTACGAAGCCGTTACGCAGCTTTCGATGCTTTCGGTTCGCGACCACGTTGCCCGGAACGGCGGGACGCACGTCGTGTGGATCAATTTTCTAGTTTTTAAAACAGGTTTTTGGAAAACTTTGGGATTCGATTTCTCGACGCGTAGTCGATGATTTTCGAATCCACAAAAAGGGTCGTGAAGTCCTACAGGTTGTCTATAAGTCTCTTTAAATAGATTTTCTAATAAGTCGCTGGATCGATCATAATCGATCGTCGAACAGGGGTTCTTGGACTGAAAATAGTGCTCTGTTTTTATAAGTTATCGTCGATCTTCTAATCGACTTCTCGGGCAACCTATCGCTGAATAATTAAATCTACGTAAAGGGGAATTAAGAGGGATATATTGAGTCCATACCTGAACAAACGGTTCGAAGAACCGTCGACCGTACGCGGAGAAAACACCACACGAAGTGGCCTCGTCGCTGTTGTTGCTGCTCTGCTTGAGTTGCGCGCGCGCGTGCCCGCTGGTTTCGTACGCCTGGCCACGCACGGCAGCGCTCTGGCCGGTCGCCGACGTCGTGTAGGCGTGCACGACGCCTGGGCGGCGCTGTCAGGTGGGGTGGCACGGAAGTCGAGCATTATCTAGGGTTTCGAGCGGTAATGGGTGCTACTGCTCGGTTTTATAGCAGAGCAAAGGTCTGTTATTCAACAGAACCAAAGGGGGGTTGGGCCTGGCTTTAGTCGGGGTTGGGGAGTCCCACTGGCCGGGTGCTGGCCCTGGGCTGCAGTTTGGGCTGAGCTATGGGGAAGCTCGGGTTGGGGGTTTAAGCCTATTAGATGTGGGTTTATATGGGTTAAGCCTATGAGCTTAGATTTTGGGATGAGGGGGCTTGAGCTGGGGATTTGGGTCTGTAGCCTGGGCTAGGATTGAGTTGGTTATTTCATATATATATGTAACTCATTTACATATAACTATATATACATATCTATACATGTATGTACATACATACAAATATATTTATATATATACACAAGCACACATATATTTATGTATATTATATACATTCGTATATATTTTAGACATATATACACATACACACATTTCATTTATATATCTACAAAATTCACACATATACGTATACATTTATTTATATATACACATATTTATATATATATATTTATACTCACATACATATTCATATTCATATTTATACTCATACATATTCATATATATATATATGTGAGTATAAATATGTGTATATATATATATATATATATATATATATATATATATATATATATATATATATATATATATATACATATATATATATATATATTACATATATATACACACAATTATACATATACATATATATATATATATATATATATATATATATATATATATATATATATATATATATATATATATATATATATATATATATATATATATATATATCTATATCTTATATATATATATATATATATATACAAATACATATTTAATATTATATATATATATATATATATATATATATATATATATATATATATATATATATATATATATATATATATATATATATATATATATATATATATATATATACACACATACACATTAATATATATTTATATATACACAAAAAGATACATGTACATCATATATTCATATACAAATATACACTATATTTATTAGACAATAAATAAATCAATAAAATAATAATATTAGATAACAATCTCAATAAATAATAATAATAACAAAACCCATTTTGTATAAATAACCAAATATCTAGGAAATATCGTTAAGTCTACCCAAAAAGCTAGGAAATATTTGTACATACCTAAAAGTACGTCTACATAGGCTTGGGCTTGGTTTGGGTCCAACCTGGACTACTTTGGTACAATCGGGTTTTCCTAAAACTCAATAATTTAATTAATAAATAAATAAAATCTTCGGTACGGTTAAGTCGCAACTTGGTCTGGTTTTCCTAGTTGGGACACTCCTATAGCTTTGCATTTCCCTACCATGGCTAAATACTAGACAAAGCATGCCACTGCACTATCCGTGCCATGATTCCTTGCTGTCTTGTACTCCAATTCTCAACCATGATTAAAATCATCTACCGTAATAATTAAGTAAATAATTATTTATAATATTCTAAAATCACTATTTAAAATAAATAAATCAAAATAATATTTCAAAAAAAATTTCGGAAAGGGAGGCTACAAATCTACCCACCTTAAAAATAATTTCGTCCTCGAAATTCTAATTCATAACTATACCTAGAAATTCAAAAAGACATCTGTCTTAACCTCAATCTCCTTAAATTTAATTTCTAAAAATATTTTATAGCCTTCTCTAGTCATTTGGCACTTACGAAATCTCAAGGACTTCTACCCACCTTTGGTCATACTACTCCCTCGAAACACAGGTCACTAAAACCTTATTATCTTCTAGCTAGTTGCTAACATGTCTACTAACCGATATCTAGGGCATATAGCATCTATAATCCCCCTTAGCTATCAAGCAACCAAAATTTAAATAATCAGACAATATTATTCTATAACTTAAGAACTTTTACTCAATCCTAGACAGCACGATTATTCGTCACTTCGAAATAAAAAGGGACGAGAATCAATGGTACGGGAAAGCAAAGAAGTATATTCGAGAGCAAATATGGAGTTTTCAAGAACGTAGAGAACTTCTGGGAGAATTTTCAAGGCAGAGTGGATTGAGATTTCTAAAGGTTTAATCAGGTGCGCAGTCTCGTACCAGTACAGTTACGTAACCGGTACGATATGCTCTGACCTGCATGGGCCACCAAAAAAACTTGTCACGACCCGCACCCGCTTTTCGGATACGAAGCGTGTCCAAGCCCAGCTACGTATCAAGCGGACTCCAGCCCGACTCGAGTACGTATAAGCTGTCAAGGTCATGGGTATCATGTCTAATCTAAACTATATCTCAATCCACAAGAATCACATAAAACAAGAATGAACAAGTATGGGTCATAGTCTACAGCCCATTAGCATATTGTTCGATTAGACTCCAAGACTGATATGAGTCTATAAATAAGCAGAGTATATCATGGTACTGAATATAAAGCACGAAAAGATAATAAAGAAATATCACAAGCAAATACCTGTATCAAACATCACAATCCTCTACAATCCTGCTCTGCTAACTAACTCCATGCAGTCGCTAAACCTAAAGAAATCATCAGGTCCTCAGAGGACTAGCAAGATATATAAAAATGAGCCTTTCTAACAGTTTATTATGCATGGAAAAAAATACAGGATAAACAAGTAAAACTGAGTAATGAATAAGTACGAATCCATACACTGTCTACACGAAAATAAACTGCTGAACAAGGACTAGAGAAATCATGTCAAGATGTCAACGGATAACCAAAATGAATACTCAAACCCTCGTCCCTAGTGTAGACTCGTAGGTTTGAACAACTACTAATCCTCGTCCCTAGTGTGGACTCGCAGATTAGCATCACCCTCGTCCCTAGTGTGGACTCGCAAGCGTAAACCCTATACTACTAACCCTCGTCCCTAATGTGGACTCGCAGGCTAGCATCTACTACTAACCCTCGTCCCTAGTGTGGACTCGCAGGCTAGCATCACCCTCGTTTCTAGTGTGGACTCGCAGGCGTAAACCCTATACTACTAACCCTCGTCCCTAATGTGGACTCGCAGGCTAGCATCTACTACTAACCCTCGTCCCTAGTGTGGACTCGCAGGCTAGCATCACCCTCGTCCCTAGTGTGGACTCGCAGGCGTAAACCCTATACTACTAACCCTCGTCCCTAATGTGGACTCGCAGGCTAGCATCTACTACTAACCCTCGTTTCTAGTATGGACTCGCAGGCTAGCATCACCCTCGTCCCTAGTGTGGACTCGCAGGTGTGGACCAATAACTACTAACTCTCGTCCCTATTGTGGACTCGCAGGTCAGCTTCAAGGTTCAAGACACGAAGGCACGACTCAATCAAGGCACGACCAATAAGACACAAGGCTAACTGTGAACACGGTCTACAAATCAATGGTACCAATATATGAACAGGATATGACAGATACATATCAATAATATGAGAAAATTGGATAATAAATAAAGACAGTGCATGTAAATAAAGCTGTGTAGAAAGGCAAGATATACTTGCCTGGAGGTTGCACGGAGAACCAACAATGTATCGCCATTCAACAAGTCAGAAAGTCCAAGTCATCACAACTGTCTCCGAAAGCTGAAATAAATGTTACCAACATTCTCAGAATAGTCAAATCAGCTAGGATTGCCTGTCCTTAAGTCCAATCCTGGACACAGGGGCAAAACAGTAATTTCGGGCAAAAAGGGTGTCCATCGTTGGACCCGCTTTGCACCGAAAAGCGTGCCAGAGTCAACGGTCTCTAAAGTAATCAAACTACATGTCTACGGATCCGATTTTCTGATACGAACCCAACCGTATGTCCAAAGTTGGATATCGGCGGCCCGTGCACAAAATCGCCCTTTGAGTGGGACCGTGGGGCCCACAAAACGATAATTTTATCAACGGTCTCAGAATCGGACCAAACTTGGCATACAGGACCAGAAAAATGATACGGTTCTGTTGGCATAAGTTTCGTCTTGATCTGACGAACGTGCACAAAGTAATTGGAGAATTTGCAAAGTGCACGATACGGTGAATTTCGACGGATACGCATCAAATTCGTCGCGCACACGCGACCAATTTGAATTCCGCCAAAGCCCAGACGACCACGAAGCCATTACGCAGCTTTCGATGCTTTCGGTTCGTGAACACGTTGCCCGGAATGGCGGAACGCACGTCGTGTGGATCAATTTTCTAGTTTTTAAAACAGATTTTTGGGAAACTTTGGGATTCGATTTCTCGACGCATAGTCGATGATTTTCGAATCCACAAAAAGGGTCGTAAAGTCCTACATGTTGTCTATAAGTCTCTTTAAATAGATTTTCTAGTAAGTCGCTGGATCGATCATAATCGATCGTCGAATAGGGGTTCTTGGACTAAAAATAGTGCTCTGTTTTTATAGGTTTTCGTCGATCTTCTAATCGACTTCTCTGGCAACCTATCGCTGAATAATTAAATCTACCTAAAGGGGAATTAAGAGGGATATATTGAGTCCATACCTGAACAAACGGTTCGAAGAACCGTCGACCATGCGCGGAGAAAACACCACACGAAGTGGCCTCGTCGCTGCTGTTGCTGCTCTGCTTGAGTTACGTGCGCGCGCCCGCTGGTTTTGCACGCCTGGCCGTGCGCGGCGGCGCTCTGGCCGGTCGCCGGCGTCGTGTAGGCGTGCGCAATGCCTGGGCGGCGCTGTCAGGTGGGGGTGGCACGGAAGTCGAGCATTATCTAGGGTTTCGAGCGGTAATGGGTGCTACTGCTCGGTTTTATAGCAGAGCAAAGGTCTGTTATTCAACAGAACCAAAGGGAGGTTGGGCCTGGCTTTAGTCGGGGTTGGAGAGTCCCTCTGGCCGGGTGCTGGCCCTGGGCTGCAGTTTGGGCTGAGCTATGGGGAAGCTCGGGTTGGGGGTTTTAAGCCTATTAGATGTGGGTTTATATGGGTTAAGCCTATGAGCTTGGATTTGGGGATGAGGGGGCTTGAGCTGGGGATTTGGGTCTGTAGCCTGGGCTAGGATTGAGTTGGTTATTTCATATATATATGTAACTCATTTTCATATAACTATATATACATATCTATACATGTATATACATACATGCAAATATATTTATATATATATACACAAGCACACATATATTTATGTATATTACTATACATTCATATATATATTTTAGACATATATACACATACACACATTTCATTTATATATCTACAAAATTCACACATATACGTATACATTTATTTATATATACACATATTTATATATATATTTATACTCACATACATATTCGTATATATACATATATATATATGTAATATATATATATATATATATATATATATATATATATATATATATATTTTTTTTTATTTATATATATATATATATATATATATATATATATATATATATATATATATATATATATATATATATATATATATATATATATATTACATATATATACACACAATTATACATATATATATATATATATATATATATATATATATATATATATATATATATATTATATATATATATATATATATATATATATATATATACAAATACATATTTAATTGTGTGTATATATATGTAAAATATATATATATATATATATATATATATATATATATATATATATATATATATATATATATATATATATCTTATATATATATATACAAATACATATTTAATATTATATATATATATATATATATATATATATATATATATATATATATATATATATATATATATATATATATATATACACACATACACATTAATATATATTTATATATACACACAAAGATACATGTACATCATATATATTCATATACACATATACACTATATTTATTAGACAATAAAATAAATCAATAAAATAATAATATTAGATAACAATCTCAATAAATAATAATAATAATAATAAAACCCATTTTGTATAAATAACCAAATATCTAGGAAATATCGTTAAGTTTACCCAAAAGCTAGGAAATATTTGTACATACCTAAAAGTACGTCTACATAGGCTTGGGCTTGGTTTGGGTCTAATCTGGACTACTTTGGTACAATCGAATTTTCCTAAAACTCAATAATTTAATTAATAAATAAATAAAATCTTCGGTACGGTTAAGTCGCAACTTGGTCTGGTTTTCCTAGTTGGGACACTCCTATAGCTTTGCATTTCTCTACCATGGCTAAACACTAGACAAAGCATGCCACTGTACTATCCGTGCCATGATTCCTAGCTGTCTTGTACTCCAATTCTCAACCATGATTAAAATCATCTACCGTAATAATTAAGTAAATAATTATTTATAATATTCTAAAATCACTATTTAAAATAAATAAATCAAAATAATATTTCAAAAAAAATTCCGGGAAGGGAGGCTACAATATATTTCCATCATATCTTTATGATATTCGTGCCTATCTTCCTTAGATGTCTTGTGATTGAGTTGAAATTATATACCTCCGTGCAGAGATAACAGGTACATATATATTGTGTCTAGATGTTATACTTTCTAGTAAATCTATACAGCGTTCTACCGCCGATTTTACGGCGTAGGATGGACGTACCCACGTGCTCGTGGCCCTAATCAGGGTGCGGGTCGTGACACATTTTTGTTGTGGCCCATGCAGGTCAGAGTCGCAAATAGTACGATTTCGTAGTGGTGCTTGACTTAGAGCGCTGTTATGAGCCTACTATTAGGATATAGGTTCTAGGTTATGATAGGAGTTGCTCAATCACAGTTAGGAACTCTTGATAGATTCCAGGAATAACCCCTGAGAATCTTACTTCAAAAACTCTTGAGTCTATTCCCACTTGCTTTCGCTCGTCCTGATCTTGAATATATGCATGTTATCAAACCTTATTCTTACACTAGGATGAGTTTATGGACCCCCGAGAGAAAAAAAAGAGTAGAAATTGAACCTTTAACCATTTAGGTTGGAATTTGTTCTAGACTATATATTCAAGGAATTTTGAATTTTGACCTAGATAATATCTTTGGGATAACCCTTGTGAATCTCTTTCTAAACCCTATCTTGAAATCTGTTTTTGCTTGTCTCCATTTACTCTTCCTTTATTTATCGTTGACTTTGATTCTTGATTTTCGTTGTTGATTTTGATCTTGCGTCGAGATAAATTTTGTGGATTGAATTAAGGTATATCCTGATAAGGTAAATGTCTGCTTTATTTATGGAGTTTAAAATTTATCGCCGTCATACTAGCTAGTATGACAAGGACATAGAGCCTGATTTTGGATATGCTTATCCTAGTTATAGAATTTGGATTTTCTTGCAGCCATACCAGTTGGCATGGTAAGAATTCTAGATGACATGATTTTAGGGTGTATATCTTAGTTATGGACTCTATCGTTTATTGCAGCTATGCTTACTGACGTGCGAAAATTCTGGTAACATGATTTCAGGAAGACGTGTATGGTTATCAGATCATATTTTTTTAAATCGGTTCACTTCGTTATGACCAGATGAGCAAGAACGAATTCTTATCATCATTCTCTCCGTCTTGATTAACTTTGTCTATCTACATCCACAACTAGGATTTTCTCGACATGATTGTTTTATGTTCCGTCTTCCTTATAATTTGACTAAGCTCTTCTTCAGTAACCTCTTGGTAATTCTTCTTGTCCTTTCCGATAATTGTTGAAAGTGCCTCATGGATTAATTCAAGAAAAGTTCAAAAAGTATATTTATCCTTGTATTACAGAATCGGGAGATTGCATCTAGAGAAATACTGGCGAGGCATGACTTCGAATAACGGCATCATAGTTAAAAATGTTTCTCGAATTCTACTTGGACCACTCCTTAAGCATTTTGACTTTCATCTTCTCCTTTATTTTGCAAAAGTTAGTTTGAAAATATTTTACGGATTTAGCCAAGATAAGTTTAGGAACCATATTATCTGGCGTGGCAGCTATGCACTGCAGCCATCCGTCGTATTATGGTACAAGGAAGTTAATCGCAGCCAGATGCACACTAGCGCGATAGTAGCTTCATTTGTCATAATTACAGAGGTATATGGTTCTTGAGTTTTACTTCGACTACATCCTATGCATCTCGTTTGGCCTTGTACCATTCTTGGATATATTTCGACAATCATTCCTGTCTTGCTTGACCCTTAACTTGTCTGAATATTGATATGGATTGCTCTACCCAGTCTTAGGCCCTTGTTACCTTCTATTTAATTGACGAATGAAATAGCCAAACCTCCTTAATGGATTCTATAACTATAATATGTTATTATGTGATTGTGATGAGTATATCTTTCTTGGGGATTTATTAGATTAAGCTTATGGGACAAATATGAGTGACTGACTATAGTGGACATAGAAACCATTAAGAATGATTAGTTTGATAGTGTAGATTAATGATTAGGAATCTAAGATGGAGTAATGAAATATTATACTTTTGTGACTATGGATTAAGGACTACAATCTTGTGCTTAGGTTCGAGTGTTGAGCATTGTAGGACCTTGATGACCAAGTGACTATTGGTTATGTCACTACCCGCACCCACTTTTTCGAATACGAGACGTATCCAAGCCAGCCTACGTCGTAGAGTCGACGGTAGAACGCTGTCATGGCCAAGATGCTCAAAATTATAATAACAATTGCTGCTCATTCACATTTCTAGATTTATTACAACATTTATAATATTTACTACATTTATATTTAAAAAAATACAAGGATCTCACAATTAATGAAATAATACAACTGCTATCTATTTCTAGGTTTCTGTCTGCAAGTACACCCGTATCTCCCAAAGCTAAGTGAAGCCACAGCTAACCTGAAAAATATTGGTTTCCAGTCAGAAATGGAACAAGTACACAAACCGACGGCAATACGAAAACACAATAGAATTAACAAGACATAAAAATAACATATGAGAGATGAAAACTAGATAGTAACTGATGACATGGCAAGCGATGAAGAAAACTAGGAAACAAATAAAAGACAACTATCTATGTGTTTTGAAATATCCTTTTCGACATATGAACGGCTAAGGGGTAAATACGGCACCTTGCACGTGTCGTGTGCAGCTGCTATCATTCAAGATTAGACATATTGGGATGGGTAAGGGGTAGTTCACACGTCTACTAGGATATTTCCCCACACAGCTAGTACTCATGGCATCAGGTCGCAAGCATGGTAATCATGAGAATGACAGTCAAGAATGTATAATAAATTCATGATACTAATCTTCGTGTGATGAGCGTGTCAATAAGCAGCAAAACATATGTATAAACATGCAACAAAAAGACTACTATGAATCGAAAGCAATCAGAAAGTGCACTTGCCTGAGGTCCTTAGCTGGTAAAACCGATAATACAACCACATCAGATGAGTCACTAAAGTCAACACATACAAAAAGTCTCCGGATGCT
Organism: Iris pallida; assembly: GCA_029216955.1. NCBI lineage: Eukaryota > Viridiplantae > Streptophyta > Magnoliopsida > Asparagales > Iridaceae > Iris > Iris pallida. The sequence goes on from JANAVB010041019.1 coordinate 3,385,528, forward strand.
GAAATAAACATTACCAACGTTCTCAGAATAGTCAAATTACCTAGGATCGCCTGTCTTTAAGTCCAATTCTGGACACAGGGGCAAAACGGTAATTTTGGATCAAAATGGTGTCCGCCGTTGGACCCGCTTTGCACCGAAAAGCATGCCATGGTCAATGGTCTATAAAGTCGTCAAACTATATATCTATGGATTTTTTTGATGATACGAACCCAACCGTATGTCCAAAGTTAGATTTCGGCGGGCCATGCACAAAATTGCCCGTTGAATCGGACCGTGGGGCCCGCAAAACAGCGATCCGATCAACTGTCTCAAAATTGGACCAAACTTGGCATACAGGACCAGAAAAATAATACGGTCCTGTTGGCGCAAGTTTTGTCTCGATCTGACGAACGTGCACAAAGTAATTGAAAATTTTGCACAGAGACCGATACGGTGAATTTCGACGGATACGCATCAAATTCGTCGCGCACAAGCGACCAATTTGAATTCCGTCAAAGTTCACACGTACACGAAGCTGATACACACCTTTCAATACTTTCGGTTCGCGACCACGTCACCCGAATTGGCGGGACGCACGTCGTATCGAAGGTTTTCATGTTTTCGGAAAACAGTTTTTCGGTAAACTTCGAGATTCGATTTCTCGACACGTAGTCGACGATTTCCAAATCAACAAAAAGGGTCATGAAGCTATATGTTGTCTATAAATGTGTTCAAATAGAATTTCTAATATGGCAGTAGATCGATCGAAATCGATCTTCAAGCGTGGATGAATGGACTGTTATTGGTCCTGTTTCGGAACAGGATTTTGATCGACTTCATGTCGATTTCTGGATCGGTCGCGCGATTATAACAAAATATAATTGTTGGTGTTTGAAGATGGTTATGTTGTAATCGCACCTGCGCAATCGGGACGAAGTTTCTTCGACCGAGGAGGAAGGACTTCGATCGCAAAGTTGGGTCGGCCAGGGGATGTTGCTGCCATTGTGGCTTCTGTTCCAGCGACGCTCTGTCCGATCCGACGACGCTCTGGCTGGCGGACAGTGGCCGCAGCGGCGCGCGTGTTGGGAAGGGTCGCGCGCGCGGTCTTGGGGAAGAAAAAGAGCTAGGGTTTAGGATTATCGAGCGTTCCTCTATTTTTTTATATATACACGGCTGTGCGGGATAGGGGTCGGGCTCTGCACTGTGGGGCTTTAGCACTCGGCTGTGGTGGATTAGTGTTCGGGATGTGGGGGAATTAGTGGCTCGGCCTGGGCTTGGCCTGCTTGGGCCGAGGCTGTGATAGCTGCTGCTTGGTCTTATATATATATATATATATATATATATATATATATATATATATATATATTTTTTATATATATATAAAATATATATATATATATATATATATATATATATTTTTTATATATATATAAAATATATATATATATATATATATATATATATATATATATATATATATATATATATATATATATTATATATATATATATATATATATATATATATATATATATATAAATATATATACACATATATAAATATATATATATATATATATATATATATATATATATATATATATATATATATATATATATATATATATATATATATATATACACACACACACACACACATATACATATATATAATACATATTTATGTATAAATACACACACACACACACATATATATACATAACATATATATATATATATATATATATATATATATATATATATATATATATATATATATATATATATATATATATATATTAATAATTTAAAAAAATGTATATATATTAATAAATTATAAATATATTTACATGCCCATATAATCAATATATATATCCTGGTATTTATACATATATATAATATATATTTATATACCACAAATTCCATACAGACAACACCATATTTTAAATAAAATCAATATTTATAATATATATATATATTTTATTTTTTTTATAATATATATATATATATATATATATATATATATATATATATATATATATATATATATATATATACAATTAGATAGCTACACACACACACACACACACACACACACACACACACACAACACATATATATATATATATATATATATATATATATATATATATATATATATATATATATATATATATATAAAATATATATATATATATATATATATATATATATATATATATATATATATATATATATATATATATATATTTATACAAAGCCTAATTTTTGTATATCACGAATATGCTTATATATACGCACAAATACATATATATATAGCCTACATAAATCTCACATCCAAAATATATGTTTAAGGAAAATATTCACTATAATTATCGAATAAAACATTTATTAATATTTCTATATGACAATTACTATATATATATATAACATTTACTAGACCACTACACAAATTATGAAGTACGCACATGCATACTACACATCTATGGTCGTGAACGTCTTTGGTCGCTCTACAACATTACATGGGCCCGGGTTTGGTTCGGGTCAAGTCTGGACTAGTTTGGTACAACCGGGTCACTTAAACGTCAAATAATAATAATAATAAATAATTAAACTATTTATAATGGTCATGTCGCAACTTGGCCTGGTTTTCCTAGTTAGAACAATCCTATGGCTCGGCTTTCCCCTATCATGGCTAAACACTAGTCAAAGCACGCCACTGCACTATCCGTGCCATGATTCCTGGTCACCTTGTACTCCGATTTCTAGCCATGACTAAAATTATTTACCGTAATAATTAACTATTAATTATTTATAAAAATCTAAAAATCACCATTGAAATAAAATAAATAATAATAAAAATATTTTAAAATCTCCTGGAAGGGGAGCTACAAATCTACCCACCTTAAAAATAATTTTGTCCTCGAAATTCTAATCCATAACTATTCCGTAAAATTCAATAAGAAGGTCTACCTGAACCTTAATCTCCTTAAATTTTAATTTCTCAAAATAGTTTATATCCTCCTTCTAACCATTTTGTAACTGCACAACCTCTAGGACTTCAACCCAACTTTGGTTACACTACTCCCTCGAACTAAAATCTCATAATCTTCTAACTAGTTGCTAACAATCCTAGCAACAGATATCTAGGGCATATGGCATCTATAATCTTCTCCTATCTATCAAGCAACCCAAGATTTAACAAGCAACCAATTTACACAAGTAGCTAAGAAATATTGATAAATTCTAATAAGCATGACCATTCGTTGCTCTGAATTAAGAAGGACAGAAAGATAAGGAAAAATAATTGAGAGCAAATATGAAGTTTCAAGAGCGGTAGAGAGTATCCAATAATACAGATAGAAAGAGAGTTTATGAACCATTGACTTATTTGCTAGATTGGGCTACTCTAGTCCAGTCACTTGCCAAATCGAAGAACATTTTATTTCTTAGAGGGGCTTGCAATCCGTGCAATACAGGAGTTCTGTTCTCAAAATTCTAAACAAGGTTCCATAATAGAACAAAATTTGAGACATCAAGATTGTGATCTTTTTCGTGGTTATTTAAACACACGAGCAAAGGATATAAATGCAACACACGATCGTATCATGACTTCCAGGTAGATGGAATAAGGGTTACGAATGACCACACATTCTAAGAGGTGGAGACTATATAATAGGTATAGGGACCTATTTCAAATAGTTTGGTTTTATAGTTCAAATATGGTGGTGTGCGTGGATGAGTTTTACTGGGTCTTAATGGGTTCCCTGACTGGACATCACCCATTGGTTGGATGGACCTTGGATCTAAATCTGTATTGACTGGACAAGATCCCAATGAAAAAACTATTTCTACTAGATTAGGGTGATCTGGAATAGGTTTCAACCCAAGTGGTTGAGCTAGTTTCCAGTCAGGTTGGTTGGCTAGGTTCCTAAAGCCCAAATTGTACCTTCAATGACTTTTGTGTTTAAGTAGCACATGAGGCCTCAATTAGGTGGCACACTAGTGGCATGTGCGTAGTGGACTTCGAGTATATCACAACCATATATTGGGTCGAACGAATTGAGTCAAGGTTGAGGCTCTAGTGGAAGTCAAAAAGTATACCGGTATTATGTAAGGGTTATAGCTAGTCCTTTTGACCCAAAAGTCGTACCATAAAAATAGAGTACAAGGGGACGTGTTTGAGTGGGACATGATATACCTAGATGAAGGTGGACTCGTCTAGATCTTGCATACAAAATTTGTGGAAAGGTACCAGCTGGTCTCGTGCTCCGAATATTAATGACACGGTCGGAGACACAAAATGATCTGAATGGAAAGTGGGAGTCCATTGGGCACTAATTATCGTCCTAATGGAAATTATTTTAATCAATCAAAAATTCTCGTCTATCCCAAAATTTTAAAAGGCTTACAGTCTACCCACCTTAGAAGCTAGGATATGGTTTTAGGAGGTTAGAAGAATTCCAAAGTCCGGATATTGTACCCCGACTCTTGTTAGCAAAGAATAAGGCACGGCATAACAGGATACGGTAGATACAAGTCAAGTCAATGACTGTTCCTCAATAAATAGAAAATGATAGTGTATAATGACACATAGTCGATAAAATAGAATGATCTACTTGTCCACAGTATACAAGGGTTATCGACAGGGTAACTAACTCTAAGGCACATCATATGAAAAGATTTCTAATAACTGAGTCGTGAATTTCTATTTGTGTCAAGCCTGCCAGACTATTATCACAAGGGTTCTAGTGGTACGGGCTGTAGTGATCTTGTATGGCTGTTGATAACTGGTAGATCATAATATGATAGGGTATTTAAGCTATGGCATTGGCTAAGCTAGTGACTGTGGTGTTCCAATACTAGTTAGGTCTTAATAATAAAATTTACATAACTAGGGTAATATTTGTTGGAAACCAACCTCGAGATGGGTGTCTACCATAGTCGTGGTAAATGATTGTCCTTACCTTTGTCTATTCATCTCATGTCTAAACTGTGGGCTTCGGTCGAGGAAGGGTTGGGTTAAGGCTTTAGGGGTTAGAGGAGGAGAGCTGCTCGTTTGAGATTTTGAATCTCAACTGATTTGGAAAGGAAATGCAGTGCATGAGATGTTAATAACCATACTAATGTAAAGGAGGAGGCCCATGAATAAAGGCCCAAGAGAAATAGCCCAAGGCTGGAATATAAACAAAGAAAAAAATGATATGTTTATAATAGCTTCTCTTATATTTAAAGTATATAACAAATTCCAAATTGTTTAATCAATATATTATAAAAACTTTAAAAAATTTCAATTATCAGGAAGGTGGAGTTACAGAGCCTAGAGTTCCATCAAAGGTACCAGAAAGCCAAAGCAAGTCCAACTCGTCGTCAGATCGTCAACGGAGTAAAGGAGCCGCTGCAGTGCTCGATCTCGACCATCACGCTTTTCCAGAATTCTTGTACTTAGGTTTCCTCCCATAGGAATCGATTGTACCTTTTTTCAAGTTCAATAAACTAAAAGTTCGTATAACCTTTTGTGATGTCGAACAGACATAAGGTATAGTGCAATGATATACTAGCAGTCATGTATAATATAAGGTATATCATGTACTCTATACTAGTGTCACGACCCGTACCCTAGAGTAAGGGCACGAGAAGTGGGTACGTCCAGCCTACGCCGCAGTGTCGGCGGTAGAACGTTGTCCTAAGTCTCAACATCTAACAATATAATGCTAAGCAGTTTATACTCCCCGAATGGGGGTGACATAGCAGTAAAACTCAATCACAACTAAGGAAGAGATAGCACGATGTGTAATAGAACTCAAGGAAATAAATAGATGAAAAGTAGTCTAAGATAATCCCAGCAATATCCAGAAGTACATGGTCTCAGATACGGCATGAAAGAATATATACATCTCAGAACTCAGAATAAAGTCTAGCTAAAACATGCCTCAGACTACATAAAAGAAGTTAAGCCTAACTAATATAGTCTAGACAATCGGGGTGATATCCTCAGCTAGAGCTGGGTCCTCCTGAGGGTCCAGCTCGTAGGTGTCATCTAAGGCTGCCCCGTAGTAAGTATCCAGGCAGGCCTCCTCCTCGTTCTATGTAATATTTTCAACAGGTCCAGTCAGGATAGGAGCGAGCAGAATACATCTCATGCAGTTCATATCATATCAGAAAATATAAAGCAGGTAATAGAGTAAGGGTGCGTTTGATTGCAAGGTGAAAAAGATATGGAAAAAAGAAATTAATTCCATGGAATTATTTTCCTAGGAAAAAATTCCATGGAATTTTAAAAAATTTCCATGGAAAACTTAATTTGGGTGTTTGATTGTCATTATTTTCCATGGTAAATAGTTATTTTCTATGGAAAATGATATTTTCCTATGGGTTGGACAAGTTTCATTTTCCACCATTTTAGAAGAAAATATGGAAAATGATAGTTTTTTGGAAAATAATTCCATGGAAAATATAAGCTATCAAACACTACAATTGGTGGAAAATTTGTGATGGAAATATTTTCCATAGAAAAAAAGCCCAATCAAACACAGCCTAAGATACATGAAACGCTGTAAAAAGATGTACATGAAAACAGGAGAGATATTTGATAACTGGAAATATATACATGATAAGTAAGAACTGTAAGTGACTAGTGATTTAGAGTACGAGATGGCATGTAATTGGCCTAGGTTGTACATGATAAAACATGGAAGTAACAGAGTGTACATGATGGGTAAATCACATGACCATTTATACTCACCCCTACCCACAATCAATACACAAGGATCTATTCAAGTTACGTTACAGATATGATATTTTGGTTACACAGGAAAATACATGAAGAAACATGAACGTACATGAGAGCACATGAAAGTACATGAGCGTACATGAAAGAACATAAGAGAACATGAGTGTACATGAGTAACGCAAGAGCAAGGAATACATGATGTACATGAAACACATGTCATAAAGTATCCGATGCGCCCGCTAAGGGGATAACATCCCAAGAAGAGATCCATATAGTACCAATCCGTGATGATAACGTGACAGCATCAAGTAAAAGTAATCTAGAGCGAGAATATAAGTCGTGACAAGTATGAAACGATCAGAGAATGTACTCGCCTGATACCCTGGATGTCCAGAAGAAAATATTGCCTGAGAAGTGGTGTCTGGCTCCTAATCAGAACAGCACAAGTCACAACATATCTAAAATGAAGTAATTGATCATTATGATGCATTCTACATGAATCTAGGTCATTCTAGGCCAAAGTCAACTCTTGGTCAACTTTGGTCAACTGCACTAGTCATACTTGGTCAAACAAGCCATTCTAAGTCTAACCCTAGTCTAAACCAGTCAACCAAGTCTAGCCAACCCTAACTAAACCTAGGCTATCACACAAACACAACACAATGCCAACTAAGCTATCAAAACACACATTACATAGGTTGACATATACAAGTTATACCTATTTACCATACTACAATATACAAATCTATAGATACCCTGAATATGTTATATACATTACATTCATATTTCATATGCATTCATTCCTTCTACATCTCATGTGCATATATATATCATATATTGCATTCTAGTCCCATTACATCATCCTTCCTACATTGCATATCATTCTATATCACATTATATATATTCATGCATTGTATTATACATTATATGCATTATATTCATTATCTATTCCTACATTCATTCACACATTATATTGTTCATGAATACATACTTTACATTCATTCATGTATCTATTCATGCATATTTACCTACATACATATATACATAAAGATATAGAGAGGGCTAAGGGTATCATGTTATATATGTGTGTGTACATGTCATGAATGTGTGTGTGTGTGTTAGGGTTTGATAGTGTAATGTGTGTGTGTGAATGGTGTGTGTCTCATGTGTGTCAATTCTCAGTCTTAGGTGTAAATGTGTTTGTGTGTAATAAAAATCAGTGCAATATGTAACAGCATAGGCCTGTGGGTTTTCTGTTTTGTGTATGTGTGTGTGTGTTTTTATTGTAACAGTGATAGGAGGGTGAATGTGTGTACAATTCAGGAAATATGAGGGAAAGGAAACCATTCATACCACCCACAATCAGTACACAATTTCAGTTTAGTTCAGCTATTGATGAATAGGAAAGGAAGGAAAATCAGTGCATTCAAATCAATCAAGAAACTGAACCCAGTTTTCATTACAACTTAATCTCATATTTTTCAACACATTCTCAGGTTTGAACCCAATATCCAATCTCAGTTTTAGGTTTTTCTTTGAAGATTCAAATCTCAGTTTTCAGGTTTTATATGTAACTGTGTGTATAGGACTGAAATTCATTTTGAAAACAGTGAACTCTTCAGCCCTTTCTCAGGTATAGCATATCAACCAACCAATCTCAGACATTGAAATATATTGAACCATCTCAGGTTCTTAACAAATTCTCAACTTTACAAACATAGGGAAATCTCAGATTTCCTAAACACAGTTTTACACTAAACCTCATAACAGTCAAATCTCAGATTTTTAGTCCCAATCCCCATTTCAATTTACGTGTATTGCAAAATCTCAGTTTTCAATTCAAACACAGTAAAACCTAAATCTCAGTTTTCATTTCAAAACCCCATCCTCAGTTTCCATATTCCATTAAACTCAGGTTTTGGTTAAGGGTTCTCAGGTTTTTAGTTAGAAACCAAACTCCCCATTCGAAATCCATACTACAAACCCAATCATGCATACATATGATCCTATCTATGTAAACTCATAACACAGACATGTTAATCATGTATTAACATCATAATTAACATTTTGATTAACAATTTAATATTATTTGAATTCAGAAAAATGAAGGATTAATATGGTATCAGTGAATATATAGAAAAAAACCCAAATTCAAATATCAAAACATGATAAAAACCTAATGTAAAGGTTGGTAATAACTGTGTCACATGTGTTCGTGTCTCTCATAGCAATTCGTGTCCATCACGGCAAGACACAACGTGTCTGCACACAAACAAACACGTTCTAGGCACACACACAGACACAAAACAACACAGTGTCGTGCAGAGGTGCACACGAGTGTAGGATACGACATACGTGTCCTCGTATCTCATGATCGTGTCCCTAGGTCCGCCTAGGGTTAGGGTACGTGTCCAATACCCTGATACGTGTCCACGTGTCATGTAGAAAGGACACGAGACGCGTATCAGAGACCTAAAGTCGTGCATTCAGACCGCATCGTGCACGCGGTCGAGTGTCTTGTGTTCACGACACAGGACACAACTCACAACGTGCTCGTGTCCATGTGTACGCCAAGTGATGGGCTATACGCTCGTGTCACCACGAGGTGTCCATGTGGCGTGTCCGTACGACACGACACGCTCGAAGTGTGTTCTGTGCAGTGCGCATAGTACAGTGTAAAACCCGTGTTCGTGTCAGAGCTCTCTCGACACGACATGAGAGGTCATGATATTTGGGGGGGCCTGCCAGTGATGGCCCCCACCTCTGTGTTAAATTACACGTGTCCACGTGTCTCGTGTAGGGAGGAATAGAGGTCGGGTAGCAGGGGACAGAACTGGACTCAGTTCCAGCGTGTTCGTGTCCCTCGTGTGGACACGACACAGCACGAAATACCTAAGTGTCAACACAAACATTCAAGAGGGACCCCAGATCTACAATCCTATTCAAAAGGATTTCGAAAATAACACAAAAAGTCTCTTTGTGGCATTTCGACAAATAGTTGGGGACGGGTCTGATACGTGTCCAAACGGACACAAAACTTATGATACCTGACACGAAACCTATACAGACACTTAGGGGACCCCTAGGGCTTCCTAATGATGAAGACAAAACGTAATTTCATGGAGAAATGGAGAAGTTACCTATTCTTGAACTTTCAAGAAAAATCCCCAATCAATAGCTCTTGTCTTGATGTCCCAATCCACTCAAATCACATCAAACTGAGATGGAACCTTAGCAACAGCAAGAATAGGTATATTAGGACCTAATGGAATAAATTAGAAAGAAAAAGGAAGAGAAAAGGAGTTCTAGGAATTAAAATACAATAGAAACTAACCTCCTTGAACTTAGAGCTTTTCCTAAGAAAGAGGCAACCCTAAATTTTAGGAGGGTATTTATAGGGTGGTGATCCCAATGAGGATAGGGTGGCTGGCCAAGTGAGTCTAGAGCTTAGGGTTTTGCATATTCTTGGGCTTTGGGCCAATCTACAAGGCTATGGCTTGAATTGATTTATTAAAGGTTCTTAATCATAAGCCATGACTTATGACTTTCTAATTCCTATTGCTAACTAGAGTCTATTGACCAAACCAAGGGTTAGCTTAGGTTAGACTAGAGTCATATAACCTAATCAAGTCCATACTAACTAGGGTTAGCTTCTAGGTTGGTCTACAAGGGTCAAAACTAGTCAAAGTCAACTTAGTCAACCCTTGTTCAAACAATTCCAAAATGAATTCTAAAAATTCCCAAAAATTCAAATAAATCCTAAAATGACCAAAATATCCTCTAAGCTAAAATGTACTAATCAAACATCCTAATCACATGGCTAGGCTCTAGGTGAACAGTCTCTAAGGTTACACTAGTCAAACACCAAAATCATAAGTCATGATTTAAATAGTTTAAAAATGATTAAAAATTACCAAAAATCATATTATTAATTAAATATCATAATTAAATAACTTAAAATACAAAATTTCAAAATTACCCTCATTTTAGAAAACTAGGTGTTACAAGTCTACCCACCTTAGAAAAATTTCGTCCTCGAAATTAAAATAGTAGTAGTCCTTCTAGGTCAAACACCCCACAATCAGAGTCTCAAACATACCGTCAGATAATCATATGCGTCTGTCCAAAACCATGATTCTCAGAATCTCTATCATGCCAGTGAGCAAGGCTATGATAATCACAGAGTCCTCAACTATGGTACATACCTCTAGAATTATGGTATTTAAAATTTTTGCATTGCCGCGCGCTTGGCAGCGAAAACCTTAAATTCCCACACCCGAGAAATACGTCCATAATCTGACTATATGTCCTCACTATGCCTGCTAGCATGACCCTAGAGGATTCTAAAATCTCATAATCGAGGCGACCTAACCCATACGATTTATCTCAGAAGAAAATTAAATTATAATGAAACACCAGATCAAACTTATCAACAATGAGGAAACAGATAGAATAGATGGAATGGAATTTCAAGATAGGTATAATGAGACAAGGTAGAATGGAATCGAGAAGATCAGAACCTGCAAGCACCTCACTACTAAAATATGATCTATTAGCGACGTAAGTTAGCGACGGCGTTAAATGACGTCGCTATATATAGAATTCAGCGACTCCTTTATATAAACATCGCAAAACGTCGCTATTCAGCGACATTCAGCGACAGATATAAAATTACGTCGCTGAAGAGCGACGTTACGTCGCTGGATTATTAAAATATGTCGCCAGTTTACGACGTTTAGCGACGTCCTCATGTGACGTCGCTAATATTTTTACTTAGGGCACAGCGTTTCGTTTTTCCCACTCACTCGAAATTTCCAATTTTTCCTTCCCCCCTCCGGCGATTCCTTCGGCGACCGCTCCCCCCCCCGGCGACTCCCTTCCCCCCCCGGCGACTCCCTCCCTCTCCGGCGACCCGTACCCCCCCGTCGACCTCCTCCTCCTCGAGCTCAGGTAAACCCTAACCTCCTCCTCCTACTCCTCCTCCTACTCCTCCTCCTCCTCCTCCTCCTCTCCCACGGACACACACACACACACACGGACACACAAGCACACACACACAGAGACATACACACACACACACACATGGACACACACGCACACACACACAAAGACACACACACATACACACGGACACACGGACACACACACGATGGACACACACACACACACACTGGACATACTGTGTCATATTGTGGTGGACACGAGACACTATGTTGGACACGTACACATAGCCTAGATCCTTTACCAACCATTTATTTTCCATTTTAACATGTTTAATTAGGTGTACTCACATGTGAATTTTGCACAAGGCGAAGCTACTGTGTATATTGTATTGATGTAATAAGCTTTGGTACTTCAATTCTGGTTGAAACTCCACCTGTTATTAGCTTTCTTCATCAATGCTACTTGACTTGTTTGAAAGACAAGTGAGGGACATTTTTGCTCTTATATCCTCTTATTGATTTATATGGAATAAAGAACTGCCTCAATTCTTACAGCCAAGGATATTTACTGCTTATGTAACATCTTTAGTAGCACTCTCTCTTCTTGTGATGACAAATATTATGCATTTTTGTGCTTTATTTATTGTGTTGGTTTTGAATTATTAATTCTACACATGGACTAAAATATGGGCATGTTGATATTTGAGTTGATTCTGGACTAAAATCTGGGCATGTTGGACCTTCAATATGGTGGCGTAATATTCTAGATCATAATATGATATATCATATACCGTAATGTGATATACGTTTACTACTTTGTATGTTTTCCTAAAATTGCTATCTTCAGCTCTAGACCTGTTTCAGTTTTGATGCTCAATGGGTTCTTTTTTCCTCTTGAACTCTCAATATAGTTTCAAGGAGTCAACATTTCAATATACAATATGTCGGCCGATACTTTAAAATTATATGAAATAGTAGTCACCCCCAAGGTTGACTATTTTTACTGAAAGTCAAAGTAGAGTAAACATCTGACCTAGATTGGACTAAGAGTTGACAAAGTCAACTATAGGTCAACCCTTGACCTAGTTTGACCATGTTTGACTTTGTTTGACTTAGCTTGACCTTGTTTGACTTTGTTGTCTTCATGTTTGTTAAATGACACCCAGATACTAGTTTTAGTTGTTTAAATGACACCTAGATACTAGTTTTAGTTTCAGTTTGCTTTGGTAATTCACTATTGCTCATTACTTGGTACTAGTTTTAGTTGATTATGTTTTTTTAAGTCTAAACAAATGACACCCAGATATTACTTGTGTGTATGAGATAGCTTGAGTTGACTCTGGTCATTATTGGTACTTGAATTATAGGTTAGGCTTGTATAGCCTTGAATGGTGTGTGCTAGCTAGTATTGGGATACCAATAGCGATAAGGTAAAGGGTACCTTGGTAGGTCATGACTAGAAATAGGATATTTGACTTAGATTTGACCTTGTTTGACCAAGGTTGACTATTTGACCTAGTTTGACCTTGTTTGACTTTGTTTGACTTAGCTTGACCTTGTTTGACTTAGTTTGACCTTGTTTGACCTTGTTTGACTTTGTTTGACTTTGCTTGACCTTGTTTGACTTAGTACAACCTAGTTTGACCTAGATTGCATATCATTATTATTAGTAACTGTTCGCTACTAATGTGTGTCCCATAGTAAGACATAATATACGAATTTGTGCCTGTTGGATAATGTGTGTCCATCTTTGCAGAATTATTTTCAAATGGATATGAATTACTACTTGCGGAATCGTTCATGGATGTACAATCGTCGTCCTGATGATATGTGTGGTGTGCGGGATGAATACATAGCGGGAGTAGAGCAGTTCCTGCAGTTTGCTAAGGCGTTCCCTCAGTACATGGACGGCACCAAAATTAAGTGTCCGTGTGTGAAATATTATAACGTGAAATATTATCCAGAAGTGGAAGTGACATATCATTTGTACTCGAGGGGTTTCACGCCTAATTACTATCAGTGGACCGCACACGGAGAACTTGTGTCTCTATCCACCACACCGGGCGGCGAGGATCGAGGGCCAATTTCCTGCCGTCATAGCCAAGCTCATCCGTGATGCGATCGACGACCAGAAGCGTCGTGATCGCGCCGGATATCCGATCCAGGATTGGATTACGCCAGAGCAGTGGACTGCGATGAAGGCTAGATTCAGCGAGCGCCATTACCAGGAGCGGTCTGAGAAGGCCAAGGTGGCGCGGTCGAGCGCCGGTAAGTGGTGTGGCAGCTCCATTCCGATGACGGAGCATTTTCGTCGTCTGGTACGTTTCCTATGACGGACATTAATTTATATATAGTTCGATATAATGTTTAATACTAATAATAGATAATATATTTTAATAGGTAAAGAAGGGTGAGGACCCGAACATGGTGACCGTCTTCCTGGTCACCCATCGGAGGGCTGGGGACTTCATTGACGAGAGGGCGACGCAGGCATATGTAAGTTCTATTCAACTAATATTAACTGACTATAATTTAGAAAACAGGAAAATAGATATCAATATAGACTTTAGAAAACACTTACACGTTAGCAAACATGTTCTAGGCCGAGTTTGTTCGGCTACAGAAGGAGGCGGCTGATGCTGCTGCTGCTGCTAGTGCGCAAGCAGAGGGAGGGGCTGGTACTTCCTTCCAGCCGCCTGCAGAGCCATCGTCGGACGAGCTCTGGATGACCGCCGTTGGCGGTCTTCAGAAGGGTACGTACTACGGTACGGGATCCTACGGCGCGTATTTAGCTTCGGAGTCATCCCGGGCCCCCTCTGTCAGTGCGCAGTCTCCGGCTACGCAGGCGTCGTCACGAGCTGAGGATGTTCGTCGTCAGATCGAGGAGCTGCGTCGCGAGTTGCAGCAGCAGATTTCTGATGCGGTCGAGCGACGATCCGACCCTCCGATCGTCACCGGACGATTTGATGCGGTCGAGCGCAGTATACAGGAGCTGATGAGTCTGCATCAGGCTGCAGCTGCCAACTTGCAGACGCTCACCGAGTCTACACAGCGCACGGAGCGTAGACAGCTCGAGCTGGACGGATCGCAGAGGAGCCTTTCTCTCTCAGTCGCTCAGTATACTGAGAAGGTGGTGAGTGCCCTTGCTGCGCATGGTGAGCGACTGCGAAAGCTGGAGCAGGCACGTCCTCCGGGTCCATCGACGGCGCCGACTCTAGATACTGTACTGCCTCCGGCGCCGACTCCAGACATTGTACTGCCTCCTACTGCCCCTACGGTACAGCTCACCCAGGAGCAGTATGACTACATTCTATCCCAGTTGCGCGGCAGGGGTCCGCAGTAATTTTATTGGTTTTTATGACTTGTATGTATTGGCCCTATGGGCAAATTGTTTATTCATACACTGTTGTTTATACACTTGGTGGGAGACTTTTTATCATCTTCCATTTTTATTTGACTCTATTGGATGTTTGTGAGGATGTGTGTCTTTGATATTTACTTTGCACTGCCTCCTATTTTTATTGTGATATTTACTGTGATATCTGCGACGGGATGACAAATATACCTACGCTGGATTATAAGCGATGATCTGATATACAAAGGAGATGCTGTCGAAATTTTAAAAAAATATATTGTGTATTTTTGTTATGATGTGTGTCTGTGTTTACAGTGAATGTGAAATACAGTGTTCGGAACCATCGACAGTTTCTCTTACTGTTGTATGTTTTATCTTGGATAGAAATAGCAACAGTTCAGGGTGCACTTCTGAGAGCTTCATTTTTACGTCCTTCACTTTCTCGGACGTCGTAAAGGTTCCCGAGAAGGTGAAGGACGTGAAGAGGAAGCTCTGAGAAGTGCACCCTGAACTGTTGCTCTTTCTATCAAAGATAAAACATACAACAGTAAGCGAAACTGTCGATGGTTCGAACACTGCACTTCACACACACTGTAAACACAGACACACAGCATAACAAAAATATTAATTATATTTTTAAATTTTTTTTTTATATTAGCGACGTATAGCGACGTTCTGTGACGTACTGCGACGTCACACAAACGTCGCTATACGTCGCTAACTAGCGACGTTACGTCGCTCGACGTCGCTAATATACGTCGCTACGATGCCCACGTGGCCACGTGGATGCCATGCCTCGTCATCATTTACAAACTTTTGAAGCATCGCTAGTGGTCGCTTTACGTCACAATGTTGGCGACGTACTTATACGTCGCTCTCTGTCGCTCATTTGGCGACGTCTAGCGACAATGGACGCCACGTCGCAAATAGCGACGTTCGGCGACGAAATTACCATCTGCGACTTGCCTATAAGCGACGTAGGTTTTTCGTCGCTAAATACGTCGCAAATCAGTGTTAGCGACGTACTGCGACGTATTTAGCGACGTCTCCTGACGTCGCTAATCTGGGTTATTTTAGTAGTGCCTCTCCTACTGCCTGAGCATCCTCAAGTGTCATGGCGTAAGCTCGCCCTTGCTGGCCTCCCCTGGCCTGCTGCTGATGCTGTACGAACCTCTGTTGCTGAGTCTGCAATGCTGGTCCTCTCTGTTGTCCTGCCGGAGCCCTAGCTCCTGCTCCCTGAGCTGTCCGTCCCGCAGACTTGGGATACTCTCTCAACTGATAATCTGATGATCCGCAGAGTAGGCACCTGCCTAGCCTCAGTCGGCATTCACCCCAATCGTGCCCTGGTTTCTTACAGAAGGGGCAAAAGATAATATGCTGTTGCCTCTGCTGCTGCTGCTGTCTCTGCTGGAACTGCTGCGGCTGGAACTGCCTCGGCTGCTGGTGCTGAAGGTGAGGCCTCTTGGCCTGGCCTCCGCTGCTGCTGCCCCCAACTGGGTCTCGCCCCCTCTTGAGCCTAAGCTCAAGATCATCCTCTGCCAATAAGGCTCCCGTCAAGATCTCCTCGAACGTAGCATCCTGGTTGCCCTTGGTCAAGGACTTGACCTCCTTGACTAGGCCTTTCCGAAACCTCTGGGCCTTCGCCGTCTCGCTCAAGCCCTCTACAAACCTGCCGAGGCGGCCAAACTCCCCGACATACTCCTCCACTGAAAGGCTCCCCTGGACTAGGCTCTCGAACTGCGACTCCAAGGCTCTGAGTGCTGAATCTGGGAAGAACTTCTTCTTGAAGAAGCCCTTGAACTGCTCCCAAGTCTGCCCAGGTACCCCCACTCTGAGGGGTCTGACTGATACCAGGTGCGAGCAAGATCTCGCATCCGGCTAGCTGCAGCCTCGATCTGAAGATCTGCTGGTATCCTGGCTAGGCGGAAGATCTCTTCTATATGTTCGATCCACTCATCGGCATATAGGATCCCCTCCGTCCCCAGAAAGTCTCTGGGACTCATCTTTTGAAACTGCTCGATCCCCGGTGTCTTCGGCTGCTGGACTACTGGTCGAGCTGCGACTGTCGTAATGGTCAACTCCATGCTTCTGTCCTATCGAGCCTGCTGTCGGTCCATGAACTGCTGGAAGTATGCAAACGTCTGCACTGCATCCACGTGTCCTGTAGGCGGCGGCTGCTGGAATAGTACCTCTGGGATGACTGGGTCCTACCTCCGATCTGGTGGAGGCATACCCCCTGCTGCTGGTGGAGGGGCTCCTCCGATCACAGCTGAAACGCCTACCCCAGCTGGCATGAGTGGGGCTGCGGTACCAGGGGCTAGCTGCTGGGTATGAGAGGTGGCAGTCCTCCCATCGACGTCCCCCTGGCCCTGGCGAGGTGATCCTATCTCAACCATCCTGGAGACAGATCGAAAGAAACAATTGATGAGAATGAGTCGAAATAGCAAAGGAGGACAGTTATATTCAAAGGAAAACAATATCTTGAGTACCTCCAAAAATATCCTAATCCTACTGCAGGCTGTAGTGATACTTTAGTTCGAATACCACTACATAAACTCGACCTGCATGGGCCACCACTAAAAATGTGTCACGACCCGCACCCTAGAGTAAGGGCACGAGAAGTGGGTACGTCCAGCCTACGCCGCAGTATCGACGGTAGAACGCTGTCATAAGTCTCAACATCTAACAATATAATGCTAAGTAGTTTATACTCCCCGAATGGGGGTGACATAGCGGTAAAACTCAATCACAACTAAGGAAGAGATAGCACGATGTGTAATAGAACTCAAGGAAATAAATAGATGAAAAGTAGTCTAAGATAATCCCAGCAATATCCAGAAGTACATGGTCTCAGATACAGCAGAAAGAATATATACATCTCAGAACTCAGAATAAAGTCTAGCTAAAACATGCCTCAGACTACATAAAAGAAGTTAAGCCTAACTAATCTAGTCTAGACAATCGGGGTGATATCCTCAGCTAGAGCTGGGTCCTCCTGAGGGTCCAGCTCACAGGTGTCATCTAAGGCTGCCCCGTAGTAAGTATCCAGGCAGGCCTCCTCCTCGTCCTCTGTAATATTTTCAACAGGTCCAGTCAGGACAGGAGCGAGCACAATACATCTCATGCAGTTCATATCATGTCAGAAAATATAAAGCAGGCAATAGAGTAAGATACATGAAACGCTGTAAAAAGATGTACATGAAAACAGGAGAGATATTTGATAACTGGAAATATATATATGATAAGTAAGAACTGTAAGTGACTAGTGATTTAGAGTACGAGATGGCATGTAATTGGCCTAGGTTGTACATGATAAAACATGGAAGTAACAGAGTGTACATGATGGGTAAATCACATGACCATTTATACTCACCCCTACCCACAATCAATACACAAGGATCTATTCAAGTTACGTTACGGACATGATGTTTTGGTTACACAGGAAAACACATGAGGAAACATGAACGTACATGAGAGCACATGAAAGTACATGAGCGTACATGAAAGAACATGAGAGAACATGAGTGTACATGAGTAACGCAAGAGCAAGGAAGACATGATGTACATGAAACACATGTCATAAAGTATCCGATGCGTCCGCTAAGGGGGATAACATCCCAAGAAGAGATCAATATAGTACCAATCCGTGATGATAACGTGACAGCATCAAGTAAAAGTAATCTAGAGCGAGAATATAAGTCGTGACAAGTATGAAACGATCAGAGAATGTACTCGCCTGATACCCTGGATGTCCAGAAGAAAATACTGCCTGAGGAGTGGTGTCTGGCTCCTAATCAGAACAGCACAAGTCACAACATGTCTAAAATGAAGTAATTGATCATTATGATGCATTCTACATGAATCTAGGTCATTCTAGGCTAAAGTCAACTCTTGGTCAACTTTGGTCAACTGCACTAGTCATACTTGGTCAAACAAGCCATTCTAAGTCTAACCCTAGTCTAAACCAGTCAACCAAGTCTAGCCAACCCTAACTAAACCTAGGCTAGCACACAAACACAACACAATGCCAACTAAGCTATCAAAACACACATTACATAGGTTGACATATACAAGTTATACCTATATACCATACTACAATATACAAATCTATAGATACCCTGAATATGTTATATACATTACATTCATATTTCATATGCATTCATTCC
The DNA here is from genome assembly GCA_029216955.1 of Iris pallida. Lineage (NCBI taxonomy): Eukaryota > Viridiplantae > Streptophyta > Magnoliopsida > Asparagales > Iridaceae > Iris > Iris pallida. Next base: position 3,404,703 of record JANAVB010041019.1, read on the forward strand.
TTCTACATCTCATGTGCATATATATATCATATATTGCATTCTAGTCCCATTACATCATCCTTCCTACATTGCTCATTCTATATCACATTATATATATATATTCATGCATTGTATTATACATTATATGCATTATATTTATTATCTATTCCTACATTCATTCACACATTGTATTGTTCATGAATACATACTTTACATTCATTCATGTATCTATTCATGCATATTTACCTACATACATATATACATAGAGATATAGAGAGGGCTAAGGGTATCATGTTATATATGTGTGTGTACATGTCATGAATGTATGTGTGTGTTAGGGGTTGATAGTGTAATGTGTGTGTGTGAATGGTGTGTGTCTCATGTGTGTCAATTCTCAGTCTTAGGTGTAAATGTGTTTGTGTGTAATAAAAATCAGTGCAATATGTAACAGCATATATAGGCCTGTGGGTTTTCTGTTTTGTGTATGTGTGTGTGTGTTTTTATTGTAACAGTGATAGGAGGGTGAATGTGTGTACAGTTCAGGAAATAGGAGGGAAAGGAAACCATTCATACCACCCACAATCAGTACACAATTTTAGTTTAGTTCAGCTATTGATGAATAGGAAAGGAAGAAAAATCAGTACATTCAAATCAATCAAGAAACTGAACCCAGTTTTTATTACAACTTAATCTCAGATTTTTCAACACATTCTCAGGTTTGAACCCAATATCCAATCTCAGTTTTAGGTTTTCCTTTGAAGATTCAAATCTCAGTTTTCATGTTTTATATGTAACTGTGTGTATAGGACTGAAATTCATTTGGAAAACAGTAAAATCTTCAGCCCTTTCTCAGGTATAGCATATCAACCAACCAATCTCAGACATTAAAGTATATTGAACCATCTCAGGTTCTCAACAAATTCTTAACTTTATAAACATAGGGAAATCTCAAATTTCCTAAACACAGTTTTACACTAAACCTCATAACAGTCAAATCTCAGATTTTCAGTCCCAATCCCCATTTCAATTTACATGTATTGCAAAATCTCAGTTTTCAATTCAATCACAGTGAAACCTAAATCTCATTTTTTATTTCAAAACCCCATCCTCAGTTTCCACATTCCATTAAACTCGGGTTTTGGTTAAGGGTTCTCAGGTTTTTAGTTAGAAACTAAACTCCCCATTCGAAATCCATACTACAAACCCAATCATGCATACATATGATCCTATCTATGTAAACTCATAACACAGACATGTTAATCATGTATTAACATCATAATTAACATTTTGATTAACAATTTAATATTATTTGAATTCTGAAAAATGAAGGATTAATATGATATCAGTAAATATATAGAAAAAAAACCCAAATTCGAATATAAAAAATAATTAAAAAAAAACCCAATGTAAAGGTTGGTAATAACTGTATCACATGTGTTCGTGTCTCTCATAGCAATTCGTGTCCATCACAGCAAGACACAACGTGTCTGCACACAAACAAACACGTTCTAGGCACACACACAGACATAAAACAACACAGTGTCGTGCAGAGGTGCACACGAGTGTAGGACACGACACGCGTGTCCTCGTATCTCGTGATCGTGTCCCTAGGTCCGCCTAGGGTTAGGGTACGTGTCCAACACCCTGATACGTGTCCACGTGTCGTGTAGAAAGGACACGAGACGCGTATCAGAGACCTAAAGTCGTGCATTCAGACCGCATCGTGCACGCGGTCGAGTGTCTCGTGTTCACGACACAGGACACGACTCACCACGTGCTCGTGTCCATGTGTACGCCAAGTGATGGGCTACACGTTTGTGTCACCACGAGGTGTCCACATGGCGTGTCCGTGCGACACGACATGCTCGAAGTGTGCTCTGTGCAGTGCGTACAGTGCAGTGTAAAACCCGTGTTCGTGTCAGAGCTCTCTCGACACGACACGAGAGGTCATGATATTTGAGGGGGTGCCTGTTAGTGATGGCCCCCACCTATGTGTCAAATTACACGTGTCCACGTGTCTCGTGTAGGGAGGAATAGAGGTCGGGTAGTAGGAGACAGAACTGGACTCAGTTCCAGCGTGTTCGTGTCCCTCATGTGGACACGACACAGCACGAAATACCTAAGTGTCAACACAAACATTCAAGAGGGACCCCAGATCTACAATCTTATTCAAAAGGATTTCGAAAATAACACAAAAAGTCTCTTTGTGGCATTTCGACAAACAGTTGGGGACAGGTCTGATACGTGTCCAAACGGACACGAAACTTATGATACCTGACACGAAACCTATACAGACACTTAGAGGACCCCTAGGGCTTCCTAATGATGAAGACAAAACGTAATTTCATGGAGAAATGGAGAAGTTACCTATTCTTGAACTTTCAAGAAAAATCCCCAATCAATAGCTCTTGTCTTGATGTCCCAATCCACTCAAATCACATCAAACTGAGATGGAACCTTAGCAACAGCAAGAATAGGCATATTAGGACCTAATAGAATAAATGAGAAAGAAAAAGAAAGAGGAAAGGAGTTCTAGGAATTAAAATACAATAGAAACTAACCTCCTTGAACTTAGAGCTTTTCCTAAAAAAGAGGCAATCCTAGATTTTAGGAGGGTATTTATAGGGTGGTGATCCCAATGAGGATAGGGTGGCTGGCCAAGTGAGTCTAGAGCTTAGGGTTTTGCATATTCTTGGGCTTTGGGCCAATCTACAAGGCTATGGCTTGAATTGATTTATTAAAGGTTCTAAATCATAAGCCATGACTTATGACTTTCTAATTCCTATTGCTAACTAGAGTCTATAGACCAAACCAAGGGTTAGCTTAGGTTAGACTAGAGTCATATAACCTAATCAAGTCCATACTAACTAGGGTTAGCTTCTAGGTTGGTCTACAAGGGTCAAAACTAGTCAAAGTCAACTTAGTCAACCCTTGTTCAAACAATTCCAAAATAAATTCTAAAAATTCCCAAAAATTCAAATAAATCCTAAAATGACCAAAATATCCTCTAGGCTAAAATGTACTAATCAAACATCCTAATCACATGGCTAGGCTCTAGGTCAACAGTCTCTAAGGTTACACTAGTCAAACACCAAAATCATAAGTCATGATTTAAATAGTTTAAAAATGATTAAAAATTACCAAAAATCATATTATTAATTAAATATCATAATTAAATAACTTAAAATACAAAATTTCAAAATTACCCTCATTTTAGAAAACTGGGTGTTACAACTAATACTCGAGTATATGTCCAAGGCTTAGGTGGCTACATGCTTCGTGATCGTTCTCCCTCCCGACACGACACAAGAGACATGCAACAAGTAAGAAATATGAAAATATGTCAAGCAAGTGAGTGTAAACATGCATATAAAGTTGCTAAGAAAAGTTGAGATACAAGTACTTGCCTTTTACCGGATGTTGACAATGTCTCCAAATCCACCTATAATGATTAAGGGAATATGGGTTAAAGAACAATCTAAGAATTTTTAGAAGATTCTACTCTAACTACCCATCCTAGTAAGTTGTAATAATTTACTAATCTATTAATATAAAGAAATAATACTATTCTATAAAATAATTTTGCTAAAAGCATACTAAATATCTACACAATTTATGAAGTAGCTAATCCAAAATATAAGCAAAATATTATCCAAATTGTCTAAAAGTATTAGTAAATTACTAGTAAAATTTTCAATCAATAATTACTAATTAGATTTATTAAACTAGTTACTAATCAAATAACTAATTAATTATATACTATCAAAATATTAATAATGCTACTTAGTAAAATTCTATGAAATACCATTAAAATTCCTAATAATAAATCCCTTTTTATTCTCAACCCAACCCTACCCTAAACTCCGGACTAGCCCAAATCCTAAATCCTTGTCACTAGGCTTGGGCTCGGCCCACAGCCTATTCTTTATTTCTTTTCTTCTTTCTTTTTTTTATTTTTTTTATTTTTTTCTTTCTTCTGGCCTGTAGGTTAAGCCCAAAACCCGGCCCACAAATCCTTATACTAACCCTAACCCAACAGCTTCCTTTCTCTCTCCCATACTTACACGCACGCAGAGCCGCCACGAGAAAGAAAGAAAACCCTAGAAATTTTCTCTAGAAGAAGAAGATGAAGAAGAAGAAGAAGAGAAGGAGAGGAGATTACTTTATCGGCGACTAAAAGGCGGTGCTCCGGCAAAGTCAGCGGGGGAGACGCTCACTATGGCGAAGCGGTTGGGGAGCAGATCTGGAGATGGTTGTGGTCGTCATCGAGATGGCTTCGACGAGGATCGCTGCTCCAACAGTGGAAGGAGGTGGCGGCTCAAGGAAGAGATGGTGGACGGCGTGGTCGAGCAGTGGCCTATCGAGGCCAGGCAGCTCCTCACGGTAGACTCACGGTGGATCTGGTTGATCTGCTCCCGAATAATCGGGTATGACTCGGATCGCATCCGGCCTACACTATCGTGGACAGCGGTAGTCAGCCGTATAAACCTTATGAATCATCAACGATAAAATGTATCGATAACTCATCACAACAACTAGAACGTTCAAGCAAATCACAGCAACAAAAGTCACCACAGAGTCCACTGTCAGTGTTTTGGTAAAACATACATTTGCTAGCTCTTTCGGAGACAAATTCGGTAATCATATCTTCGAAGCAATAATAATACAACTGATACATCTGTCTCATCAAAATTATCTAATACATCAAAAAGTGTTTGTATCTGATCTTCTAGAATCATCATGAGTCGTCATCCAATCCAATGCTGTCCAATTCCTCTTGTCCTAGTCTAATATGTCAACGATCTAGTCACAAAAGGAGCAAAGTACAATGTTACTCAACAGTACTTAACAACATGATGCAATAGTAAAATAGTAAGGACAAGTAAATAGCAAATAAACAGGAAAGTACCTGAAATCATGTACTAGCTACATAAAACATGTGCATTAAAACATCATTGAGCATGTAGGGTTATCAAGTCAATGTATAGTGTAATGATATGCTAGCAGTCACGTATAATATAAGGTATATCATGTACACTATACTAACGGGAATAAGGTATAAAGTAATGATATTCTAGAGTCACATATAATATAAGGCATATAATGTACTCTATACTAGCAGTCAAGTAAATAGACATAAGGTATAGCGCAATGATATACTAGCAGTTACGTATAATATAAGGAATATCATGTACTATATACTAGCAGTCGAGTATATATCCAGGGCTTAGGTGGCTATATGCTTCGTGATCATTCTTTCTCCCGATACGGCATAAGAGACATGCAAGCAAGTAAGAAACACGAAAATATTTCAAACAAGTGCATGTAAACATGCATTTAAAGTTGCTAAGTAAAGTTGAGATACAAGTACCTGCCATTTACCGGATGTTGATAATGTCTCCAAATCCACATATAATGATTAAGGGAATATGGGTTAGAGAACAATCTAAGAATTTCTAGAAGATTCTACTCTAACTACCCATTCTAGTAAGTTGTAATAATTTACTAATCTATTAATATAAAGTAATAATACTATTATATAAAATAATTTTTCTAAAAGCTTACTAAATATCTACACAATTTATGAAGTAGCTAATCCAAAATATAATCAAAATATAATCTCAATTGTCTAAAAGTATTAGTAAAATACTAGTAAAATTATCATCAACAATTACTAATTAAATTTATTAAACTAGTTACTAATCAAATAACTAATTAATTATATACTATCAAAATATTAATAATGCTACTTAGTAAAATTCTATGAAATATCATTAAAATTCCTAATAATAAAACCCTTTTTATTCTCAGTCCAAGCCCAGCGGCAAGATATGATATTCTAGTACATGTTTTCACATGTATATCACGTAGGCCGGATATATTAGATTGTCTCAGATCATATTTTCTATATCTGTACCGTGGCATGTATATTATGTACCTTGCTATGTCCCCTAAGGACCTGGTGATCTCTCCAAGTAGTTGATTATGCAGAAATAGTCCGCTGATCATGGAGGTATTGTTGTATCTAGTTAATGTATTTTATCATGCTTTTACATTTATTCAATATTTCTATTCTGCCATTAAGTCTTATTTTGTAGACCCATATCGTTCTTCGGGTCTAATCAAACATATATGTTATTGGACTGCAAACCATGACATATATTGTTCATTCTTGATGTTACTTATTTTGTGTATTGAGATACATATATTTATAGTTGATTGATAGATAGATTTAGAACACCAAGACAACTTATACGTATTCGAGCCGGACTGGGGTCTACTCGATACGTAGCTGGCATGTATACGTACTCCTGTTTTTACGTAATTTGGGACTAGGACATTACATATGCACTCCCAAATTCACAAATTCCATGCCACAACTGAATTATATGCATAACTAAATTAACTCAATATATATAGTCTAAATAGCAATGCATGTAATTGATACGAAAGAAAACATAAACACATGATTTTGTTTTATGATACAAGACACCTCATGGCACATGGATACACTTCCGTCCCAAATTCGCATATAAATATGACAAATAGATATTGAAAACAATTTGAACATTGGAAGCATATTTTTATAGGAATTATCCAAAATGGCCAATCTATCCCAATATATCATGACACAAACCTTCAATATCATAATTAGAACACATGGTCACATGCACACATCAAAATATGACACAAATTCTCTTTGAGGACTTGTATCAAACACCTAGTGAGAACCATACAAATTATATACCAAATGACACCATTCTACCCCATAAAGAAACGTAGTCTACTCCCTTAGAGTTAATAAGAACCTAGTTTAACCATAGAAAATCTAATTTTACTCATGGAAGGTTCCTATGGGTTCAAAACACCAAATCAAACCATAAGAATGTGAGTATAGAAAGAATTACCTATTGGAAAGTGGTTCTCTAGCTAGACCTACGAATTTGATGGTGATGGAAGAAGAAGTAACTCCAACCTCCTAGCTAATGCTTCTCTCCAAGCTTCCCTTGAGCTCCAAACTCCAAACTCTCCATTGGAATGAAGGTTGCAAGGAAATATTGGGTGATTTGAGGGTGGAATTGGTGGAATTTAGGTTTGACAATGGAGTGGCTTGGGGAAGAAGATGGCTTGAGGAAGAAGAAGAAATGGAAATAATGAAACAGAATGGTGATGTCGGAGTGGCTGGCCCCTATTTGGCTAGGTTTAGAGGTTTTCCAAAGAATAAAATGCCCCTCTACTCTCCATTATATTTAATTAGCTAATGGGCCAATTTGGAAGTTGATAGGAATTGGTTTCGCTAGTAGAAATGAACTTAATGCTAATAGGGTTGGACCTAGTCATGGCATGACTAAATAGATCTAGCTTCTAACTTAATTTTCCTAATTATGTGACTAAATAAGTGGCATGCAAATGGAAAAATTGTTTTAGTCCAAAATACCCCTATGTGAGAATGTGGTGGTGACAGAATACTAGGTCATCGAAGACATGCAACTACTCGATTCAAAAATGATGAGGTAAGTGAAATAATTATGATTTAAAATTTCACGATCAGATCCTCAAATAGGAAGTTAAAATGAATAAACCCTAAGGACATATTATAGTGTTAACTTGAAATATGACTATATTGTAATTCTAATTCTAGTGATTCATTAGTGTCCAGACTATTTTTATGGTCTAACAGTCACTGCCACAATCACAATACAATATTCCTAAATGGTTATACAATTTGGAGAACAATCTTTGGATATCATACTTGACTAGTGTCACGTCCTGGTTCCATAGAACCGAACGTCCTCACATGTGTGTGATGTCGTACAAGTCTAATTTGTACTTGTACAAAGAAACACCGAAACGACCTATTTAACATTTAAGTAACATAATCATCGAAGCAGAACACCAAACAAACAAAAAATTGAATCAACACAAGATATACAAAAAAATAAAATTATCTTTATTGATATTACATGGGAACGGGATACAAAGAAACAAATGGCACTCACTTTCCTCCACTTACATTACTTCCTATGTAACTCATAAACCCAAAATCCATACCCCAGATATATAATATATAAATAAACAAATCCAATCCCCTTCCTCATTTCCTTCTCCTCCCCAATCTCTCTCTCCTCTCTTTCTCTCTCTCTCTCTCTCTCTCTCCATCATCATCATGGGTCTACTCTCCTGGTTCAGTAGCAAACCAACCTCTTCCCCACCGAAACCCAACAACAACAGCACAAAGGAGCCCCCTTTGGAGAAAGCCGAGGAGGAAGGGGTCCCGGGGATGAACGGGGCGGTGGAGGTGCAGCAGCGGCGGCGGAGGGAGGAGGTGGCGGTGTTCGAGTTCGGGTCCGCCGGCGGCGGGGTGACGCTGGCTGGGTACTGCCCCGTCTCAGAGGACCTCGAGCCGTGCCGGTGGGAGATCATCCCCGCCGCGCCCGGCTCCAACGCTCCCCAGTTTCGCATAGTCTTCTAGCTTGATGATGTGTGGGTGCCCATCAGAAGCCCTCTAAAAGTGTCATCTTTTCTTGTTCTCTATGATAATATTGTGTAAGCGACGACAACTTCTTAAGACTTGTGGTGTTTTGATGGTAATGGGAAACTTTTGATCATCTTCCTTGTTAATTGATAGCGTCCAACCAAAGGGTCTTGCACGATTTCGCACTCATTAAGGCTCATTAATTTCGCTAACGATTTAGTACCAACATGACTTCGAGTCCATTTTTGTTCACCCAACAAAACTTGTGTAGATGTTCACCATTTCACTCAAGGGTTGCCACTTACCTCATGCGAAACTAAAACCACTGTTGCTTTCACCATGAGTGGAATGGTGAACATCTACTCAAGTTTTGACCACTAGTTTCACACCTGACAAGCCTTGAGTGGAATGAACATCCACACAAGTTCTGGTGGGTGAACAAAAGTGGGCTAATGAGACTTTATGTATATATTTTCCCTATAAAACAATATCATTATATTGGTTAAGAATTTAAATACTTTCACTGAAATATATGCCTTAGTAAATTTGAGATATTGCTCGGTAGAAAGAATGATATATGGGTTACTCGTCGGCCAACATGTGACCCATAGTTATTAAAGGCACAATGCGCATCACGACACTAATTGTGTTTGTTCGGAACTGAGGCACGAGGCATGAGGCAAAAGTGCGAGCCTCAACAAGGCGAGATGCAACTTTTATATAAAAGTTACTTTTTATCACGTGTAATAATATTATTTGTAAGCAAATGAGCACTATATTATTGATTATTGATTATTTATTGTTTTCTTTTTTACGAGATACTATATCAAGTCTTTGTTCTCATGAACTATATGTAATATCATACTAATACACTAATAGCAATAGGAAAGATCCATATCAAAAGGAAAGTGGGATTTAAGTACTCAACTTGCGAAAGGTATATTAAAAGACAGATCGGTGACTAAAACACAGAATAAACATAACATACAAAATATAATATGTATGATACACACTTCAGATGTGCTTGAGTCTTGATAAGAGGCTTCTTGAGGTATGTGTATCATGAAGCGAGCCTCGCTCCAACTATGTTGAGGTGTTCAGGGATGAGCCTCATGGGACTCGTGCCTGATGGACGCCTGAGTGCGCTTTTTACCACTAACATGTCTATGGCTGTGAGTCAAGCCAACACCAAGGTTGTCGGTCCAATACGTTCCAAGAGTAGTAAGGCTGAGTACTCTCCCAGTGGCCTATAGATGTGAGTCGACTTTTAAACATCTTTCCACAAAGCTTGATTGGCCCATATGAGTAACTTCCTCAAAGGCCTACTTGATTAGTTCTATGAGATGTGGAACACGTGACATTTGCAGAGTTTCAAGTGAGGAGTGGCTTTGTTACTTTTCTAGTTCTAGTTACAGATTTTGAGGCTTAAATTTCATGCTGCGACTAGTCTGCATATTAAAGATAAATTTTGATTGATGTGTGTAATTTAAGGTCTAGTTCTTGATCGTCTTCTAGTTTGATGATGGGTACTCCAAAAATCCTCTAAAAATTTGATTCTTCATTGTTCCTAATGTTGTTATGTGAGAGATGATGAATTCTTCAAGGCTACTTGTTTGTTGATGGTAATGGAGAACTTTGATTATCTTCTTGTTGGTAGGTATCAAAGAAATTACTGAAATGTGTGGCTGTGTTTGATTGGGCTTTTTTTCCATGGAAAATATTTCCATCACAAATTTTCCACCAATTGTAGTGTTTGATAGCTTATATTTTCCATGGAATTATTTTCCAAAAAACTATCATTTTCCATATTTTCTTCTAAAATGGTGGAAAATGAAACTTGCCCAACCCATAGGAAAATATCATTTTGTGGAAAATAATGACAATCAAACACCCAAATTAAGTTTTCCATGGAATTTTTTTAAAATTCCATGGAATTTTTTTCCTAGGAAAATAATTTCATGGAATTAATTTCATTTCCACATACTTCCACCTTGCAATCAAACACACTCACCCTTAAGTTTCCTGCTGCGACTAGTATTCAGGTTAAATATGAGATTTTGATTAATTGAGTAGTTTGAGGCCCAGTTCTGGACTTCCAATCTAATTGTACTCTGATTAATTATGGTTGTTTATGTTTGAAAAGCTTGAGTTCCAGTTAGTCTTCTAGTTTTATTATTGGTATTCCTCGGAAATCCTTTAAATTTTGATCTTCATGATATCATGTAGGGGTGACAAGTATTTAAGGCTACTTGTGGAATTTTGATGGTAATGGGAACTTTTGTTATCTTCCTGTTAATTGGTATGAAGATTTACTTTTCTAGTTCGAATTGCAGATTGTACAACTTGTTTCCTGTTGCAGATTGATTGTAGTTTGATTAAGATCTAATTGTGAACCGTCTTCTAGTTATACTAGTTAGATATTCTGTAGAAAATAATAGTTGGTGTAATTTTATTGATGGACTACTTCACTACTTATAGGGAGTCTAGCTCCTCTACATACTACAAATTCCGATGTGGGACTAAAAGTCCCTTATTGATTCTCAACACTCCCCCTCAAGATGGACGATAGATATTGATCATCCCCATCTTGTTACATAGCTTCGACAGACTTAATGAACTAAGACCCTTAGTCAGACAGTATGCCACTTGTTCTTCTGAGCGGATATGGCCAATCTTCAGTATCCCTTGCTCTAGCTTCTCCTTGATAAAGAATCGATCGATTTCGATGTGCTTCGTTCTGTCGTGCTGAACCGGATTATTCGCTATACTTATTGCGGCTTGACTATCGCTCAGAAGATGCAACGGTGTCCCCTTATCCAACTTCAACTCTGTCAGCAGTGCTTTCACCCATAGTAGTTCTGACACCCCTAGAGCCATTGCTCTGTATTCTGCTTCAGCTGTCGACCGTGCTACCACTGACTGTTTCTTGCTTCTCCATGAAACCAGGTTTCCTCCTACAAAAACACAGTACCCCGTGGTAGACCTTCTGTCGTCTATGCAGCTTGCCCAGTCTGCATCACAGTATCCCTCAATATCTGTGCATCCATTCTTCTTGAACCACAGTCCTTTTCCCGGCGTCCCTTTCAGATATCTTAGGATCTGAAATACTGCATCCATATGACCCGTTCTTGGATCATGCATATAGCAGCTTACAACGCTTACTGCAAATGAGATATCAGGGCGAGTATGCCCTAGATAAATCAGTCTGCCTACTAGCCTTTGATACCTTTCGCGATCAACAGGCTCTCCTGCTTCTGCTCCCATCTTGCACTTCTGGTCAATTGGAGTGACTGCTGCTCGGCATCCCAGCATCCCTGTCTCCTTCAGTAGATCTAGTACATATTTCCTTTGTGAGAGAACAATTTCTTGTTCACCATCACACACCTCGATACCTAAAAAGTATCTCATCTGTCCTAAGTCCTTCACCTCAAACTCCTTAGCGAGTTTCGACTTCAGCTTAGTGATCTCATTAGCATCATCACCTGTGATCACTATATCATCCACATATACAGCAAGTATAGTTATGTGGCCTCTTGCATGCTGGAGGAAGACCGTGTGATATGCATTTGTCTGATGGTACCCCATGCCAGTGACAGCCTTTCTGAATCTGTCAAACCAGGCTCGAGGAGATCAGTGTTCTAAATGGCGCCCGTCTAGGCCGCCTAGGCGGCGCCTAGGCAGTAGGCGGTCTCTCTCCGCACCGCTTTGCTGTAGGTGGTGGAGTAGGCGGCCAATGGAGGTTGGCGGCATAGGCGGAGGTGAGGCAGCATAGGCGAGCGCCTAGGCGGATAAATACTTTACAAAATATTTTGGCCAAAAAGGTTTTTTTAACATTATGGACCTAATAACACTAAAACTTTATAAATCTTTGTTCTACAACTTAGGGCCCGTTTGGTTTGCAGGATTGGACAACGTAATGTAATTGACATTACGTTGTCAATCTAACTCGGGTGTTTGGTTGGACAAAAAAAATTAGATGTAATGTAATCGCGATTACAAGTTTGATTACATTACATCAGTTTTTTCTAAACTCAATTACATCATAAAACCTAGGTAATCGCAATTACATTACAAACTCAATTACATTACAAATCCAATTCCATTACGATTACGATTACATTACAATGAACCAAACGCAACCTTAGTTATGCATGGAATACCCTTAAAATATGCATATTATGCAAAAAACAGTGGTAAAATAGTAAAAAATGTTCAAAATGTATCAACCGCCTAGGCACCGCCTAGGCGGTAGGCGGACTCTCTCCGCCGCGCACCCGCCTACCGCCGTTTATAATCTTGGAGGAGATTGCTTCAGCCCGTACAGCGACTTCTTCAGTTTGCACACTTTTCCATGTGACGTTCCTTCACCTGAATCTGACACAGAGTAGCACCCCGGAGGAGTCTCCATGTATACTTCTTCTTGTAGGTCTCCATGAAGAAATGCGTTCTTTACGTCTAACTGGTGTAGCTTCCACCCATAGTTTGCTGCAATGGAGACCAACGTTCTTACGGTACTCATCTTCGCTACTGGGGCAAAAGTCTCATCATAGTCGATATCATATGTCTGGGTATAGCCTTTTGCAACCAGTCTCGCCTTGTATCGTTCAACTTTTCCTTCTGGTGTCTCCTTCACTGTGTAAACCCATTTGCATCCCACAGCTTTTTTCCCTTCAGGTAATGGCACCAGCTCCCATGTCTTATTTTTCTCTAGTGCCCCAAGTTCTTCCATCATTGCAGCTTTCCATCTTGGGTCCTTCTTTGCTTCCTGCCAATTCTTAGGTAAAGAAGTGGAGTCTAACGAAGTGAGGAAGGCTTGATAAGTCGGAGAGATATTAGAATAAGACAAGTAGTTGGCGATATCATGTTCATAATCTCGATAACGAATAGGAGTCTTTCCCGCATTAATGCGAGAAGACCTCCTTTAGGGAGCAATGGGAGGTGGGGAAAGTATACCATCCGAGTCGGAGAGACCCGCTTCCGAATCCGAGTGATCCGGTACGGGAGTAACATCTTCAGGAGTTGGGACAGGAGTAGACGAGGGACTTGGCACATTTGGCACAGGGCACGGCACAGTACTGGACCTCTGCTGTCGTCTTCTGTACACTTGGAGCTCTTTTTCCCTTGTCTGCTTCTTCCCCTGCGTAATATATGTATCGTCTTCTTCATCCTCCGTATCGGTATTACTGATGCTTTCTCCTCTTTCCTTCCAATTTGCAACAACAGGACAAGGTGCCGATCCGACGACCACGCTTGGACGTATTATCTCCCCCTCACGGCTAACACCCGCTGTGTTAGGTGTGTTTCCAAACGCGGAGCCCTCATCTGAACCATAATATGGTTCCACCTCTCTGAATGTAACGTACATGCTTACAAACAGCTTCCGTTCCACCGGGCTCCAGCATACATACCCCTTCTGTGTCCCGGTGTACCCAACAAAGACACACTTAACTGCTCTAGGATCCAGCTTACCAACTCCAGGTCTGTTATCATGGACAAAGCATACACATCCAAATACTTTCGGAGGAACGGTGTATGCAGTTGTCCCCGTGAGCATTTCCAACGGCGTCTTCCAGTCCAGCAATTGAGAGGGCATCCTATTGATGAGATAAGAGGCTGTCAAGACAGCCTGCCCCCACAAGTATTTAGGCACATTCATAGCTAGCATCATCGTCCGAGCTACTTCCAGCAGGTGCCTGTTCTTTCGTTCTGCAACACCATTTTGAGCCGGTGTATATGCACAAGAGGTTTGATGCAGTATGCCATGAGAGGATAAATATGCAGCAAACCTCGTATGGGTATATTCCGTCCCATTATCCGACCGGAAACACTTAACACGAGCATTATATTGTGTCTTTACGCGTTGATGGAAGCTCTGAAATGTTTCAAAAACATCACTTTTATTCTTCAGTAGGTAGACCCACGTTACGCGGGTAGAGCAGTCAATAAAAGTGACAAACCATCTATAACCGTTAATACCGGTTGTAGGACAAGGACCCCACACATCTGAATGAATCATATCAAAAGCAGCAGTACATCGATGCCCAGAACTCACATAGGAGCTTCTGGTATGTTTTTCCAACTCACAAGCATCACAAACTAACAACTCTTTATTCGCTTTTTGATATAAGGATGGAAACATGCGACTAATAACAGAAAAGGAAGAATGTCCTACACGCTGATGGTGTAGGAGTAGCTCGGCTTCGACACTTCGACTTCGGACTTCTGGTTGTGTGTCTGCAACCAATGATGCCAGTGCTCTGTCCAGACCGTTCCTGTCCAAGTACCATAGACCCTTATGCCATGTGCCAGTGCCCAGTCGTCTCCCCGTTCCCTTCTTCTGAAAGATTACCTTAGGAATATCAAAGAAAACAGTACAGTTTAGATCAAGGATAATGGCGCTAATGGATATAAGATTGACAGGAAAGGAAGGAGCATGTAAGACATTAGATAGAGTGATGGAAGGAGTGCAATCAATAGTGCCTTTATCCATAACAGGCCTGGAGGTACCATCAGCAGTCTGAATGCTTTCTGGCGGCGTTAGGTTAGAGTATTCCCGGAACTCACCTCGGGACCCCGTGACATGGCGGGATGTCCCAGAGTCCATAATCCAGACTGGCTGAGAGACAGATGCAAGAGCACGCGGAGGTATACCGTCACTGGTTTGGAAAAAGTAAGTGCAGTAATCTCCTGAGGTGGACGGCACCTCAGAATTGACCTGTCGGTCACCAGAACCAATCTTTGAGCCCCGCAGTTTCTCAAGAACTTCTCTCTCAAATGGAGTTATGTCCGCCAGCTGATTGTCCCGGCCTTCATCCGCCAGATTCGCCGTGTTGCCTCCAGAGTAAGTGCCCCTTCCACCAGTGTAGCTGCCTCGACCACCTCGTCGTCCATCCCGACCACGGCCCCAACCACGCGAGGAACTCCGTGCTGGTTTTGGACAAAAGCGGATGTAATGTCCTGTGTCACCACAGTTGTGGCAAACGCCTCCCGCAGAAGGAGGCTGGTTGAAAGCAGCAAGAGCAGATGTGGCAACTCCGACTTGCTCCCCCTGGGAGATGTCCCTGGTGGGCATCAGCTTCAACCGTGCTTCTTCTTGTGCCATGGCAGCTATGGCATCCTCTAAGGTCGGGAGTTTTGGTTGCGCAAGAAGTACATTCCTCCGTTGCTCAAATGCAGGGTTGAGCCCCTTCAAAAACTTCATCATCCGTTGCCGCGAGATATAATCCAGAAATTTCTGGAAATATTTTGCGAATGACGGTTCAACCTGAGCATCCTCCATTCCAAGAGGATCATAATGGTCAAGATCAGACCAGTACTTCTTCAACAAGGCGGCGTACTCAGATATGGTACGATCGTCTTGGACTACCCGCTCGAGTTCATCCTGCAGTTGGAAGACTCGCATTGGGTTACATGAACCGGAGTACATATCTTTCAATGTTCTCCAGATATCAGCAGCTCCCTCCATTGCTTCAACATTACCCGACACTTGATCGGTTAAAGAGGCTGTCAACCAACCAGCCACGACATTGTTGACAATCTCCCATACAACAAACTCCTTCGAGGAGTGATCGACCGGGGCCTTGGTGTGGCCATCTACATAGCCAACCAAGCCACATCCCTTCAGCGTCCGCATCGCCTGCCGCGACCATTTTAAGTAGTTGCGTGCCTTCCAGCTTCGTCTCCAGTTTGTCCAACTTTCCCATTCTATACGGTGACGGATCCACATCAGTATGGGTCACGCGTGAGGTTGCCTCCGGTAATCTCTTGGTCAGGAGATCCTCGACCAGGGCCTTCATCTCTTCTGCTGTCAACTTTCCATAGATGGAATCCATGGTTTCTGCAACTGTAATCAGTGAGGTTTTGTTGTTTCCTGAGTCGTCGTCGTTTGCTTCGTCTTCGTCTTAGTCAGCAATCTGCTGTGAATCCTGATCTCAGGTAGCGTCTTCGTCAACTGTATATTCTGACAGTTGAGATAGAGATCAGGGAGGGAAACAACAAACTAGCTTCCTCACTGATATGTTGGAGTGTATGCGACCAACTAGAACCGCGTCATTATGACGTGTTCGGACAGCCCAAACTTAGTTGTGCCTCCTTGCATGGCGAAGTATGCAGCACGCCGCAACAGAAATCCTAGATGGATTCTGAGTATACGAAAATCTAAAGAGATTTCGTAACAGAAGCAAGATGAAAATCTAAAGAGATTTCGTATGCGTAGCAGTAGGTCTTCTAAAGAGAAGATACTGAGTCTCGAAGGCAACAACAGTAGAGCTTCTAAAAAGAAGGTACTGATTCTCGAAGGCAACTGCAGTAGATCTTCTAAAAAGAAGGTACTGAATTTTTTTTTTTCTTTTTTTTTTTTTTTTTTTGGGCGGCTAGGGTTAGGGTTAGGGTTTTGATGTCGAGAGTGGGAGAGGGAGGTGGGGGGGGGGGGGGGGTACTGCTCCGGGAGGGGGGGGTCGGGCGGGGGGGGGGGGGGGGGGTTGCTCCGGGGGGGGGGGGTTCGGGGGGCTGCTCCGGGGGGGGGGGGGGGGGGGTCGGGGGGCTGCTCGGGGGGGGGGGGGTGTCGGGGGGCTGCTCCGGGGGGGGGGGGGGTCGGGAGGGGGGGGTTGGGGGGGGGGGGGCTGCTGCTCGGGGGGGGGGGGGGGGTCGGGAGGGGGGGGGGGGGGTGGTTGGGGGGGGGGGGGCTGCTGCTCCGGGGGGGGGGGGGAGAGTTAAATTTTTTTTTTTTTTTTTTTTTTTTGTGGAGAGAGAGAGAGAGAGAGTTATGGCTCTGATACCATGTAGAAAATAATAGTTGGTGTAATTTTATTGATGGACTACTTCACTACTTATAGGGAGTCTAGCTCCTCTACATACTACAAATTCCGATGTGGGACTAAAAGTCCCTTATTGATTCTCAACATATTCCTTAAAATTTTGATCTTTTATTGTTGATCTTTATAATATTATGTAAGTGATAGCAAGTTCTTAGGGCTACTTATGGTTATCTTTTGTGGTAAGGAGGAACTTTGGCTATCTTCTGATTAATGGATATCTATGTTTTCTACTGAAATTTTGTTGTTTTGTTAGACTTCTAGTGCCAATTGCAGATTGTGAGGCATAAGCTTCCTGTTGTGACTAATTTTTAATTTTTGTATTGAAGGTTAGATTTTGACTAATGGATGTAGTTTAAGGTATAGTTCCAAATAGTAGTCTGATTAACTATGGATATTTATGATTGAAATTTTGATCTTTGTGATATTACATAAGAGATGACCAAGTTCTTAATGGCTACTTGTTGAGATTTTACTGAAACTTAGTTGGCTTGTTTCTCTTCAAGTTCCAATTGCAGATTGCGAGGCTTGAATTTCCATCTGTGACTAGATTTATGTCAAAGATGAAATTTTGATTGATGGTTGCTGATAAGGTCTAGTTTTGGATTGTCTTCTACTTTGGTGATGGGTAGTACTCCAAAAATCCTTTAAAAATTTCATCTTGTTGAGCTTTATGATATTATGTAAGATATAACAAATTCTTTAAGGCTATTTGTGTTTTCATGCTAACGGGATCTTTGGTTCTTTTCTGGTTACTACTCAGTATCGAAGATTTTACTGAAATGCCAGTTTGGTACTCAACCAGTTCAAACTGCAGATTACAAGGCTTAAAATTTATATATTTAAAGATGACATTTTGATTAACTGGTGGAGTTTAAGGTATAGTTCTGGATTGTCATCTAGTTTGATGATGTATAGTGGCCAGAAGTCTTTTAAAAGGTTGATATTTTCCTGATCTTTATGATATTATGTGAGTGATGGCTTGTTGTTAATACTGCCTGTGGTCTTTTTATGGTGATGGAGAACTTTATTTTTCTTCTGGATAATGAGTATCACGGAGTTTTACTGAATTTTTTTGTTATGTTGCTCGTTCCTTTCCAACTGCAGACTTTGAGGCTTATATTTCCTGCTGTAACTAGTTGTTATGTTAATGACATGTTGATCAATGGGCGTAGTTTAAGGTCTAGTTCCGGTCTTCCGATTGTGAATTGTAGTCTGATTGATTGTAGGTATTTATGTTTGTTGCTCTTTACTGATAGAAAAAATGGAATCTTTCTGTCATGATGCAAGAGATGTGGAACCTGTAAGTCCACTTGTGTGTTCTCATGGTGTAGTTAAAAGATTTGTTCTTATTAATCATTATCATAGATTTTTCTGAAATTTAATTGTTTTTCATTATTTTTCTAGTTCTAGTTTTAGATTTGTTACCTGCCTTGACTACTATTTTATGTAAAAGATGAGATTTTGATTAATATGCGTGGTACGTATATAGACAATCTTCTGTTGTAGTTGTTATAATTTCTGTTGTGAATTGTACATATTCAGTTGTTTTGTTAGTCTTCTAGTTCCAATTGCAGAATGTGAGGCTTAAATTTCCTGCTTTCACTAGTTTTTATCTTGAAGATCAGATTTTGATTAATGGGTAAGGTCTAGTTCTGATTATGAATTGTACTTTAATTACTTACGGTATTATGTTGGATATCTTGAGTTTCTCGTTGTCATCACTCTTTACTGATGTAAAGAGGAAATATTTTTATCATACGATGCAAGAGAGAGGAGGAGTTTGTAAGGCGAATTGTGTGTTATGATTGAAGTAGGAATTCAATCAATCTTCTGAGTAATGCGTATCAAAGACTTGCACTGAAAATTTTGTTGTTGTTGATGTTGTTATCTTTTAATCGAATGCAGATTTTTAGGCTTAGGTTTCCTGCTAGTTTTTAAGTTTAAGATGAAATGTTGATCAATGGGTGTAATTTAAGACTTAAGAACTTCCAATTGTGAATTGTATTCTGATTAATTATGGTATTCAAGTTTGAAAAGCTTGAGTTCCAGATAGTCTTATTGTTTCACAATGGGTACTACAGAAATGCTTTAAAAGTTTGATCCTTTGTTGATCTTGATGATATTATGTAAGAGAGGACAAGTTAGTAAGGCCACGTGTTTTGATGGTGATGGGGAACTTAGATAATCTTCTGTTAATGGTATCAAAGATTTTACTGAAAATTTAGCTTCTTGTCTTACTCATCCAATTGCAGTTTGTGGGGCGTAAATTTATCTTGTTTCATGTCAAAGATGAAATTTTGATTGATGGGGTACTTTAAGGTTAGGTCCTGATTGTCTGCAACTTTGATGATGAGTACTCAAATCCTTTAAAATTTTGATCTTTTTGTTGATCTTTAATATGTAGGAGGACACTTTTTAAGGCTACTTCTAGTGTTTTTATGGTAATGGGAACTTGATTGTCTGGTTAAGGGGCATCAACAAATTTTACTGAAATTTAGTCTGTTGTGTTACTCTTCTACTTCCAGTTGCAGATCATAATAAGGCTTAAAGTTCCTGCTGGGTTATATTAAAGATGAGATTTTTGGTTAACGGGTGTATCTAAAGGTCCAGTTCCGATTCAGAATTGTACTCTGATTAATTATGAATATTTATGTTCGTTCTTGTTGTTACTTTTTAAGATGAAATCTTTATATCATATGATGCAAGCGATGGGGAATTTCTAAGGCTACTTCTGTATTTTGATTGTAATAAAATTGTTTGATCATCTTCTTATTCTTCGGTTTCTGAAACTTTTCTGAAATTTAAAAGTTCCTTCACTTTCGAGTTGCAACTATAGAATTTCCTGTTGTGACTACTTATTTATGTTAAAGATGAGATTTTTGATTAGTGGGTTTGGTACATATATAGCCAATTATTTGTTCTATTGTTGTGCTAGTTCCAGTTGTGAATTGTATGCTCTAAGGCTCATTCTTTATCGAAATTTAGTTCTTTTGGTAGTATTCTGGTTTCACTAGCTGATTGTGAGGCTTATGTTTCATGCTCTAACTAATTTGTATGTTAAATATGGAATTTTGATTAATGGGTATAGTTTAATATCACGAATCGAATTTGACTAATTTTCAATATTTATTTCTTAAAAGTTTGAGATTCTTGTTGTCACTGTATATTGATGTATAGATGAACTTTCTTTATTTTTAATATTATTTTATCATATGATATTAAGAGATGAATTTCTAATGCTACTTGTGAGCCTTACTGGCAACAGGAGTTTTGATCATGTCTACCATGTGGCATGGGTACAAATACGATATGACACAATATTATATGGACATGATACCAGGACACTACATTGTTTTTCTGGCATATGCTAGTGTATTATTGGAGTGTCTGTATCGTGTCCAATGCAACGAGACATTGGCTAGGCACCGATTCTCAGTGTCAGTGACTGTGCATCCTAGTCTCTGTTTGATTGTTAGCACATTTTTTAGTTGTTTAGTTCTCTTTGTTCAAATTCTAGATTATGTCCTCCTTTGACAACTTTTATGTTTAGGATGAGATTTTGATTAATGGGTGTGGTACACAGAAAAATTACTATTCCGTTACTTTGACAACTTTTTATGTTGAGGATAAGATTTTGATTAATGGGTGTGGTACACAGAAAAATTACTATTCCATTACTGTTCCAGTTCCCATTGTATGGTCAGCTTAACCATGGGGTTGAATATCTGAATTGCTTGTTTGTGACACTTTATTGGCGTAAAAGGAGTATTGAGGAAAATAGTGGCTGTTTGGTGAAACTTACAGATTATGTACAAGTAGAGGTTTCTAGCTTCTGGGTTAGTGGATATAGGTACTTGTTAGAAATCATAAATTTCCTTTGTTGCTCTTCGTTTGTTGCAAGGATGAGATATTCTTTTTGCATTAAATTTTAAACTTGATACCGTCAACTATTCCATTTTTTACCCTAAATTTTTTTTACGTGACAACTTAATACCTCAACTATAATTATACAACTTAATATCCAGTGTTAATAGAAAATGGTAAATGATCAAAATATTTTCATTCTCTCCTCCCTCTCCACGGCAGCAGATGTGGCAACGGAGGGGGGGGGGCAGCAGGTGAGGGCGACAGCAGGCCATCTTGGGGGTAGCAGGGTGGGAAGCACAACGGCAGGCCGCCGCCGGCGGGAGGGTTGGGGGGGGGGGGGGGGGGTGTTAGGTAAATTTTATTTTATTTTTTTAGCGATCATAATCTCTCTTAGATAAAGTGTCTTCTTTTTCTTGTTATATTCTTGCTACATGTGTGTTATTATGGACAACCACGCAAAATTATGACTTGATCTTCTGTACAGTAAGACTGATACCTGAATAAAATTCATATCAGTCATTTGAAGTAAACATTGTAAATATGAGCCAAGAAACTCTTCTTTATTTGTACAGTTAAGAGTAGTGTTTCCTGGCTGCAGATTTTGATGTTTGTCTATTGTTCTGATACATGCTTCTATTACACTTAAATCTTCTTATATAATCTTTCAGATCAAATAATCCACAGAACCAGACCTTCATGTTTCTAGTCATTAAGTTACATCTGACCGTTTTGTTCGGATACTTTGATGCAGATTATGATCCTGTAGGAACTCATCTTGAAGCATCTTTCTTTTCCTTTGCCTTGTTAAATATTTATTTTCATGAAAAGTTGAGCTTTTACTGTTGGGATGTTCAATGTCTTCACTCTCGATATTAATCAAGACTAGTATATATATGCACATACGTTGCACGTATTTATTATTCACAAATTATAGTTAGGAAGATTAAAACACACTTGGATGATGTTGATGAGTTGGTTTAACTCTGCTGCTTTTAATTATATAAGTTGTGGGCTAAACCTTCGAATTTTATGATAACAACTTAGAAGACTTAGCAAGTAGCATGATCCATTCGATTTTCGTAATACATTAATTTTTCCAAAATGTATCTTTTAAATGGTTGTCAGTGAAATTTATTGCATCTATTCTTTTTAATTAGTATATATATTGAAGGGTATTATTTGAAAATAAAATTCCATAGTGAAGCATACTTTTTACATTATATAGTAGAGTAGATTAAATGAGTGTGTATTTTTAGTAACTTAGACTGATGTTGTAGAATTGAGTTGATGAATTGAGCAATGGGTTAATTAGTTGTAACCCCCTATGGTTTGTACGTATTTTGGTAACTATCCCCTTTGTTTCAAAAATAAAGAACACCCCCCTTGCTGTTTAATTTTTCACTCATTTTCTTCTATGCACCAGGGGGTATAACTAATTAACTTTATAAACCAGGGGGGTGTTCTTTATTTTTAAAACAATAGGGACAGTTACCAAAATACGTACAAATCATAGGGGGGTACAACTAATTAACCCTTGAGCAATACATGTGTTTGCAAAAATACGTTCAGGTATATCGATTTTTATATGGTTCCTAGATATGACCAAAAGTTGAATTGGGACTTTTTCGGAGGTTGGATGCAATTACTAATTCATGACCTGACATGTACGAAATTAAAATCTTGTTACTTCTGTAAGAACAAAACCCTAATAATATTGCACGAAATGAGGACACAACCATGTGCCAGCAAAGATTTGAAGCTTTTTTATTATTTATTATTATTTTTTATCTAGTGGATGTCACTGGTCTCTGTGCCCCCATTATACAGTAACTTTGATATTTTGATTGGAAATTTCCAGCTCTTGATATATGGTTGGAGAAATTTGGTTTGATTTGTGATTTCTTTTTTCTGAAATTCTCCTCGTACTAGTCTGTTACTGAAAGAAGAAGTGCAGTGTATGAGTGTATGGCTTGTGAGCTGTGGGTTTGAGTCCTACATGAAATTGAGATTGCTTCTGTATCTGCTTACTGGTCCACAAGATGTAGTTAGTTCTATATTTACTGATTCAGTTTGAAAACAAGATAAATACTTCAATTCCTTCATTGTGTTTTTTCCATATAAATCAACCCACATTTAGCCCACTCCAGACCATCCGAGTTGGAATTTTTGTTTCTTTTTTGATGTTTAAGTAGTAAGATACATTCCTATGGCCTACAAATTAGTGTTTTGCAAGTATAAATGCAATCACTGCTTTTATATAGTTTTCTTATGATGAGGTTATGTTGTACCAAATGGCAAAATGACTTCATTCCCCAATCCTCATTAGAGGTTGCTACCCAACATAATATGTGGTCCTTATTCTTCTGATGTGTCTCCATTCTGATAAGATTCATGCTCTCTCACTCTATCCTCAGTGCTCACAATTTCAAAACTTTCTGCAATGGCCTCCCATCTCCTCAAACCTTCAAGCCCTCTCCCACACCAAACCTACCTCCTCTCCCTCCAAAAACCTGTCCCAAGAAGATTAACAGTACTCTCCCTCTCTTCTTCTTCATCCACCTCGACGACGACGACGACGCCGCCCTCGTCGAGAGAGGAAGCCATCTCCCAAGCCAAGCTATCCCTCTCCACCACCCTCAAGAAGCCCCTCAACAACCCAATGCCCCTCCCCAGCAGGAGGCTCAAGAAGCTCAGCCAACCCCGATATCGCGTCGAGATACCGCTCGTCGACGACTCGCCCGACTCCCTCGTCCGCCTCGCCTTTGAAGTCTTCTCCGGCCTGCCCGTCACCAGAAAGGGCTCAACACCGACCGTTCTGATCATCTGGCCCAATGCAACAGTGTTGCAGCTGGCGCAACAGGCTTTCGACTCGGTAGCCTCGGTTACTAACTCAGACCTGGGCTCGGTCACTGCCGGGGTGCTCAGCTCTGCTGACTTGGCCGTTTTCTTGGCGCCAGAGGCTTCCATGCTGGAAGAGTTCAGAAGGGTCACCACCACCCTCCTGTATCCCAAGCCGGTAGTCCTGTTCAACCCCAAGTGGGGGTTCGAAGAGGAGAAGGGCTTCGGAGACGGGCTCGGGAGCTTCGTTGGCTCGTTCGACGTCGTCTACTCCTTCATGGGGCTGGAGGTGAGGGGGCTGATCAGGAGGAGGAAGGGAGTGGTGTTCAAGTGCGCGAGGGATGGCGTGGCGGCAGGCGGGGAGGGGTGGTTGGTCATGGTGGAGGAGGAGGAGGAGGGGAGGACGAAGGGGGAGCTGAAGGTGGTCTCGAGGTTCAAGAGGCGGCCGACTATCGGGGAGGTCGAGAGCGTCTTGTACAACCTGATGGCGGCGAGTTCTCCGGTGACGAAGTCGGTCAAGTTTATAAGGGATTTGGCGTCGAGTGTGGTAGGAAACAAGGGGAAGCAGTAAGGTTTTGATGCTCGTGTTTGAACCTGCAAGGCTCACTTGCATGCATGTAAAGTTACTCAGGACACATCACGTGTCGTGTGTGTCTTTATCGTCATGCTGGTATCCTGTGCGTATTCGTGTCCGTGCGACACAGGATACAAGGATGGGTCGCATGTTTCATTAGTCTAGCGCTACAATGCTTGGAAACTTAGGGAGGACAGTTCTTTAGGAATGTTTGGTGGGTTTCAATATTTGCAAGCTCCAATCATGCGGAATTCTAGTAACTTTTAAAATACTTACTGCATGCACATGTTTTTCTCGTTGATGCATTCAATTTTAGAACTTGTCTGAATTATGCGCATGCATACTTTTCGCAAGATGGTCTTTCTGAATTTGTGCATGCACATATTCCGTCAGTCCAACTAACAAAATATTTTATGGATTCCAATATTTACAAACTCCTTCTTTCGTCAATTTCTATAAAATTTCTTTAGCAATATAATATTTTCTTTCATATATATATATATATATATATATATATATATATATATATATATATATATATATATATATATATATATATAACGTCCCACTCGTGGAAGCTAGCTGGGTAGAGACAATGAAGTTCATCTCGCCATCACTCACTGGATGGGTAACCCCACCCACCAAGACCTCCTCTCCACTGTCATCTCTGGAATCCATGTCACAGGGTGAGTCTGGAGCCTCACTAAGGGGAATAGTAGGCTCCACCTGAGGGCCTACCATCGAACAAGCACTGGCCAGATGCCCAAAACAGGTACAACGTGAACAGGTAGGTGGAACCCATTCGTATTCCACCTTCTGGGTTAGCACCTCTCCAGAAGGAATCTCATATTCCACCATCTTCGGTAACTCCCCCCAGCCCGAATCTCCACAAAAATTCTGGCGTACATCAACCTCGATCGAAAGACAGTAGCTTCATCCGTCTTGATCGGGGTGCCCACCAAGCTCGCCAGACGCATCAGCAATGGGATACTCCAGAACCGGACAGGGAACTCAGGAAAGCGAATCAATACAGGGATGACATTCAGGACTTTCCTCTCACATCTCAGTTCCGGGGTCCATTCCTTCAGAATGATAAGCCTGCCATCGAACGTCCAGGGGCCGCCTTGCAGGATCCTTGCGACATCCTCCACAAGCCCAAACTTCATATAATAGAAGCCGTTCTCGCGAGCAAAGAACTCCATACTGCCCTTTGGCTGCCAGACTCGTGCCGCATAACCCCGGATCTGTCCGTAAAAAGGCTTGTAACCTAGGACGTATAGAACCAAAGTATTCTCCCAGTAGGCGGTCACCTTCTCTATCTCCTCCGCAGGGAACGAGGCCCGGAAATCCCTTCCTGCCTTAATTGGCGGCACGTACTCCATCGAAGTGGGACTTTTCGGTCCCATAGGTTTGCAAATATCTGCCCAGGACCTTCCAGCCTGCCGTGGAGTCGTCCCATATGGCCTGGGATCAGCCCCCCGGGGGGGAGGGGGGAGACCTAGACCCCTGACCGCCAAGATCCGCCACCTTGCTCTTCCCTTTATCCGTCGCGGTCGTCTTGGGCCGCCAGCCCACCGATCTCCCCGCAGACGCCACAGGGCCACGTACCGATGGCCGTGCCCCTGACCCGCCTTGTCGTCTGTCAGCAGTGAAGCGATCCCTAAGATGGCCCTGTCCTCCTCCTACCTTTTCCCCGGTCTTCACTACGCGACGACGCATAACCGTCGTCCATCCTCCTCCCTCCATCTGACCCTCCTGAGATCCAGATCCAGCTCCGAATTCAAAAGACGGGGTGTTGGAGACCCCCGAAAAGATTCGAACCCCGTCCGATCCCACAGTCGGACCACCCGTAGCCACGTCCGTCACGGCCGCCGGGGGGGGAGGGTACGCCCGACCCCCCCGGAACTGACGCCACTACCTCCGCCACCGCCCTGGGGGGTCCGCCCTCTCCCCCCCCCACCGGCTCTCCCGCCCTCCCTCCCCACCGCCTGGGGGGTGCCGCCTTCCGCAGCCAGCCTGGGGGGTCCGCCTGACCCCCCCACCACCGCTTCCGCCCCCACTCTCTGCCTGAGGGGGTGCCGCCGCTGACCCCCTTCTTCCCCGACTTCCTTCCCCCGTCGGCGAGGGGGTCTGGAGGCCGCGGGGGAGGGGAGTTCCTCAGAACCCTAGCCCTGTCGCCTTGGTCGCATGGAGAAACCCGGGGCAGAGTAATATGATTACCAGAGGCATGGTGGCGTTGGGGATCGAGGCGCGAGGGGGTGGCAGATCGGCTGAGGGGCAGGTTTTCTGTAGGAAGCGACGTGCTATTGGTCCGCTGAGTGATGGCCCCTCCAGGGAGGGGGGGCATCCTACTGAAAGAGAGGAGGCAGTATGTGTTGACAACCCTGCCTGGGCGTTGGTGCTCTCTCAGGTCGCTCCCTAGCTGGCCATTCTGACTGGGATGTAGGAGGATCTATTAGCGTCGGATGTGGCACATTCCCCAGGTGCTGATCCGGGTGTTTCCCAGGGGACCCATCCTCTCATTAATTAATGGCTATCATCGCCTGGAATGTGAGGGGGGCGTGTTCGCTAGGGAGGTGGAGAGAGATTTGTGGGATTCTTCACAGAGAGAAATACGACATTTCTGTACTATTAGAATCTAAGATCAAAGGTGAAAAGACTCTTGTTCGGTGGACTCCATCTCATTGGGCCCAACTGCACAACCTGGCTCTGTGTGACATGGCCAGGATTTGGGTTCGTTGGAACTCGAATAGCTGGGATGGTGACTTGATCTCGATGACGGAGCAGTTGATTGCCATCTCCTTCTCAAACAAGGGTGGTTTTCGGTTCTTGTTGGGGGCGGTTTACGGCCATAACGGCAGAAGGAGACGGAAATCCCTGTGGAGCGACATCTTCCGTGTTGCCGCTGTTGCAGATTCGTCGTCCCTTCCACTTCTTCTGATCGGAGACTTCAATGCCCTTCTGCACCGAGGGAAGAAGGTGGGCGGTCGCCCAGTTCCAGACTCTATCCTATATGATTTCCAGATATACCTCCTCAAGACGGGGATCCAGGGATTGTCGTGCTCAGGCTTCATCTGGACTTGACATAACAAAGCAATCCGGAACAGGGTTGCATGCCAGCTTGATCGAGCCCTGGGCAATGGGAAATGGTTTCGGCATTTCTCCAATTCTTCGGCTGAGGGCCTGGCCGCTGGGATGAGCGATCATTCCCCCATTAGGGTTGGCTTCACTTCTCGATCTCCTGGGAAGTCCCGTTCTTTCAGGTACAACAACAGTTGGTATCTCTCGAAAGGCTACCTGGAGGCTGTCTTAGAGGGGCTTACTAGCTGTCAGGAGGGGACGACCCAGTTTTGCTTGGTACGTCGTCTCAAGGTCACGAAGAAGACTCTTCGGAGTTGGGTGAAGGGGTTGCCCAAGTCTACCTTAGAAGATAAGGAGGCGGAGTTACGGGCTATTCAGCAGGACATGCAATCTGACATGCTTAATGGGGACCTGACGGCAAGAGAGAAGGAGCTGACCGAAGAAGTCAACATCCTGCGGCTGTAGAAGGAGATTAGCATGGCTCAGTGTGCCAAATGTTCCTGGCTCAAGGACGACGACCGTTGCTCCAAGTTCTTCTATGATGTCATCCGGACAAGACAGCATAGGAATCACATCTCCCAGCTTCTTGATGCGGATGGCAATCTGGTGGGGGCACCGGCTGAGATCTAGGGCGAGGCTGTCAGGTACTATTCTGAGTTATTTTTCCAGATTGACTACCTGTCTGTGTTCCCAGAGGTTGTTACAAAGAGATTGGTGACTCCGTATGGGAATAACATTCTTCTTGCCCCTATTACCTTGGAGGAGGTGGAATCAATTGTCAAGTTGGTAGATCCCAACAAGGCTCCCGGACCGGATGGTTTTGGCAGTGGGTTCTACAAACGTCACTGGGATATTCTGAAGTATCAGGTCTTGGAGGTGGTGCAGGAATTCTTTACCAAAGGAAAGTTTCTGAAAGAGCTGAACCACACTTTTCTGACCTTGGTGCCAAAGAAGGAGGGAGCGATAGCATTGGCGGATTTTAGACCTATTGCGTGCTGTAATTATCTTTATAAGATAATTACGCACCTTATGTGCCGGCAGATGGAGGGGATCATGTAGGACTTGGTATCTCCGAATCAGGCTGCGTTCATCAAGGGGAGGTCGATCGCTGAGCACATCCTCCTGGCTCATGAGATGGTGAGGGGCTTTAGCAAACCTGGAGGGGAGAAAGCATGTGTGAAACTGGACCCGAGGAAGGCGTATGACATGGTCAATCGGGACTTTCTCTGTCATCTGATGACCGCCATGGATTTTGCGGACCACTGGGTTGCATTGATCCGGGAGTGCATCACGTCCCCCATTTTCTCTGTCCTCATCCAGGGCATTCCTTATGGGTACTTCCAGAGCAATCATGGGCTTAGGCAAGGTGACTCCCTGTCCCCTTACCTATTCACGCTTGTTATGGAATACTTCACATGTCTTATGGACCTGGCAGTGCACCGTGGGAGGCTGGTACTATTGTTTCAGAGGGTGGATCCCCCAGTTATCCACCTTATATATGCAGATGATCTCTTGGTGTTCATCCAGCCATCGACGGAGGGTATGCAGACGCTTGCGAAGATTATGGGAGAGTTGAATTCCCTCTCGGGCCTTCAGATGAACAGAGAAAAGAGCATGGTGTACTTTAGCTCCTTATGTCCCCATAAGGAGGAGCGGACCGATGTGCTGGGAATCAAGAGAAGTGATCTTCCAGTACGATATTTAGGAGTGCCTCTCACAGTCAACTATGCACGGGATCAAGACTGCCATAGTCTGGTAGAGTACGTCCAGAGGAGAGTGAAAGGTTGGCAAGCCGCCGGATTGTCATTTGGAGGACGCATCGAGCTGGTCAGATCGATGATTTCGGCTGTGGCTCATTTCTGGCTGCAATCCATCCTCCTCCCTATTGCCATTGTTAGGAAAGTTGAGAGAATATGTGCAGATTTCATTTGGAGGGGGGGTATGCATTAGATCTCCTGGGAGCAGCTCTGTCGACCCAGGAAGGAGGGAGGAGGGAGGAGTGGGGCTCAGGCCGTTGCTGGAGATTAGGGAGGCCTCCGCGCTTAAGCTGGCATGGAGATTCATCAACGGGGGGTCTCTCTGGGCTGACTGGATGCACAGCAGATACGTGAAGCAGGACAACTTTTGGACGTGTGCTACTGACAACAATCACTCAGTCACTTTCAAGACTGTCTTGCGACACAGGGGGGTTCTCAAATCTGCAATCCGGAAGGTCATGAAGGATGGGTCTGGAACGGACCTCTGGCGGGATCCTAGGATAGATCGGCTTTCGCTATTAGACATCAGGGGATCCCCGACACATCAGGAGGACAGGCGTGGTCTAACGTGCAGTCGTATCATTCGCGACGGGGAGTGGAGGTCGGAGTCTTATCGGTTTACCGAGGAGCTGGGTGGGATCATTAGTACTATTGCCATTGATCCGAACTTGCCTGCTGATCGGTGGATTTGGGAGCCGACATGAGCAACTCCAGGAACTGTGGAGTTCCAATTTCGGAGCTGCTACAGCCTCATCCGGCGCACCTTTCCTCAGAGTTCTGACTATGAGTTCGTATGGTGCAAGGGTCTGGCCAGGAAGATACAGTTTTGTGTCTACAAGCTTCTACTGGGCCGTCTTTTGACTAGGGATCGTTTGAGTTCGTTTGGAGTGCCGGTTCCAGATTCCAAGTGTGTACTTTGCAGTCTGGAGCATGTATCTATAGGGCACATTTTCTTTTAGTGTGCCCTGACATGGCAGATCTAGTCTGAGCAGAGTAGAGCGTTGGGAGGGTGCGACCCCGGGAAGGGAATTGGGGACATCATCAATATGCTCCGTAATAGCAGGGGTCGAGGGCAGGACTGGTTCCGGACCGCCAGAGTTCGACTGCGGCCTCAATTTGGCATATATGGTGGGAACGAAACCGTCGAATATTTGAGGGGCTGGTCACCCCTCCGGTAGGCATTCTCCATAACATCGAGCTTGATATAAATGCTATGGGGAATTGATGAGTGGGAGTCCCACTTTGATTGAATGTTGTAAGATTATTGCTTTGCTTTTGGAATAAAATTTACCCTTTTTCCATATATATATTGTTGAAATACCTAATTTCGGGATGTAAGTTTATGAAAAACTCACCCGCAGGGTGGGTTTTATGAAATACCCAAAATTATATATTTTCACGTTAATATTTCAAGATTCTCTTTAGATGCTATGTATTTACAAAATTGTCATTTTGATAATACCATAAATACCCCTTCGTACAAATTTAGTCATATATATGTATTTGAATTCACAAACTCATATTTGGATTGCGATTTTCGTTTTCTTATTCTTCTTTACGAGAGATCTGAATTCCATTGCTCTCATCTTCAGCAGAGATCGCAAAGATCGTTCGTAGTTCACTATGCTTTCCTTCAGTCGAACTTCGATCATCTCCCATCATCATCATCATCATCATCATCATCTTCGTGGAGAGATTTGAAATTTTCTGACGATTAGGTCAATTGTGGAGAGAAGATCTTCTTCTTCTCCATAAGAGTTAGCATCGTTTTGAAAGAACAACGAAAAATTCTTGAATCTTTATTACTGACAAATTTTTTCTAAAAAAAACAAAAAATTAGGTTTCTGTCAACTGTTCTCCGTCATTTAATACGGAAAATGGCCATTCCTCGTGACTTTAACACGGAGAATGACCATTCTCCTACATTTTAACACGGGGAATAGTCATTCTCGGTGATTTTAACAACGGAGAATGGTCATTTTATGTGATTTTAACACGGAGAATGACTATTCTCCTGTATTTTAACACTAAAAATGGCCATTCTTTGTGATTTTAACACGGAGAATGGCAATTCTCCGTAATTTTAATACAGAGAATGACCGTTCTCCGTGATTTTAACACGAAAAATGGTCATTCTTCGTGATTTTAACAACGGAGAATGATCATTCTCCGTGATTTTAGTACGGAGAATGACCATTCTCCTGCATTTTAGCATGGAGAATGGCAATTCTCCGTCAATTTAACAAGGAGAATGGCCATTTTTTGTGATATTAACACGGAGAATTGCCATTCTCCATGATATTACCACGAAAAATGATCATTCTCCTGCATTTTAACACGGAGAATGACAATTTTTCGTGATTTTAACACGGAGAATGACCGTTCTCCGTAATTTTAACACGGAGAATGGTCATTCTCCGTGATTTAAACAACAGAGAACGACCTGATTTTAACACGGAGAATGTCCATCTCCTGCATTTTAACACGCAAAATGACAATTCTCTGTCAATTTAACAAGGAGAATGGTCATTCTCCGTGATATTAACACGTAGAATTGTCATTCTCTGTGATATTACCACGAAGAATGGTCATTCTCATGCATTTTACCATGGAGAATGACTATTCTCCTGCGCTTTAATAAGGAGAATGACCAGTTGAAACTTTGGAGGGCCATAAATTTTGACTGGGAGGTTGAAACGAGGCCCGGTTTGTCGCAAAAGGAGCGTATTTCCGAGGAGCCTGAGATAAACGGTTTTATCGTTTGACGGTATTTCAAAATTTTAGAATCGCAAAAAAATGATGTTTTGACCTCCATTTTAACACGGGGAATGACCATTCTCCGGTTTGTCGCAAAATGGTCATTCTCCTGCATTTTAACATGGGAAATGGCCAGTTGATGCTGCTGCTGATGATGAAATGGGAACTGATGATGACGACATGGTGTGAAAATTGCGAATGGAGAGTCACTGACGAGTTTTTGAAGTAAGGTTTGAAGATTTTGGAAGAGAAAACCTAGATTCGAAAATGAGCAGTGCATGGAAAAAGAGAAAAAATCGAAACGTTATTTTTTGAAGAGTAGATTTCGTGGGTGTTTTCAATAAATTAGAAGAGCAAAATGGTCATTCCGAACCGTTTTATATATTTTTTGCTAATTCTGGACACGCATAAAATGTTATTTTGCGGTAAATTTTTCATAAAACTTTTACAATTTTTGAACATTTCATAAAATTTTCATATGTATATATATATATATATATATATATATATATATATATATATATAAAAGAAAGTTTATAAGTAATGAAAGAAGTACAAAAGGAGGCAGGACTCCAATGGCCACCCAACAACACAAAACACAACCTGACTACAACACTGGAGTAGAACACCAAGGACGCTACTACCAGAATTCCTCCTTAATTCCCTTGGATACTCGAGCACTGACACGAATACAGTACTGTTAGGACCTCGAATTACGTCTCCCAGCTCTTTGTCTCATCAAAGGCTGGCCTTCTTGGCCTTTCTCCTCAACGGGGCGAAGCCATCTCTCCTCTCGTTCTCCCTCGTCAGGAGGGGGCCATTGCCAGGAATTGCTACTTCCACCTCTGCAACCTCCTGGCCAGAAGCAATCCCATCCTCTGTTGCAGAGTCATCAGTAGAGCTCTCATACGCCTCCAATTTTTATCTTCACCTAGCGGCTATTTGGTTCGCAGAAGTAGAACGAAGTAAATTTTTTGGAAGTAGAGCGTTTGCGTACGTCTTACGTACGCGTGCATATTTTATGAGTTCTTTCGTTTGGATGGTTGTTGGAAGTGGGTTGAAAAGTTAACCTTTTATAGTTTCTTGGTTTTGGATGACTGTTGGAAGTGTTAGTTGAGAAGTGATATTGTTTTTATTTTTATTTTTTATGGAATAAAAAATTTGTGTAGTTCCTTTATTATTATTATTATTATTATTATTATTTTTATTATATGGATTAAAAAGTTAAATAAAAATTATTATTATTATTATTATTATTATTATTATTATTATTATTATTATTATTATCGGATATTATTTTATTTCTTTAGTTTTTGGGGTTCCAATTTATTTCGGAATCCAAAGAGGAGTTCCGGACACTTCGGCCATTTTTTTGGGAAGTAAAAAGTGTGAACAGTGCACTTTTGGAACTATTATTCATAGGAGTTCCAGTTTTCTTGAAATGATAAACCAAACAACGAAAGTAACAAAAAAATTCGGAACTAGCAATGAACAGTACAATTTTGCACTTCCGGACGACGGACTTCTGCGTAGCAAACACGCCCCTAGTGGTAGCCTAATCGTCTCTCTACCTACTCCTACCTCGATCACGAGAAAGCTCCTTGCAACCACCAGCCTATTACACCACACGTCGAACCATAGGAGAGGTCGCACTGGCTTCTAGACGATCTACCAAGGTGGAGATCCTAGTGACGACCACATCTCCTCCCAAGTAACCCCCCGAGCCACCGGACTAATCTGATAGGACAACCCAGGAAATTTAAAGAGGAAAATAGAGAGATTCATCTAAAGGCCCCTTCCCTCTACAAGACTGGAGAGAGGTCGGGCCTATCATGTCCCGATCTCAGAGGATCGTAAAGTCGTCACTAGACGTAATGTCGTACAAGTCTAAGTTGTACTTGTACAAGACATAGACTTACAAAATAAAAAAATAGACTAAATATATAATGAATCGGTGGAACTTTAATGCAGAAAACCAAATAATAATTTTGAGACGAGAACAAAGTACTTCTTTTATTGATAATTTGAACGAGATTACAAAATACACTTATTGGCCAACTCAAAATATCATACTTGACTTACATATTTCTTTTGAAACTGAAAATAGCCACAATGTTCATACATCATATTTTTTTTTGCTAAAATAAAAGATAAAACACCTTCAAGAAAACTCTTGAACATGTACTGAAAACTTCAAAACGTTGCAACAAGGTTCTTCCAGATTGAACGAGCTTCTAGCGCCTCTGAGTACCCTCATGTCTCGGATACATGTGAAGACGTGGGTCAATACATTGCCATATACTGTTGAGAAGAGAATTAACTTAACTCATCAAAATTAACACATTAAATATGTGAAGCTAGCAACTATTATTAAGTGATTTTTTACTTATATAGGTTCTTTTTAACAGTTCTTAATAAGAAATATAAATAAACAAAATATTATTTATGCAGTATTTTTATCGATGCCCGAATGTTTATCCCTATAATAAACAAGGGTTAGAACAATTTGCATGTGTGTGTGTGTGTGTGTGTGTGTGTGTGTGTGTGTGTGTATATATATATTGTGTTCGGTCATCCTTGCACAAGCCCGTGGCCGCTGCCACCTAGTCGGCTTGTGCGGGAGGGGGGGGCTCGATCCCGGGTCTTCCCCCGAGAGCTCCTCCCTCCTGCCACTTACACTAGGAGCGTCGAACTTTGTGTGTGTGTGTGTGTCTATATATATAGAATAAGGGAGGTGAGGTGCCACCTCACCGTGAGGTGGCACCATGTTACGCCCCCATGCTATCATCATGCACTTTGGTGCATGATGATAGCATAGGGAGGTGACATGTAGCCACCCTCCATAGGGTGGCACCTCACCTCCCTCATCCTCTTTTTTTTTTCTCTCTCTCTCTCTCTCCCTCTCTCTCTCTCTCTATATATATATATATATATATATATATATATATATATATATATATATATATATATATTCTAGCAGTGGGGCGCCTGAAGGCGGATTCGATTTCTCTAGGTCTTGGGATCCCAGGAAGACGGATGGAGGCAGAGGGTTAGGGTTTGTGGTGGTTGGAGAGTCGGGAGCATTTAAGGACAGCGGTAGCTGGACCACCGTTGAGAGGAAGCGACGTAGCAAGTTCGTCAATCAACCCGTAGAACGTGCGGGTGTTCGAGCGAAGACCGGGGGTGGCCGGCTTCAGGTAGGGAAGCAAGGGAAGGTGGTCTTGACCCAGCCCAGGAGGGATGGTGGGTATCTTCCAACGTGGCGTGCAAAGGCAACGGGTTTTGAAAAAGGCAGATGAGTGTTTGGATGCTCGTAGACGAACATGGAAGGAGGGACTCCATGTACGATGGAAACGTCGACATGGGATGTAATGTCCCATCTGGCTCAGTTTAATAGGATGAATCAAAATGCAAAGACGTTTAGACCTGGCCATGCGACGGCTTGCTCGAACTTCCGCTCGGTCGAGGCAACTCCTTACTAAGGTGGATGGCTTGATGAACTTGCCTCAGCTTAGCCTTCACACTAATAATTAAAATTTTTTATATGCACTGAATGTGCTTGTTAATAAAAGAGATGAATCCACATAGCTAAGGGAATAATTTTATTGTGTCAAATGTGTATAGAACATAGAATGGTTAACTTATTGCCTAGGTATCACTCCACGATGGTTTTCAAAGTGGGCACTCGGGCTATCGACCTCACGACAGGATAAAATAGAGTATGCCACGGGCTATCGACTTGATGTCATAACAGACATGTTTCCACGATTTCATCGTCATGTTCCCACAGCTTCATGACTAATTTTAGTGATAAGTCCCCACGGTCTCACAATTTGTCATATAGAATATGACAGTTTATTAGCACATTATGGAACATATTTCGTTCAAGTTAAGCGGGAAGGCTATGTGGTAGTCGTTCCTAGGTTTCAAAGGTAATATGGAAAATTCACATGACCGTTCGTCACCATGACGGTTCCTCGTTTGGGAGTCTCCAACGTAGTACGAAAAAGATGGTAACACTGGAAATAGTAAAGACCGTGTAGGATGGTAAGTGAGTCGAGTCCGGCATGGCCATTGGACAACTTGTGCACAAGGATTTCACTTTCTCAGATGGCAAACTGGGGTCACATGACTTAGGAGGATGTCGCAATAGCTGAGTTAGATTATTCCTCTCAGGTGATTTGAGGCTTTCGACGGGGCTCGCTGACCGTGTCACGCCCCAGAACCAGAATACTTGAAAGTAAGGACGAAACAAAGCCAGCTACGTGTATTAGAGTACGCCAATACCCCAATATACGATCAAAGCTGTCTAGAAGACAAGTGGGAAGACTCTAGCATGCCACTGACGACTCCTATGGTCGAACAAATCCTATCTCAATCCAACAACAACAAGTATCAAGAGTATATCACATATGAAAGTAGAGAGGCGTCCTAAAATACTATATCATACATGATCATGAAGCTAGTGAATACAAAATGCTACACTAGCAAAGTACCAATATACATGATCACTATATCAGTCTAGATCTAATATAATAGGGCTAGTGAATACATCATGTTGACCGAAGTCTGAGAAAGTCTCAAAATAATAGGGCTAACACATGCCCTAGCTAACACCACTAAAATGAAATGAAACACGAGCGGTACAAAAAGGGAACCCACTCGCGAGGAGGAACAACCGCAGATCTAAGCAGACGGCAGGTCATCCAGAGAAAGGTATGGAGAATCCTCGGGCTCCAGCGACAAATCTGGTCAAACAAAACCAGTGAGGTCAGGCCTCAAATAGCAAGTACCACAAGGAAGCTCGAGGTGAACGACAAAAACCCAACAACAACATAATAACATAATGACAGAAGTAAATAAATGCGGGTCGAGACTAGTGCGGTACCAATGCACGCATCTCAAAAATATAAATGACTAAATGGAAATACTGAACAATATAGCTATGGAACAGAATAATCCGATGAGCAAAAAGGGGTTTAGGAAATACTAGGAATCGGAGCTACAACCCTTAAACCAAACAAGGACCGGGGTTACAGATCTTTTTCCTAGCAGAACTTAGCCTCTGGACACTCACCAACACAAGAGCATATAAGGTAACACATAATCAAAAGGGCACGGCCAATCATTGCCTACGGCTTTCTATCATTAACTAGCTATGGTTATCACAATCCTAATTACTAATATGCAAGTTGAGAATTTTTGCAACTACCTGACTGCAGATACCCGGATGTCCAGGGGTACGAGTAGTACATCTATTGCCCAACAAGACTGTTGGCAGATGAAACGTGTCTAGACTTGTAACATGAACAACCACATCATATACTTGTAAAAGAAAACATATAACTGACTGTGCCGCAACCCGGCACGATATGTGACTCGATCGTATATCAATACGCGTAAACTTGGTAGGTCATGGAGCCCTTGCCTAGATGGGTTGAGCCATGCCTCATGGGGCCCTTGGAGCTCGGGGTTGGTAGTGCGAATTTTCTCCTACAATGATCTACTTGAATTTACTAGTCATTTACCTTATCATATTCATGTCAAGTTCTCAAGTCGTGGACATTCAAGAATTTCCTAAGATGAAGTGTGTTATGTACGAGTAATTCGTAAGTTATTACTTACGAATATCCCCGTACTAACATCACGTGATACACGGAACAATACTCACACTCGATTGTCCAGTGCCAAGATGCAAATAGATTAACATTCAACAAGCTATATCCACGGTGTCAAGAAAGAACATGTACTCATATCTCGGGTCTAGAAATCAATAAGAAAATTAAGTCATGAGTGCGCTACTACGAGCCACTAAATCGAGCTAGGCATATATAGTAATCTGGAGTGCACCATAATAGGCCACTATCTATAATCTGGACATAGAACAATACGTGAACATAAGCATGTACCATGTATATAGTGTATACAATCATTCTTTAACTATCCAAGGTCATCTAATCATGTTAAAAGTCTATTACAATCGAGAAAATATCAGAAACGGGCAAAAACGGACAAAAATAGCCTAAAACGGCATAAAACGGCATACCGGCGGTATACTGCGGTATACCGGCGGTATACCGGTCTAAAGACAGAAGTTTTCTGGTGCAAAAACTGGCATACCGGCGGTATACTGCGGTATACCGACGGTATACCGTTTTTCCAAACAGCAACAAAATCCAGATTTTTGCCAAAATTTGTTTCGGCCATAAAAACTTCGTTTTAAATCAAAATTCGGACTTTAAAAAGTCAAAATTGTATAGAATTGAATTTCCTACAACATAGAAGTATTAGTTTTCACAAATTAAAATATTTGATAGATCAATACCTCAAAATACTCGAAAATCATATCTAGAAACTCAGATCTACGCAATATTGTCGATCAAAACCAAAAGTGCTATATATTAAACATGTTAACAATTTAGAGGATCATATTATAGAACAATAAAACTTTAATTTCTATGGAAAACAAAAATATAGTATGGTCATGTCACTTTTGAGCAAGATGTACTTGCCTACGTTTTAGCAACCGAGCCTAATCTTCTACTCCACCACCAAGAGGGGCACGAAACCACACTCTAGGCCTCAAGGCCAAGCCTTCCTAAGCTTGAGGAAGAGAGAAGAGAGTGAAGGGGAAATGGTGAAGGAAAGAAAAGAGAGAGGAGAGAGAAACTCATAGGATATATATAGAAGGGGTAAATTAATCGTGACCGTTGGATCGTGATCCATGTCACATTCTAGATCAATCCTAGCCATTGAAAGAAAACCAATTGTCCATTGGATAATAGAATGCATCTACACTATTTACGAAAATATCTAAATACTATTCATCAAAATATCCAAAACACTATTCATAAAAATATCGAAAATATTATTCACGAAAATATCTGAAATCGAACATATCTAAAATGTGGAAAAATCTGTCCGGGCGGTATGCCGTCGGTATACTCCAGTACACCGTCGGTATACCGGCCAAGGAGAAAAATCTATAGTTTAGAAAAATTTTAAAGCGTTTTGAAAACCAAAAAAATACGAAATACAATTCAAAATACGTATCCGTATATAAATACCGATACTGTGAGACGAGTCTTACAACTCTCCACAACTTAGAAAAATTCCGTCCTCGGAATTTCCTAATGCCAGTTGAGCCAAAAAATACACATGCTAAAACAATATAAAATCATAACACATCGAAAGAAAACATCCCGTGTACAAGTAATATTTGAGATACAGAATTTAATTAAATACGGAAAATAATAAATACATATATATATATATATATAATACAAGAAAAGGAGGCATATGGAATAATACACCCCTGAGTCAGTTGAGTAGGGATTCGTCCTCGCTTGCCTACACTGACTCACAAAGTGGACAAGGGTCAAGTTTCAAAGTAAGTCGGTACCAACGACTCAGTCGAAAACATGGCTCTAATCCAGGACGCACCTACGTAGTCGAGATACATGATAGATATCGTGTATCCCGAGATACGGAGGAAGATGAGTGGTACGAGAAACTCGCATTTACTCGTCGAATATGTCGAGGCGACCATTGTACTCTAAATGTAGGTG
Organism: Iris pallida; assembly: GCA_029216955.1. Classification (NCBI taxonomy): domain Eukaryota; kingdom Viridiplantae; phylum Streptophyta; class Magnoliopsida; order Asparagales; family Iridaceae; genus Iris; species Iris pallida. The sequence goes on from JANAVB010041019.1 coordinate 3,444,416, forward strand.
GAATACAAGACCGTCAACAAAACCCAAGAGTAAGATAAACTGAAGGAACACCTCAGAAGCTTACTAACAATCTGACTGCCCTCAGCCAACATCTGCTCAATGATACCAAACTCTCTCTGCCTATGCATCGGGACTGCTGCTCTTACCTGTTGCTAAATTTTACCTGACTTACTGGACCTTGGCAAATTGCGCCGAATGCTGACATTGAAACTGCTGAGACCGCGTCGGAATGAGGTGCTGAACATGGGATCGGGCTGACTTTATTAGCTGAACTAACTGGAGTAAAGTGAACTGAGCTTCCACCAGATGCTGATATGGTACTGGTACCTAACTTTGTGGAGGCGGGATCTGATGCCGACATACTGCTTGAACCAAGGAAGAAGACGGAGGAATAAAATCCTCGAAAGAAATAGATAATAAGGTTGGGTGTCCCCGAATGATAAGGACACGGGATATCAATAATGGACAGGAATAGAACAAGGATATGTCAATCATGTTTACAGTTCAAGAAAAACGATAATGCGATAAGCAAAGAATGATCAAATGAAGACAAATATAGGATTGAGATTCTAACAAGATGAATCCCCCACAAGTCTGAAGACAGACCTACATGGGCCACCAAAAAACCCTGTCACGCCCCAGAACCAGAATACTGGAAAGTAGGGACGAAACAAAGCTAGCTATGTGTATTAGTGTACGCCAATACCCCAATATACGATCAAAGCTGTCTAGAAGACAAGTGGAAAGACTCTAGCATGCCACTGACGACTCCTATGGTCGAACAAATCCTATCTCAATCCAACAACAACAAGTATCAAGAGTATATCACATATGAAAGTAGAGAGGCGTCCCAAAATACTATATCATACATGATCATGAAGCTAGTGAATACAAAATGCTACACTAGCAAGGTACCAATAGACATGATCACTATATCAGTCTAGATCTAATATAATACATCATGTTGACCGAAGTCTGAGAAAGTCTCAAAATAATAGAGCTAACACATGCCCTAGCTAACACCACCAAAATGAAATGAAACACGAGCAGTACAAAAAGGGAACCCACTCGCGAGGAGGAACAACCGCAAATCTAAGCAGGCGGCGGGTCATCCAGAGAAAGGTATGGAGAATCTTCGGGCTCCAGCGGCAAATCTGGTCAAACAAAACCAGTGGGGTCAGGCCCCAAATAGCAAGTACCACAAGGAAGCTCGAGGTGAACGACAAAAATCCAACAACAACACAATAACATAATGACATAAGTGTAGAAGCATGGAATTTCACAACCAGAAAGCCCATGCGCCAGACACTACATGCGCTCAGACGAAGAACTTCACAGTAAAGTCAAATAAGTATAGACATTTGAAGAAGGACTTTTTATTTATATATATATAAAAGTCTATTACATGTCTAGAAAAGGTTGTACAAAGGAGAAATTCTACAAAGGAAAGATCCTAAGCCTACAGCCAGCGGCCACCGTGTGCCTTCAGATAAGCGCAGCGGCTACCATGCGTCTCCAGATAGGCGCAGCATCACTATGCGCCACCAGTGAGGCGCAGCAGAAACCATGCGCCTCCATCCAGGCGCATCCCATCATCTCTTCAGCAGCTCAGTTATGTGCATCCCTTCAGCCAAATTCTTCCAGCCAGGCTCACCTGGCCGAGCAGAGCCCAGTTATGTGCCGCTCTTCCAACCAGGCTCGCCCGATAAATGCTTCGACACAAAGCATTTAACCCTCTGGCTGGAACCAAGGAAGAGAAGAGCACCGCAAATGCTGTGGCCAGGGGAGGCTTCGAAAGAGCCTCCAAAGCCGAAGGAAAACCGTGATCGAAACCGTGGCTAAAGGAGCAGCTTTCAACACAATCAAAGTGGGCGACACCCACTTTGAAGGAAGAGAGAGCCTAGCACCGCCATTCCGATCTACGGCTCTTCCGGAATAACGGAGACGAGGCTCGAGCATCCCTATCTTTGGATGCAACAGGCACCTTCCGCCTGCCTCAGAAGCCCTCGACTCCGTCTTTTGGATGTAACAGTCACCTTCAAGTGCATCAAAGACAACACAGCGTCTCATCTTCACCCTCGGGAGCACTTCGTCAGCAGAATGCACCCGTATGTTCAAGTTCATATTGGAAGTACGTGAGGGAATGAGAAGCAAATCTTCTCTCCATGCCACTATTTATAGGCCGGGCAGATCAAACCCACGCGCCAAGTGGATGGCCCTCCAAATTCCGTACAATGAATTTACATTAAATGGATGAACCGGACGCCTCGAATTCAGCCAAACGGCTATTTATAGCACTCGAAGAGCGAGACAGCCGCATCATTAAAAGACATGTCCGATGCGCCAGCCAGACAGCGCATCACACGGACGTGCCCTTCGGCATCAGGCGCATCACACAGACGCGCCCTACAGTACTCGGCGCATTATAGAGGGTGCGCCCCCACACATCTCCATACCGAGTGGAACGCCAACCGACGCGCCCACTCAGCTGTCCATCGAACGTCACCAACATTAAATGCTGAACTGACAGAGTTGGCAGCACGCCTCCCAAAGTCTGAACAGTTGACAGCTTTATTCAGAAAACGAAGCGTCGGCAACGTCAGCATCATCATGACTCTATTCCGACGGCTACTGCCACGTGGCCACCCGCATGCGCCTCTACGGCCATGCGTCCACACCCGCATGCGCCTCTACGGCCATGCGTCCAAACCAGCATGCGCCTCAAAAGCCATGCGGCTCAGACCCTTCACTGATCCCTAAAGACAGAAGAAGAGTCTCCGGTTGAAGTTTTGCATGCGCCTCAAAAGCCATGCGCCCCAGACTGATCTCTGATCCCGAAAGACAGAAGGAAGGTCACCTGCATGCGCCTCAAAAGCCATGCGCTCCAAATGGTTTATAACTCCTAAAGGTTATGAGCCGCAGCCTCCTCCTGCGCCCAATCTTCGAACCATGAGTCGACGACACGTGTCCTTTGACTCAACTCATCCGAGATTTCAGCAACGGAAAGATCTTCCCTCTGCTACGTGCCGACTCACAACAGCAGTATGAAAAGTTCTCCCCCTCGATCAGGGCGCAGCATCCATGCGCCTCCATCAGCAACCTCCACGTGGCGTCCCCACACCGGTGCATCCTACATGCGCGCATGAGCAGCCAGCCTGCAAAACTATAAATAGAAGGATCATCCCCTTCACACAAAGAAGATAAGAGACTCAGAACACAAGACTCACAGAGAATCCACAACAGAGAATCACCGGAGAGGCAGTTCTAGACACTCAACGTCTTCCTCCTCTCAGCAAGCTCCAGCACCCAGAGCAATCAACACCTTCAGAGAACCGATAACCGCCGTCAGCCGGTCAACGGAGTCAACGCATTACCACTCGCTCCATTGGCACTAAGGACCCAGCTTAAACAAAAGTGTACTCCTAGGACTACATCTAAGTCCTATATTGTATCACTGTTCTGTTTGTATTAAGATTTCAATCAAAACAATTTTAATGGCAAACAAGCTGGCGACTCTGCTGGGGACCTCTTTCTCCTCTACCGAGAAAGTCGTGTCACAGGCCGACGACGTGAAGGTGGGCTCCTCCCACAAGACGCTGGTAGTGCGCCTCAATCAACAGGCGTACGAGGAGTTCATTTCTGAAGGAAGTGCGAGTCCTTCGAAGCGGCTGTCGAAGCCGAAGAAGACCCGCGCAGTCTGGGTGCGCAAAGTCGACGCCTCGGGCACCACCGTTGAAGGGGATGCGCCCGTCCAGCCTTCCCTTCCTGCTGACGTCCTCAGCAGTCAAGGTGCGCCCGCTGATGCGGCGCATCTCTCGGGGAAGCGTGCGGCTGACCACGTTCCCCAGCCATCTTCCTCTCAGGCGAGGAAGATACGTCGACGGAGCAGGGGCACAGCCAATGCCCCGTGCATCACTTCTGATGCGCCACAAAGAGCCTCTGTCTTTGACAGACTCACTCGCTGTAATGGCGAGGAGAATTTGGATGCTGAGTACTATGCGCCCCAGCGGGCTGGTACGAAGAAATCCAAGGCGGCACGGGCCATGCACCACAAACATGCTATGCCAGCAGCCGGCCAGAGGCACGCGCTTACAATCACGCGCGCTGCCGATGGCATGCTGTACAAGGTTGACTCAAGTGCTTCTGCACTGACAACGAGTCGACCTTCAAAGTCCTCATCTCGCTTGGGCGCATTCACTGCGTGCACAACCAAGCCGAGAGAGGCAAACTCTGTGGTCTTGAACTCCCGCGCCTCCTCTGGTTGTGCGTTCGAGGTCCGTTCAAGTCACTTCAAATGCTGTGGTTCCCCCACTACTGATCGTGATGCCTGCTTGGTATTAGATCAGGGGGCGCAGCACTCACCCGACCACCCCGGCGCTTGGCCCTGCCATGCGCCTGAGAGGGGTGTGAGGGTAGCACTCTCCTCCAACGACTTGCGCAACGTGATCACTCACAAGCGCCGGTCAGGAGAGTTGACCAACAAGCACGATGCGCCTCTCACGGGGCACACTTGTGCAGTGGTCACCATCAACTGCTGTTGCAAGACGGCGGTACCGCCAAAGCAGTCGGTCTTCCAACGGCTACAATCATCGACACCCCTCCGACATCACCTTGGGACGAAAGTGTCAGCAGAAGAGGAACTAAAGGTTGCGTCATGCAACGTGATCTCCAATTCCTCATCTGTCCGGAAGACGACTGCCAATTCCTCGTCTTCATCCAAAAGCCAGCCGAGGAAAACCAAGGCAGCTGTCACGACCTCTGGAGTGTTCGAAGGCACTCTGTCGAGGAAGAAGTCCTTGGAGGAAGCTGGGGGTAGCCAGACCCTTGTCGAGCCTCCTTCCGAAGACGAAGATGTCCAAAGCACAGCTGCGGCGGATCTTCATCAAGGCGAAGATGGCCTCCCTGAAGCCCCTCAAAATGACGATGTCCTCCAGGACACCGCCGGGGGTAGTGCTGAAAACGAAGAGGCCCTTCAAGACAGAGCTGAGGGCAGTCAGGCCCTTGCAGATGCGCCTGTCGAGGACGAAATCCAGAATGTGGCTGGGGGTGGCCAAACACCAGGAGAAGTAACTCCCCCATATGAGAGCGAGGCTGAGAGCGAAGCCTCGACTAATCCATCCACATCCGGCCGTGTCATGACAGTATACATGACCGGGGGTGATCTTGAGACTGATGCGCCGCCACAGGACATTGTCCAGCGCATAGACTCGCTAGAGGGAGGACTCAAAACCCTCTCTGCCTTAATGCAAGCACTGACTCAAACAGTGTTTGAGATGCGGTCGGCCTTGATCAGGACACCTTCGAATGGTCCCGACCCAGGAGCCAATGGAGAGTCGAGTGTGCCCCTCCAACGGACACCCTCAGACACAGAAGCACCCCGGACATCGGAGCCCTCAAACGCTCCACTCCCGGTGGTACCTCCTTCCCCGGCTCCTAGCTCCACGGAGGACGTGGTCGAAATGATCAAAGATCTGCGGGAGCGCTTCGAGTCCAAGAACAGGCAGGAGGAGCGCCAGAAGATGGGCATTCCCCAGCCTTATCCCCTTGAGTGGAACAAGGTGGTTTATCCCCCAAAGTATAAACCACAAACACTCATGCCGTATGATGGGAAGGACTCTCCACGACGGTACCTGACGTACTTCCAGTCGCAGACAGGGCATCTTCCGAAGGAGGACGCGCTCCTCACCAGCATCTTTGTTGGGGCCCTGAAAGGGGTGGCGTATGACTGGTACTGCAGCCTCCCCGATAATTCCATATCGTCCTTCGACGACCTGACACGCCTCTTCCTCGACCGCTTCTATGACGGTGGGAAGGACATGACGATGGCGTCTCTCATTGAGATACGCCAGAAGGACAAAGAAACGGTTCGGGCATTCATCGAACGCTTCCGTCAGGCCTGCTTCAGGCTACCTCCAGGCATGCCAGAACATGCGCTTCTCTTCGCTTGCAGTATGAACATGCTGCCTGCAGTAAAGCTCTGGCTTAACTCTACTCCCCCTCCCGACTGGAGCTCCCTAATCATTGAAGCTGAAGCTGCAGAGAAGAAGGCGGCCAATGCACGTCTTCTGGGTGTTAGCTTCCCCGCCTTTGACGATAAGGGGAAAAAGTCCGCAACCAACAACTCCGGACGAGAAACAAAGGAGAAACAGGCATTGACTGTTAATGCCTCGAAGGGCGCATCTGCGCCTACTCAAAAGCCTCCACTGGCACCGAGACCCAAGGAGGTTTATTCATTCAATGATGACGACACCCTGCAACTCTTTGAGATACTGAAGCAGGGTGACAAGATCAAGCTTCCGGACCCGAAGCGGCCCGATGAAGTCAGGAAAGTGGACAACCCGAGGTACTGTCACTACCATCGGTTTGTCGGACACCCGACTAAGGACTGCTACGTCTTCAAAAATTACATCCAGCGCATGATCAATGCGGATGTAATCTCCGTCGACTACGAAGAGAAGACGGTGTCAGCTAATGTGGTGTCACTTCAGTTCGGCACCTTACCGCCGACTACCACACAAGATGGCATCGTCCCCATCCCTAAGGCGACAATGGAGGTGGTGAATTTGCCACCCACCTGTGACAATGTGAGTGGACTTGTCCCACTCACCACATCTCGAGGAGAGGTCCTCTGGGTTCACCCCGACCTCGTCTCCGAGGTAACTCAACCGGAGGTACGCCCTACCTCCAAAGCAAAAGGCAGGAAGATCAAGTCTTGCCGCACGGTCTCTGCTTCAACGGAAGAGGCGCTTCCTGTGCAGACGCGTGCACAACAGAACTCCCAGCCCGGTGAAGCTGCCGCCGAAGTGGTGCCTCCTGGCACCATCCCTGAGGAGGGTCCATCCAAGCCCTCAGCAGCCAATAAACAAAAGCAAGTGGAGGCCCGTTTCGACAGACCTCTGCGGAAAGAAAATGCTTCGGGGCTAGCCAAGCCCCACAATTTTGATATTCTGGCACAACTGGCCAGTACTCCTACACGCTTGTCTTTGTTCGAGCTCCTGCGTCTCTCCAAGGACTCCCGAGAAGCTCTCTGCGAAGCTCTGAAGGATGCCGAATCCTTTCTCAGTCAGGTCAAGCAGCCTGAAGACCTCCCAACTACTTGTGCACACTGTCATTGTGCGGATGAAGTTATCCCAAACATAACCTTCACCCAACAAGACATGCTGCTCAAGCATCACCGACATAACCGACCGTTGTATTACACAGGGTACATCGGTTCGGTAAAGGTGAGCAGGATTCAGATCGATCCGGGGTCTTCCCTAAGCATCATTCCAAAGGCGCTGCTATCAAAGCTGGGGATCCCAATGTACCGGCTGGCGCCCTCCAATACGACCATCAGCGGCTTCAACGCCAGCAAGAGCGAGCCACTGGGCAAGATCCGGCTGAAGTGTCACATCGGTAGCCTCAAAACTGAGGTGACTTGTTATGTGGTGGATGCCGAGGTCAACTACAACATCTTACTCAGACGACCATGGTTACATGAGTACATGGTGGTGCCCTCCACGCTCCACCAATGCATGAAATATGTATCCACCAACGGCGTCATCCGGACAGAGTTTGCAGATATCGATCCCTTCAAAGGGATTGAGGCCTACTTCACCGATTCCGACTTATACAAGCCACTCGACGAGGAGGAAGCCAACGACGCCGATGATGAAGCAGAGACGGCAACAGAGCCGGACTTGGAGCCCGAAGTGACTCCTGATGCCCCCTTGAAAATCCGTCTGAAGGGGAGACCACCCCAGAAGGCGCCTCCAATGAGCATCAAGCTATCAGGGAAAGCACCGACTCACGAAGCTCCCCTGAAGATACGCCTCAAGGGGAAGCCACCACAAACAGCGGCTCCCCTGGTGGTAAAATTACAAGGGAAGGCGCCACTCATCGGAGGCGCAACCGAGGCACCCCTCAAGGTGCGTCTTAAAGGCAAGCCGCCGCAGTCATCCAAGATGCCGGAGAGGGCTTACATAACCCTCTCAGATCCCAAAATCAGAGCGGTGGAGGACTCTCCTGATCCGGTCCCAGTGCTTATAGATGAGGAGCTTGGCGAATATATCTCTGCTAATGTAGACGCACCCTCCTTCGACAATGTAATCCCACGGGATAAAATCTTGTACTTTATCAATAATAGAGTGTCCTTCAATTATTCTTGTCTTCCACACTGGAATGCCATGTATACATTAGACAACGCTCTACGGTCGTTGCAAACACAAGTAACGACCGTCTACCACAATCAAATAGTCCCGTCTCAAGAAGTCTTCATAGTCCCTCCACGAAGCCGAGACGAAGGCACCATCATCTCGGGCAAAATCGAGCGTCGTCGGAACCTCCCGTCAATCGAGCCCGAACCTGATACCGGCAGAGTACAAGTCTATCGATACACGGATGCGGCTAAGCACATCATCCAAAAGATGGGCTACGACCTGAAAAGCAATAAAGGCCTAAACTACGGCAAGGGTCGGCATCTCCCTGTCCGGCTTTCGATGCCCAATAGAAAGCCACAGGATTACTATAATCGGACTCGACGAGGGTTAGGCTATGTCACGCCGCCATCAACTCCAGAGAGTTCAGACGTAGAAGACATAGAACATTCCCACTCGTCAGAAGCATCGACGTGGGATTCCGATACCAGTATCGAATCAGTCTTCAGGAAAGTGCTGTCAGCTAACATGACATCGGCGCAACCTCAGAAAGATGAAGGCGAAGACCAACCGCCGGAACCCTTCGAAGAGGAACCCTGGGCTCAACGCCTAGGAGAACAATGAGAGTCTCGTTTTGAGTTACGAGAACCTCACACCGAAGACGAAGTCGAACAGATCGACCTCGGGGATGGGTCTTCTTCTAAACCCATCTTTATTAGCAAAAGCTTGGAAGGAGAAGACCGAGAATCTTTAGTCCAACTGGCTAAGGAATATATTGACGTCTTCGCCTGGAGCTACGAAGACATGCCGGGTCTCGATCCACAGATCGCGATGCATAGGTTGAACATCTTACCAGATGCCAAACCTATCAAACAACAACAGCGACGCTTCCGCCCGGACATCATGAACGCCATCGATCAGGAGGTGGACAAGCTCTTGACCAGTGGCTTCATCCGTGAGGAACAACACCCGGACTGGGTAGCCAACGTCGTCCCTGTCACCAAGAAGAACGGGAAGATACGAGTCTGTATCGACTTCAGGGATCTCAACTCTGCTTGCCCGAAGGATGAATTCCCGCTCCCAATCACCGATGTAATGATCGACAACACATGTGGCTTTGAACGCATGTCCTTCATGGACGGGTATTCAGGCTACAATCAAATCAAGATGTTCCCCGATGACGCAAAACACACGTCATTCAGGACTCCAAAGGGTGTTTTCTGCTACACAGTAATGCCCTTCGGCTTGAAGAACGCCGGTGCAACGTACCAGCGAGCTATGAGCACCATCTTCCGTCAACATCTTCGCAAGACAGTTGAGTGCTATGTTGACGACATCGCAGTCAAGAGCCGCCTCAAAAGAGATCACCTACAGGACCTGAAGACAGTCTTCGATCTCATGCGGGCACATCAACTCAAAATGAACCCCGCTAAATCCTTCCTGGGGGTTTCTAGTGGCAAATTCTTGGGCTTTGTCATCACGGCAAAAGGCATTCATGTCGATCCCGAGAAGACTAAAGCCATCCTCAACATGGACCCTCCGAAGAACCTTCGAGAACTTCGGGGCTTACAGGGACGTCTGGCATACATCCGGAGGTTCATAGCAAACCTCTCCGGTAAATGTCAACCCTTTACTCAGCTCATGAAGAAGGGAGTCTCTTACGTCTGGACAGAGGAGTGCCAAAAGGCTTTCGACGACATCAAGGCTTACTTGACAAGCCCGCCAGTCCTAGTGGCACCTGTCGCCGGCAAACCATTCCTCCTCTACGTCCGTGCCATGGATCATTTCCTCGGCGCTTTACTCGCTCAAAACAGCGATGCAGGCTACGAGCAAGCAATCTACTACCTCAGTCGAACGCTCATCGGGGCCGAACACCGGTACAACCCCGTTGAAAAGGAGTGCTTGGCTTTGGTGTTTGCCATTCAGAAGACTCGTCATTACGTCTCGGGCCAGACAATTCACGTCATCTCCCGAGTCAATCCGCTCAGAGTTCTCATGACGAAGCCAGGGTCATTAAACTCCCGGCTGGCTACATGGGCGATCCTACTAACGCCATACAACATGGTGTTTGTCCCGCAGAAGGCGGTCAAAGGTCAGGCTCTGGCTGACTTTTTAGCTGTACACCCCATCCCAGAATCTTCGAAACTCTATGAAGACATCCCGGATGAAGTCCAAGAATCTAATGTCACCGAAGAAAGCCCCGTTTGGCGGATGTTCTTCGATGGCGCTTCAAGAACGGGCCCCAACGGCCAAACCATCGCAGGAGTGGGGGTAGTCTTGGTCTCCCCCGATCAGCTGGTCATCCAGCGCGCATACTCTCTTTCGAAGCCGTGCTCCAACAATGTTGCTGAGTACAACGCACTCGTCATGGGACTCCGGCTAGCACAACAGCTGGGGGTGGATCATCTGGAAGCCTACGGCGACTTGAAACTCGTCGTAAACCAGATTCGGGGGCAATACGAGGTTCGCCATGAAGATTTAATCCCTTATCATGAAGTCGCGTTGAACATCATTTCAACCTTCACCGGGTTCTTCATCGAACATGTCTCCCGTTTACAAAACTTGGAGGCTGATGCTCTGGCTGGCCTCGCAGCCTCATTGGCCGCACCCCTTGGGACTCAACATTATGTTACGGTGACTGGCCGAGACCTGATTTGTCCCAGAAACAACCTGTGCTTACAAGTAGCCCACGCCATGCCGACGAACACTGGGGTTAATGTCCGAGACTGGAGGTTCCCGTTCATCGACTTCGCTGTCTACGGAATCCTTCCGGAAGACCCGAAGGAAGCCGTCTCAGTCAGGAGACGCTCTCTTCGATTCTACTACGATACAGCCACTAAAACGCTGTACCGACGCTCCTTCGACGGGCTTCTCCTTCGATGCCTGTCTAACGAAGAAGCGGCCGAAGCTCTTCGAGAAGCTCATGACGGAACTTGCGGAGCTCATCAACCAGGTCCTAAGTTGCAAGATCGACTGTGACGTATGGGCTACTACTGGCCAACCATGGTTGCCGACGCAGTGGAATATGCTAAGAAGTGCCATGCATGCCAACTTCATGCAGACTTCATACATACACCGTCGGAGCCGCTACATCCTACAGTCGCCTCCTAGCCCTTCGAAGCCTGGGGCATGGATATTGTAGGGCCAATCACCCCTCCCTCATCGAGAGGACACCGCTTCATCCTGGCCATCACCGATTACTTCTCCAAATGGGCGGAAGCAGTCCCACTAGCGGAAGTAAAAAGCTCCAGGGTGGTCAGCTTTATCAAACACCATGTCATTTACCGTTTCGGGGTACCCCGGCGGATCATCCATGACAATGGTCCTCAGTTTATCAGCCACATTTTCAGCAGATTCTGTGACAAAAATCGCATTCAAAACGTGGCCTCAACCGCCTACAATCCGGCAGCAAACGGATTGGCCGAGGCGTTCAACAAAACTATCGTCAGGCTGTTCAAAAAGGTCGTGTCATCCAACAAACACGACTGGGACGAAAAGCTTGGCGAATGCCTTTAGGCCTACCGCACAACGGTACGGACCCCAACAGGCAACACTCCATTCTTCCTGGTCTACGGGAGCGAAGCAGTACTGCCACTCGAGATACAGATACCTTCGCTCCGCGTGGCAATCACAAACGATCTCACAGAAGAAGACAATCAACGTCATCGTCTGCGGGAACTGGAGGCACTTGACGAAAAGCGTCTCCTAGCTCAACAACGCATCGAACTTTACCAAGCCCGTATATCACAGGCTTTCAACAAGAAGGTCAAGCAAAGAACTTTCCAAGTTGGTGACCTGGTTTTAGCAGTCAGAAGGCTAATGGTGTTAACTCACAAGACACCAGGAAAGTTCGAGCCCAAATGGGAAGGACCCTTCATCATTGAGACGGTATACTCAAACGGTGCTTACCGGCTCGCCAAACCCAATGGGGACTTGTTCATGATGCCCATCAACGGCAAGTTCCTAAAGAAGTACTATTCTTGACATCCTCCAAGACATGTATTTCCCCAAACAACCTCTTTATACAAAATCAAACACTTCCGGAACCCAGCTGTTCCGTGGCATCCTTCCGTAGAAAGATAACCACGTCCACATTACCTCTGAGTTGTCTCTCTACATCCTATAAAGCGGAACCTTACACTTCGTGAGCTTACGCTATCCTTCATGTTTACCACGTCCACATTACCTCTGAGTAAACATCCCGTACAAACAACTCCTGTGTTGTCGTACATCGATCGCAGAACTTCCACGTCCACATTACCTCTGGGTTGTTCAGCGTATCCCCCAGGATCATTCCTACCACGTCCATAAATACCTCTGAGTAGGAAGATTCTATCATTTGAACCTAATGATTGCCATGTCCACATTACCTCTGAGCAAACATGTTGGTTCCTTCAAACTTATTATCTGTACCTAAAAACCAAGGTGCGCAAAAGATAATAGGTCCACATAAATCATCAAGTTCATGAGATCAAAAATGAACACATCACAAAGATAGTGTATTTCTTTATTTTTCAAAAAAAGGGAGTACAGAAATACGCTATTTCCCCCAGCAAGAGTTGCAAAAAAAAATACATAAAAAGAGAAGCTACAATCCCCGATCCTCCCCAGGGTGGGATGAGAGTTCTCTGACTCGACGTCTCAGGTCACAGTGCGAGTTTCCACAGTCGCCTGGACTCGCAGCTCGGCTTCTTGACGCATTAACCCGACAGCCTCAGCGGAAGTTTTACTCTCATACTTCTCATCAAGCTGTCGTCGCTGCTGAGCCAAAACAAGGGTCCGCTGAGTAAGAGTCGTTTCCTCCTGCTTGAATGCCACGTGTTCGGCCAGGACACGATCAGCTTCTAGTTGAAGTTGGGCCCGCTGGTCTTCAAGACGGCGCATCTGAGCATCAACCTCTGCGATGTTAGCATCCACCGCAGCCCGCTTCTCCGTCGTCTTCTTCATGGATTGAGACAACTGCTCCGTCGCAGCCTCAGTCCCAGCCACTTCACGCTCCCAACTGCTCACATCGGCTCGATGGAAAGCCTCGATCTCAGCCATCGACTTCCCTATCTCTGCATCTATCAAGACCGAGAGGTCATTTCGTTGGATGCGCTGCAGTTCCGCGAGCCGCTCGTCCAGCTCCATCACCGAAACCTCCAGAATTTCGGCCATATGGTCATGGCCCTGGTGAATGCGGATCAGCTCGATACAAGACATTGCCAAAGCTTTTGCCGCCGCAAAGCTCCCCTTGGCATCCATCACTGCAGATACACCTTTCTCCAGCATTTTGTACACTCCCTCGACGAGGAACTTCACATACCCGTCGGCTCCCGCCAGCACCTGCGGCGTCATAGCAGGAGTTGAGGGAGCTACTACAGTTTGCGGACCGAAGGAAGATCCGCCAACCTCGATCTGAGAGGTTTGAACCTCGGCAGCAATAGGCTCTTCATCAACAGGGCCCGGACTGCTAGCCCGAGGAGTCGAAGGAACAGAAGGAGCCGGCACATGCGTCGTGATAGTACCCCAAGTGGAAGGAGCAACAGATGGTTCCACACCCTTACCCTTCTCAAGACTGGAGAAATCACCGACGTCAACGGCCACCTCTTCTACCCCCGACGTTCTATCTGCATCAGCTACCTCCCCCGACAAAACGGAGAGATCGACATTTATCTCCTGGCCAGCCCCAGGAGACAAGACCGGCAGAAGGGTCTCATTCTTCTCAAATCCCTCTACAGGGACAAAATCTGTCGCTACCGCCTGATCGGTAGCCATCTCTATGTCCATGGTTGAAGCCAAGGAAGGATTCGGCAATGATTCGGCCGACCTCCTTTCATCATGACCAGGAGGGGAATCAACCCTCTCCACTATCCTCACTGCTTCTGCTGCCCCCGCAACAGACTCCTGCAGCTCCGGAGCGGTGTCATCGGAAGATGATGAACTCTATTCCTCTTCATCACCAGGGAGCTGCGCACTTGCTAAACCATGTGAAGCCTCCGCTGTGGCCTTCGTCACCTCGAAAGCTGCTGCACCCTCGGGTTCCCTCCTGACATAACCCAGAGATACCGGAACCTCCACGATGACAGTATCCTCCGGATCTTCCTCCATGAGAGACATCATTGTCGGCGGGATACGCACCCCAGATGAGCTCGCCTACTCCCACCCGACTTTGGGGTACGAGGTTTTCTTTTTAGCGGCTCCTACAAAAGAAGATGGGACCTCGTAAGTGGCGGAACCAAAATCAGATTCAGTAGGATCTCCTTACCTCTTTGGACGCCGAATCCGATGACACCGTCGGTAACGATGCCTTCTTCTGCTTCTTCGACACAAGAGATTCAGCCCCTGTATCCGCACATCGTTTCGATCGATCGCCCGAGGGTTCTGCTTGTGATGCGGAGGGGGCACTCCGTTGACCCACCCCTGACGGACGATGCGGCCGGGCCTTCACTGGCGTATCCCCAGTCGCTGCTAACTGGGTGCCTACGATAAGGCTGGTCTCCCTGTCATATCCGGAGGGCGGGGCAGCCATAACACAGTAAAACTTGGCGGCCGAGTAAAGAATGGGCGGCCGCGGATCGGGGACGGGCAACGTAAAACGAGCTCCGGTACATCCGGCATTATAATAATGCCAAGCTCGTGCACCATCCAACAAACTTCCAACATACCCCAGGGTATTGCTGGGGTTATCCAACATCATCTGAGCATAACCAAATTATCGCGCAAAGCGGCTCGGCAAGTACGGTTCCAGGTAGCACTGATTTCGGTTCCGGTACACCAGATGGGACGGCCGGATACTTTGCAACCAGCGGAATCCCCATTGAGGCAGAGTGGTAGTACCTTCGCCCAGGTCCCGTAAATCCTCGTTGGCCTCAAAACCCAAATAGATGGGACCGACTTTGGTGATCTCCCAACCCTGAAGACGGGATAAAACCTTTCTACAAACCGGGACACCAGTATGCGACCAGCTCCTCCGATGGAAACGACGAAGGAATGCATCTCCAGCCTTATAATCTCCTTTCGAGCCTGGGCTCATCACACTGGGATGATGCAAAATCAGCCATCCCATCAAATAGTGAAACGGCAGTTCAGCGTGCGGGAAGTTATTGTTTCGGCCTCTGTCATGAATCACATTTCCAGCAAACTCTCTCAAACCTCGCTGCAGGTTACATACCATTGCAGGGAGAAGAGCCAAACGCCGGCCGAAAACCAGCTTCACGGCTGGCAGGATTAAGTTTCGGGTCATCCTCTCTACGGCACCGGATCCGCCCGCAAACACGCAATCCCGGAGCCATATCATCAGGTAGGATGCCAACACCGCCTTGGGTGACATCCGGGTTTAATGACTCACGGATTAGGGTCATTCTCTCAGGAGGCTGATCCAGCATAAGAGCATCTTGAGTAGGGTTTATCACTTCCTCGTTATGCTCTACTCCCATTTGGTTGAAGGCAGCCTCCAAGAAAACTTCACTCAAAAGCGGGATTGCCATCGACACTAGTAAAAGATCAGAAAAAGTCAGAAGAGAACACACAATGTGTCTAAAGGAGAAAACTGCGACGCATCATCAGGGTTTGAACCCATGCGCGTCAGCAGCATAGCCTCGGCGCATCATCAAGGTTTGAACCCATGCGCATCAGCAGCATAGCCTCGGCGCATCATCAGGGTTTGAACCCATGCGCGTCAGCAGTATAGCCTCGGCGCATCATCAGGGTTTGAACCCATGCGCGTCAGCAGTATAGCCTCGGCGCATCTTCAGGGTTTGAACCCATGCGCGTCAGCAGTATAGCCTCGGCGCATCACCAGGGTTTAAACCCATGCGCATCGGCGGGCAAAGACCGCGGCACATCATTAAAGACTCAAGGCCTATGTGCGTTGGCGTACGGACAATGAGACTTACCAACCACCTCCGGCCGAACTTCGACAGGCCGACGAGGAACGACAGCCGCCGCAACTTCCGCGGACTCCTTCGCTTTCTCCTTCCCCTTGCCGGCAGCACCGCGAGGAGTCTTGGGAGCCATTCTCTAGAAGAAGGAGAAGTTAGGGTTTTGAAGAAGAAACTCTAAAGAAGCAGAGGCACAGAGAAGAACCCTTTCTCTCTCCAACTCTTACCTATTTATAGGGCTTGGTCGCACGCGTGAACAGATGACGTGTGATCTCAGCCGTCGCCTCGGGTTCTGTTCAAGGATAGCAGCAAATAAAACCAAAAGATCATCATTAATCTTTTCGGTTACCGAGGCACCATCATCATTAACCGAGAAGAGCATGCGCCCGAACAGGCATGCGCCCAGAAATCATGCGCCCTGACCTCCACGCTTCTTATTCAAAGTATTCCAAAACTTATTCAAAAGTTTTGAAAACTTTGAAGGGGGTCTTGTAGAAGCATGGAATTTCACAACCAGAAAGCCCATGCGCTAGACACTACATGCGCTCAGACGAAGAACTTCACAGTAAAGTCAAATAAGTATAGACATTTGAAGAAGGACTTTTTATTTATATATATATAAAAGTCTATTACATGTCTAGAAAAGGTTGTACAAAGGAGAAATTCTACAAAGGAAAGATCCTAAGCCTACAGCCAGCGGCCACCGTGCGCCTTCAGATAAGCGCAGCGGCCACCATGCGTCTCCAGATAGGCACAGCATCACTATGCGCCACCAGTGAGGCGCAGCAGAAACCATGCGCCTCCATCCAGGCGCATCCCATCATCTCTTCAGCAGCTCAGTTATGTGCATCCCTTCAGCCAAATTCTTCCAGCCAGCCTCACCGGGCCGAGCAGAGCCCAGTTATGTGCCGCTCTTCCAACCAGGCTCGCCCGATAAATGCTTCGACACAAAGCATTTAACCCTCTGGCTGGAACCAAGGAAGAGAAGAGCACCGCAAATGCTGTGGCCAGGGGAGGCTTCGAAAGAGCCTCCAAACCCAAAGGAAGACCGTGATCGAAACCGCGGCTAAAGGAGCAGCTTTCAACACAATCAAAGTGGGCGACACCCACTTTGAAGGAAGAGAGAGCCTAGCACCGCCATTCCGATCTACGGCTCTTCCGGAATAACGGAGACGAGGCTCGAGCATCCCTATCTTTGGATGCAACAGGCACCTTTCGCCTGCCTCAGAAGCCCTCGACTCCGTCTTTTGGATGTAACAGTCACCTTCAAGTGCATCAAAGACAACACAGCGTCTCATCTTCACCCTCAGGAGCACTTCGTCAGCAGAATGCACCCGTATGTTCAAGTTCATATTGGAAGTACGTGAGGGAATGAGAAGCAAATCTTCTCTCCATGCCACTATTTATAGGCCGGGCAGATCAAACCCACATGCCAAGTGGATGGCCCTCCGAATTCCGTGCAATGAATTTACATTAAATGGATGAACCGTACGCCTCGAATTCAGCCAAACGGCTATTTATAGCACTCGAAGAGCGAGACAGCCGCATCATTAAAAGACATGTCCGATGCGCCAGCCAGACAGCGCATCACACGGACGCGTCCTTCGGCATCAGGCGTATCACACAGACGCGCCCTACAGTACTCGGCGCATTATAGAGGGTGCGCCCCCACACATCTCCATATCGAGTGGAACGCCAACCGACGTGCCCACTCAGCTGTCCATCGAACGTCACCAACATTAAATGCTGAACTGACAGAGTTGGCAGCACGCCTCCCAAAGTCTGAACAGTTGACAGCTTTATTCAGAAAACGAAGCGTCGGCAACGTCAGCATCATCATGACTCTATTCCGATGGCTACTGCCACGTGGCCACCCGCATGCGCCTCTACGGCCATGCGTCCACACCCGCATGCGCCTCTACGGCCATGCGTCCAAACCAGCATGCGCCTCAAAAGCCATGCGCCTCAGACCCTTCACTGATCCCTAAAGACAGAAGAAGAGTCTCCGGTTGAAGTTTTGTATGCGCCTCAAAAGCCATGCGCCCCAGACTGATCTCTGATCCCAAAAGACAGAAGGAAGGTCACCTGCATGTGCTTCAAAAGCCATACGCTCCAAATGGTTTATAACTCCTAAAGGTTATGAGCCGCAGCCTCCTTCTGCGCCCAATCTTCGAACCATGACTCGATGACACGTGTCCTTTGACTCAACTCATCCGAGATTTCAGCAACGGAAAGATCTTCCCTCTGCTACGTGCCGGCTCACAACAGCAGTATGAAGAGTTCTTCCCCTCGATCAGGGTGCAGCATCCATGCGCCTCCATCAGCAACCTCTACGTGGCGTCCCCACACCGGCGCATCCTACATGCGCGCATGAGCAGCCAGCCTGCAAAACTATAAATAGAAGGATCATCCCCTTCACACAAAGAAGACAAGAGACTCAGAACACAAGACTCACAGAGAATCCACAACAGAGAATCACCGGAGAGGCAGTTCTAGACACTCAACGTCTTCCTCCTCTCAGCAAGCTCCAGCACCCAGAGCAATCAACACCTTCAGAGAACCGATAACCGCCGTCAGCCGGTCAACGGAGTCAACGCATTACCACTCGCTCCATTGGCACTAAGGACCCAGCTTAAACAAAAGTGTACTCCTAGGACTACATCTAAGTCCTATATTGTATCACTGTTCTGTTTGTATTAAGATTTCAATCAAAACAATTTTAATGGCAAACAATAAGTAAATAAATGCGGGTCGAGATTAGTACGATACCAATGCACGCATCTCAAAAATATAAATGACTAAATGGAAATACTGAACAATATAGCTATGGAACAGAATAATCCGATGAGCAACAAGCGGTTTAGGAACTACTAGGAATCGGAGCTACAACCCTTAAACCAAACAAGGACCGGGGTTACAGATCTTTTTCCTAGCAGAACTTAGCCTCTGGCCACTCACCGACATAAGAGCATATAAGGTAACACACAATCAAAGTGCACGGCCAATCATTGCCTACGGCTTTCTATCATTAACTAGCTAGGGTTATCACAATCCTAATTACTAATATGCAAGTTGAGGATTTTCGCAACTACCTGACTGCAGATACCCGGATATCCAGGGGTACGAGTAGTACATCTATCGCCCAACAAGACTGTTGGCAGATGAAACGTGTCTAGACTTGTAACATGAACAACCATATCATATACTTGTAAAAGAAAACATATAACTGACTATGTCGCAACCCGGCACGACATGTGAATCAATCGTATATCAATACGCACAAACTTGGTAGGTCATGGAGCCCTTGCCTAGCAGGGTTGAGCCATGCCTCATGGGGCCCTTGGACCTCGGGGTTGGTAGTGCGAATTTCTTCCTACAATGATCTACTTGAATTTACTAGTCATTTACCTTATCATATTCATGTCAAGTTCTCAAGTCGTGGACACTCAAGAATTTTCTAAGATGATGTGTGTTATGTACGAGTAATTCGTAAGTTATCACTTACGAACATTCCCGTACTAACATCACGTGAT
Organism: Iris pallida; assembly: GCA_029216955.1. Taxonomy (NCBI): domain Eukaryota; kingdom Viridiplantae; phylum Streptophyta; class Magnoliopsida; order Asparagales; family Iridaceae; genus Iris; species Iris pallida. Next base: position 3,463,946 of record JANAVB010041019.1, read on the forward strand.
ACACGGAACAATACTCACACTCGATTGTCTAGTGCCAAGATGCAAATAGATTAACATTCAACAAGCTATATCCACGGTGTCAAGAAAGAACATGTACTCATATCTCGGGTCTAGAAATCAATAAGAAAATCAAGTCATGAGTGCGCTACTATGAGCCACTAAATCGAGCTAGGCATATATAGTAATCTGGAGTGCACCATAACAGGCCACTATCTATAATCTGGACATAGAACAATACGTGAACATAAGCATGTACCATGTATATAGAGTGTACAATCATTCTTTAACTATCCAAGGTCATCTAATCATGTTAAGAGTCCATTACAATCGAGAAAATATCAAAAATGGGCAAAAACGGACAAAAATAGCCTAAAACGGCATACCCGCAGTATACTGCGGTATATCGGCGGTATACCAGTCTAAAGACAGAAGGTTTCTGGTGCAAAAATTGGCATACCGGTGGTATACTGCGGTATACCGACGGTATACCATTTTTCCAAACAGCAACAAAATCTAAATTTTTGCCAAAACTTGTTTCGACCATAAAAACTTCGTTTTAAATCGAAATTCGGACTTTCAAAAGTCAAAATTGCATAGAATTGAATTTCCTACAATATGAAAGTATTATTTTTCACAAATTAAAACATTTAATAGATCAATACCTCAAAATAATCGAAAATCATATCTAGAAACTCAGATCTACGCAATATTGTTGATCAAAACCAAAAGTGCTATATATTAAACATGTTAACAATTTAGAGGGGCATATTATAGAACAATAAAACTTTAGTTTCTATGGAAAACAAAAATATAGCATGGTCATGTCACTTTTGAGCAAGATGTACTTGTCTAGGTTTTAGCAACCGAGCCTAATCTTCTACTCCACCACCAAGAGGGACACGAAACCACACTCTAGGCCTCAAGGCCAAGCCTTCCTAAGCTTGAGGAAGAGAGAAGAGAGTGAAGGGGAAATGGTGAAGGAAAGAAAAGAGAGAGGAGAGAGAAACTCATAGGATATATATAGAAGGGGTAAATTAATCGTGACCGTTGGATCGTGATCCATGTCACATTCTAGATCAATCCTAGCCATTGAAAGAAAACCAATTGTCCATTGGATAATAGAATGCATTTACACTATTTACGAACATGTCTAAATACTATTCCTCAAAATATCCAAAACACTATTAATGAAAATATCGAAAACACTATTTACGAAAATATCTGAAATCGAACATATCTAAAATGTGGAAAAGTCTGTCCGGGCGGTATGCCGTCGGTATACTCTGGTACACCGTCGGTATACCGGCCAAGGAGAAAATCTATAATTTGGTAAAATTTTAAAGCGTTTCGAAAACCAAAAAAATACGAAATACAATTCAAAATACGTATCCGTATATAAATACCGATACTGTGAGACGAGTCTCACAGACCGTGCCGATCGAGCTCGTCTATGCCAAGCTATATGTCCACAGATAGCTTGTCGTGTTAGTGACCTTTCATATAGATTGAGTCAGATTATTTGCAGCAATCTGCGTGCATGCCATAGGATTGAGTCAAGAAGTGTATGTACGGTACAAATGAGTCAATGAAGCTGTGTATAGTTTGCATCACAATTATTGAGCCTAAGATTTAGCCCCAATAGAGTTGCATGCTTGGGAACGGTTTGTAGCGTTGGTTTCAAGGAAGTTTGACACGTGCTTTGGCACGATGTGTGGCACTATGGTTAGCAGTTTGACACTAAGTCGTTGTGTTACAATATTTGTTGTGGTATTGAAGAACATGGAAGGTCGGAAGGTAAGTATGGATAAGTTTATACTATGTTGCGAGGCACGACAACGATACTGTTATACAAATTGGTTTTATGGCACGGTCTCAATGTTGCAATACGAATGAAGGCTTATAGTATTATGCCATGAAACTGATCCAAAAGCAAGATTAGAAAGACAACAAAAAGAATATTTGCACTCACTAAATGAACTGACAGCCCACCAGTTTGTATGTGCAGGTTCAGGTACTTTCTTGTCGGGACGAAGCTCGCTTGGATGCACTAAGTCATGGAGTTCCTTGGCATTTCAATGCATGCGTCCACGTTGGAGTCTTCACCTGTGTAGTGCCCCGTCCCGTTCGGTTCAACCAGAGGAATAGAAACGCAACGACATCTAGACTTAGCCACGCAACGGCTTGCTCGAAGTCCCTCTCGGTCGAGGCAACTCCTCGCTCATATGGGTGGCTTCGATAAACTTGCCTCAGCTTGGCCTTCACACTAATAAATAGAAGTTTTTACTACACTGAATAGACTTGCTAATAAAAAAATATAAATCCACATAGCTACGAAAATAATCCCATTGAGTCAGATTGTGTAGCACATGGAAAATGTCACTTGTTGCCTAGATATCACTCCATGATGGTTTTCAAAAGTTAGCACTCGGTCTTTCGACTGCACGTATTGAGTTAAGCAAAGTATCGCGATGAGCTATCGACTTGTTGTCATAGCAGGCACCTCCCACGGTTTAACGACTTGGAATTGCCCTACGTTCTACGGTCTCAAGGCTCATCATATAGTGTATACTTGGGCGGTAGAGTCGCACAAAACACAATTGGTTTAAGGCAACAAACATGACAATTGGTTCAATGATAAGTATGCTACGATTTATGAGCATGATATGCAAAGGGTTTGAGTCGTACCACAAATTAGGCTATGCATTTACGTGAGTCTGAATGTTCTCGCAGGTGCGTCGTCATGGACAACTTGTACACAAGGGTGATGTTTCTTCGAACGATAACCTGGGGCCACAGGATCGATCCAGCTATGGATGAAACATGGTATAGCTGATGCTGGATAGGCAACCAGAAATTCGATGGGCTTTCAGTGGGGCTAGCTACTTGTATTGATCGATCCACTGTCTCTCCTAGCTATGTCCAAGATGGCTAGTTAATGTCAATGACCTTTCGTATAGATGAGTTAGTGTGCTGAGTTGTAATCCACATGAATGGTGTCGGTTGATTCATAAGAATATGCAAGCACGGTACGAATGAATCATGAAAATGGATGTACGGTCTACACCACGATTATGGAGCCTAAGATTTGGCTATACAAAAAGACATGCTTTGGCACAATATGTGGCGTCGTGTTTTGATTCATTGACACAGAATGTTTGCATATGTTTGGGATTGAGTCATTTGCGTTGAATATAAAAGGTTATATGGCAAGGTATGGTTAAGTCACACAGAGTTATAAGACACGATCTCGATGTTGTTGTATGTTTGAGTTTATGGCACGACCACTGAGTTGTAAGGCACGACCTCGACGTAGAATCACAAAGGAGTTTTATGGCACGATTGTATCATCACTTCATAAAATAGTCCAGGAGTCTCTGTCCTAAATATTTATTCTAAGGCAAGATTAGAAAGACAATCAAAAGAATAGTTGCACTTACTAAATGAACGTGTTGGTTTTATATGGGTGGGCGGTGAGATCATTCACCAGTAAGGTTGTGTATTGATATCCCACCATATTTCATGTGTAGGTTCAGGTATCAGCACACTCAGAATGGAGCTCGCTTGGGCGCGCTGAGGCATAGAGTTCCTTAGCGTTTCAAGTCATGCGACCGTATTGGAGTCTTCACTATATGGGACATACTGTATGGACATCACCTACTGAAGCATCCATAAGTGGCAAGCATTATACCTTTGTATTGAGAGATGTTAGAGAGCTGAGTGATTGTAATCTGAGAGAAAGTGAGCTTGAGCGACTTGTAATCTTGGCTTCGCGCCCTTGTAATCTTATATTCAATATATATATGAATATAAGTTCTAATTTTGTTTGAATACTTGTGATTTCTCCATTATTCAATGCTTATGCTTAGGTACTTTTATGTGCGACACACTTATAATCGGCCATTATAGTATTGCCTTACACGGTCGCAACCTAGGCTTATGCAACATCACGCCCTAGCAAGGACGATCGATTCTGACCGGTGCGTGACATAGTGGTAACAGAGCACGACTTTATGTCCTTAGACTTCTTATCGAATTCTTTTGAACTTTGACATTGTTTCCGCAAGCGATAAGTTAACACTCTATCTTAATGTTCCGCGAGATATTCCATACAATAAGTCTATATATTTTATAAAATCTTATGAGAGAAATTTTGGTTGAACAAAGATGATTTCACGTAAGGCACAGTTAACAGAGTTGAGCCGGGCAATATACACCTAGGCTTGCGTTGATATTAGTAATTGTGTGCGAAACCAAAATATTTTCAGTTGGATGAGTTAGAATCGATTAATGAGATGTTGGGTAGATAATGGTAAAGGTACTATTGAAAGTTAATATCGTTAATACGATATAAATGGATCGTGCTTGGATTTTGAGGAATGGTTCGAACTGAGATTCAATGTGATCGATTGTGATTCGAATAATCGTTTTGAGGATTTATCGAGTGACTTCATCTCTGAGTGGCATATGGGATAGCCTCAGGAATGTTGATCAATTCAGGATTGGGGTGCTGACAGGTCTATAAGCAAGCGATTCGAGTATGCAAAGCCTTAGATCGAGCTACTTTTGATTTTTAAAGTTTTAGATAAGTTGGTTCGAGCAAACATGAAACGATACACATCAGATTGGGATTGTGCCAATTATGAAATACAAAAATGATAGAGTAGATAGATTGAAATAAAAAAGTTAAGGTATAACGGACGGATAACTCAGTCAAGAAAATTGATATGGAGCGTATACAAAAATATTGATACAAAACTGAACGGAATTAAAAATTTGAAATTTGACTAAGAAAAGATAGCACGATGGAAAGATAGCATGCTTGAAAATGTTTGATTTGAAGATACGAGAATGACTCTAAGGATCTAAAAAAAATTACTCGATGGCTTAAGTCAGTATAGAACGATACGATTAGAGGAATATGTTACTCGAGGACTTAAGATAGACAAATAGACATATGTGATTTGATTTGAACAAATTGATGAGGTAAGTAATTTGATTTTGAATGTGGAGGAAAGGATCGTATATCTAGATGAATGATAGTATTAGTTGCATGACTCGGAGTTTGTTACAAAGGAAGATCGTCAGGTTATGTATATCATCGATGGTATTGAGACATATCAAAGATCAATGTACGATAACTCGAGGGTACGCTGATTAGAAGAATGTTGATCTTGTAAAATATTATTTTTCAGATGGATTATATACCTCAGAATTTTGATAGAAATGAATGTTTGGATCATTTAATAAGATAAACTTGAAGTTTGCATTAACGGATGCTAGTCGGGCTACGCGAAATAAAAATGTTGATGGATTTGTAGGACCAATGATATAAGGATTGTTATGACTCGAGAAATTTATAGTAGGCGATCTTGTGATTGTGTGATGAGATAGATGTGCGAGATTGATGATTATTAGGATTGGGATATGAGGGGAGTCAGAATGGACGAAAGTATGATTGAGATTTTATGAATCAGATTAGAATCGACCTACGACTTGTAATCGATGGGTTATGACGTGTGATTTTGTGATCGAGGTATACAAATTTGGATTGATAGGTCTATTAAAAGAAATGAGGACTGTGAGTTGGAGAGTTGTGAGTTTGCGTCATTGAACCATTGTGTAATCGAGGATGATCATGAAATAATTTATCATAGGAATGGCTTTGTTGAATGACTCGAACCCCTTGGACTGGACACTGCGAATGTAAATAGAAGAAATCTGTGCTCAAAGATTAGAAATCAAAGTGATGCGAGCTTGGATAGGAAGATCCTGTACTATCGACTATGGTTTGACCTTAGAATTTGGGGAGGGGTGAGTGTTTTGATATTGGTTGCACGTAATGTTGATTAAGACTTTGACTTTAGCCTTTTGAATTAGCCTAGCGGTTAGACAGACGTCCCTGTGTCGAAAGGTAGAATTATGCGATCGACCTTGGCGAGAGTCGCTTGGGTAGATTATAGAGCTGGGATAGCTAGTTTATTGAATTGAGACAAGAAAGTTGACATGTGATCTTAGGATATTTTAACGATTAATAGGATTTGATGGGCGACGATATTGGATATTGGTTTTGGATGGATAGATGGTTTGCAAATCAAAAAGTCAAGTGAGTTATTGATGATAGAAATTGCACCTATTTGTTTCGTTCAGATTCTCTTTTACGAGGCTTGATTGAAATGCATATATGTTACGACCCGCACCCAGTGTAGGGACACGAGAAGTGGGTACGTCCAGCCTACGCCGCAGTGTCGACGGTAGAATACTGTCCTAGGTTACTATCTAATCAACAACTCATACAATTATATAATATACTTGTCAAATCTCAACTCCGAACGGAGGATAAGTATAGATTAATGAAATCTCAATCACAGTCTAAGAACGATAAGATAACACAGAAGTTTATAACTAAAGACTAAACAACAACAAATATAACTACTAAATAATAATATCTCAAACAACTCAAATAAAAACTCATATCTCAAGTTATTACAATTCTAGTTCTAAAATATGAAAACTAAACCAAGTCTACTAGCTAGTCTCCCGATCACTCCTGAGTGTCAGGGCCAAAGGTAGCTAAGCCATCTCCTGCTCCAAGGCAAGTAGGACAAGTGTGCTCAGGGCAAGCATCTGTAATATTTTCAACGTATCCAGTCAGGATTGAAACGAGCACAACTCATCTAGAAATCCCAAGTAAATGATAAAGAACTATAAAGCAGTTATAGACAGTTATAATGATGAACATGGCAGTTTTATACAGGTAGTGATGTAGAGAAATAATTAAGGTACAAGGAAAGTAAGGTAACTAAATAAGAGGAGAAGTATGGCAATGAAGACTGTAAAATAAGATCTAGCTGAACTAGAGTAACATGTCATAAGTCTAGACAATATAATATGAGTCAAGTGTAATACTAATATTAGTCCAGACAATGTAAATCTAATACCAGATAATTCCAGTACAAGATGAGTCCAGTATAAGTTGAGTCCAGTTAGTGATCAAAGATTCCAGGGTGAGTCCAGACTATATTCTAACAGTGTATTTTAAAATATCGAGATCGACATGTAAACGGCTGTAGGTAATATGGCACATCGCACACTCGGCCAAGTGTGGGATGGCTATCATTCCAGTATAATTCCAAGGGAGTGATTCCAGTATTTGGGAATGTTCACATGTTTACTCCAATATTTTCCCGCCCAATAAGTACAAGTGAATCCATAACCCAACATAAAATAAGTACAAGTCCAGCCAGAACATGAATGATACCAGTAAGTGATTCCAGTAGGTAATTCCAATAGGTGATGCCAGTAGTGGTTCCAGAAATGGAGGCCAGACATGAATAAATGAGTGTCGCATGAAATGGATCCTGCAATATCGAATCGTATTTGTAACAGAGAATCAAATAGAACTAACTAGAACTGAAGTACAGTAATTGACAATTAAATGAAAGAACTATCAGAGAATATACTCGCCTGATATCCTGAACAACTGATATGAAAAGATGGCCAATTGGAGTCACAAAGTCCTAGTTAGAGCAACACAGGTTATAAAGAGTTCAATTTATATGGTAATTGAAATTATAATATAATATACATGAGTCTAAGTCAATCTAGGTCAAAGTCAACTCTTGGTCAACTATAAAGTCAAACTAGGTCAACTCTAGTCAACTGTGGTCAAACTAGCTAGGGTTGGGTCAACAATGGTCAACTAGTCTAGGTTAGTCAATTCTAGGTCTAAACAAACTAAGTATATGCAAATCACGTATCCAAGATAGCTACTAACTCATAGCCTAAGTCACTTGCTAAACCAAGCACAAAACTAAGCCATAAACTAACAAGGCACACAAACTTAGTCATATAATGTATATATATTATTCACATTCACATATTCATATACATAGATATATATAGGAAAGCTATATATATAGGCACATACATATATATACATAGAGAGAGAAGGAGAGGTAAAAGAGTAAGTGAGTGTGTGTGTGACATGTGTGTGTGAAAGGATATGTATTAATGTTCTCAGATTTAGTGATAGGTAGGTGTATGTGAATGTAATGACCCGCTCCGCCCTAGCGGAACGCCGATTCAAACGGTAAGTGCAACGACTCAAACGAGCCGTCGACCTGAAGAGTTGGCATCGACCTGATGAAGAATCGATGCAAGGCTTACATTGGTCCGTCAAAGATGAATCCCGACTTAGACTTTCAAAGGCACGCTCGGAGTATCGTTCGGCCGATGCGAACATCGCTAAGGTGGGTGGCTCCGATGAATCCGTCTTTGCTTAGCCTAGACACATAACAATATATACACTATTGCCAGAATTGCTAGGCGATAACATCGCGCATGCTAATAAATGACTTAACGCACCTAGCTAAGGGAATAATCCCATCTTGTATGCTTGTATAGAATATAGAAAAGAACATGGAAAATGTGAGAACTCTCTCACCGCACTCCACGCTCGTGCTAAGGCAGAAGCTTGCGTTTTGAGTTCCCTATGCGTACGACAATGAAACAATGAATGGTTTACAATAATATAACGGAAGACTATCGACATAGTCGTTCCGAGTAGAGTATAGCAACATTGAAAGACTTCGGGACCGATGAGTCACCAAGACGACTCCCGCACGGGGAGTTGCATAATGTATGAACGAATGAATGAATGAATAAGTGAATGAATGAATCAACGAACGAATGAATGAATATGTGAATGAATCGATAACGTACGAACAAGTGAAAGAAAGAAAAGAAAGAAAGAATGAATAAAAGATAAGAAAGAAAGGAATGGTTAGCGACAGGTATGACGGGCACGTGCAACGGGGCTCGCTACCCGTGCTGCATGGACGCCAACCTGGTCGATAACACATTATGACTGTTTACAAAAACAAAAAGTCTTTATTTCACAAACTTTGTAAGAAGATTACAATTGAATTCTGGAAAAGTACAACTATAGGAATCTGATCTGAAGACGATCGCTTTATCCCTTAGACGATGTCAACTTTGAAGACGATAGCCTCTGAAGAATGCAGTAGCACTTGGGCAAGAACTCCTGATCTCTAATGATAATAATGATCTGATAATAATCTGATCCCCCTTAATGAAGGACTTGAAACTCTATTTATAGAGTTCTAGAAATAACTAATTTGTAGTTATTCTGGATTGCGCATGATGAACTGCGCTGGCAACAGACTGCGTAGATTGCTAATTGCGCTGACCTATTGGGCAGTTGCTCAATCATGGGCTAACCATTTTCAGACGCGTGGCATTGTTTGATTGAAATACGCTTGGTCGTGTGCAGACGGTTGCCACGTGGCGAGCAATTGATGGCATGGAAACTATGTAATAAATATCAGTTATTTTCGGAAAACTTGATGGATTGCGCTAGCCGAATAGCGCTAGTTTCTGACTGCGCTGAACCCTGATCAACAGATTGCGCTGGATGGGAACAGCTAGATCGCGCTAGACAGCTGTCATGGCGGCGTGGCACAAGAAACGAACAATCTCCTCGCTCTTTGGGCTGTCTGTTGTCAGAAGATCTGATCTTTGTCAGGTAATGATGGTGTTGCCACGTCATCGTAGCGCACTCTGGTGGTAGCACAGTTCGGGTTGCACGTTCGATTTGCAGCGCAATCTGTTTCCTGTGCAGTTGATTTGCGAGATGCGTAATTGAGAATTCTCTGCCTATTTGCTAGATGCAACTTGATTTTTAGGACATACAAGACCCCCTTCAAAGTTTTCGAATTTTGAAAATATTTCAAAAAATTTCGAAATACTTTGAATATGAAAAGTCCAAAAATGAGACCTGAAGGGCGCCGGTCAATACTCAACTGTCATAATAATTTTTTCTCTCGAAACGTTCGAACTCCTTTTCGTCTTTCCGAGTTGCATTGATGATGTTCAGTTTCCAATAGAGAATATGAAGGGTTGGTTGGTTGTATAAAGAAAAAGTTTTCATTCTCATTTTTCATGTCATGGCACCGAAGAAAGAGATAGAGGCTGACAAGAAAAAGGCTCAAAGCTCAAGGCTTGACATAGAGACGGAAGCCGATCAATTGCTGCGAGCATGCAATTTCCTGAAATGCTTTGGACTGACTCCAGCGATCTTTGATCGTATAAATAGTGGTCTTTCAACTCCCCACGAAGGACCCGGTGATGAAGAAGCATTCCTCGATCTGATACGTCATTCAGGGATCCACAATGTGCACGAGTTAGGCACCTTCCTTCGTCAGCCCAGTGAAGAAGAGAAGAAGAAATAATGTCTTATGTAGGGGTGTCATTTTGTTTTCTCTATGGATTGTGACACTCAACTTATCTGTAGGGGCCTACTCTCTTTTTATGAAATAAAATCCTGGTGTTGTTTTCACCTTTATGGTGCATTGATATAGGATCTTTCTTCGCCTCTTTTGACTGTTTCCATGTTTGTTCATTCCCAAGAAAAAGAACACGTGGCAGCTGTTCTGTGGTTATGAACGCCTCTTATTTGGATCTTTCCCGAAATAGACTCGTGCCATCTGCTTCTTTGACCCGCTATAAATAACTGAGTTAAAGAATGCATTCTCATTCCTTCATTCTTCTTCTTCTTCGAAGGTGACTTTTTGCAAGACTCCATTCTCCAACAAGGGATTGATGATGGCGATGCTTTTCGATGTCATTCCTCTACACGCCGCGTCATCAGACATTGATTCAACAACTCTTAGCGCCAAACCATCTGACCTCGATGGTAAGCCCAACATGAAATAGTAGCTTTTCTGTGTATGATCATCTTTTATCCATTGTTATGCGCGTTACCTTTCACCGAAATAGGTATTTGATTTACACAAAAGGGGCAGAATGCGCTCTTCTTTGATTGAATAGGGTGCGCAATCGGCTGCCTTTGAGCTTTTGTTGAAAACGAGTGCCTATCTTTGATAGATAAGGCACGCTTGCTGAAAACGAGCGCAAATCCTTGATAGATAAGGTGCGTCTGTTGAAAACTAGCAAAAATCCTTGATAGATAAGGTGCACATGTTGAAGACAAGCATTTGTCTTTAACTGAACAGGGTGCACGAACATCTGCCTTTGACTGAACAGGGTGCGCGAGCATCTGCCTTTGACTGAACAGGGTGTGCCCATCTTTGATGAGCCTGTTTGCGCCTGATGATAATGACACTTCTATTGATTAGTTTCTTTTTCTGTGCTGTTTTCTGCAAAAGATTGGCTAAAAAACTTTTCCAGAACTGGCATTGGCGATATAGATACTGTGGGGAGCATTCTTCTGACACACACATCAGGGAGCTCATGCGCTTTTGATGCGCAAATCAGACAACTCAGAACTCTTCGTGGGATAGAAGGGTCTTCCTCGGATGGTAGGAAGAGCCTTTATATACGGAGAGTTGGACGGTGGAGTCAACTCTAACCCAAGAAGTTGGGTAGAAGAGTTCCTTTCACGACAGAACTAGGAATCGTATCCCAATGCTGGATACATTCCTAGCTCTTCTGAAGGGCCGTCATCCCTCCACAGGGTGTATTGGCAGCAACACGTCTTCGGGCTGCCATACTCTGGGGTTCTCCTCTCGTCTGAGAGAGAAGACCAGAGTTAATTCCTACTGCCCTTGTTGCCATTGAGGCTCAGACAACAAGGAATTGCCACCAACAACGAATTCGATGAAGAAGATCCAAAAGATGTAATAGATCTCCATTAGGTCACCGTTGTTGTATAGAATGAAAATCCAAGATGTAATAGATTTTCATTATGATTTGTAAGAAAGTCTAAAAATGTAATAAACTTTTATGATGATAGAATGAGAATGGAAATGACAATTCTGTGGAAGATACTCCTTTGAGGCTTTTTCGATGTTCATGGCATTTTGATAAGCCGATTTTTTATCAGTGATAACTTGATCTTAGCGTATGATTCTCAGAAAAGAACTGTTGCTTTGAGAGTCGAATAGCTAGAAAGAACTTATCATCTGACAAAGGGTAGGACGATCAAAAAATTTTATTTCTAAAAAATCTGAGATAATTAGATTTCCAAAAGAAGATTGACTGATTTATTGTTCCATTCTTGAGAAGGTGAACGGACAACAATGAATGTAGATATATTCAAGGATAAGTGACGAAACCGATGAATGAATGAGCGAACAGACGTTTCTTTTTGCGAGGAAGGTGAATGAACCATTATAAATACAAATACATCCCTTTGCATGGAAGGTTGCTTCTATTCCTGAGACCGATCGAGCGGCAGGTTTCTTCTATAAATAGAGTAAAGCTCTTGTAGAATTACCATTATCATCAGCAAAAATGTCTTCCAATAATGTATCGAAGAAGGTTGAGATTGCCCCGAAGGTTAAAGAAATCACGGAGGAACATCCAATCAAGCCGACCCAGCCAAAGCAGACAGAGGCGGGCGAAGGTTCATCTGCACCCAAGCCGCCAAGGGACATCTTGGACTTCCTACTTGAACCAGGGACGACGGAGGAAGAGGAGGCTAAACGACTGGCCGTTTGCAAATTTCTGGTAGGTTCGGGCAAAGATGTCCTCAGCTCTTTTGCCGACTATGTCTTTGATAAGGACGACAGTAGCCCGCGTCCTGATTTTGAGAAGGATGATAGTGACCTTCCTTGATATTATGTACTATCATTCATGATGAAATAAAATCAAACTTTATTTATGAACTGTCTGATCATATTTACAAGAAATCCTTTTTATATTCATACATAATATTTTTTAAGGAATTTGCCATTGATGGGCATTATTGCAACTCGACCATCTAACTCTGTGAGTTGATAGGCTCCATTTGAGAAGACTTTACTCACGATATAAGGCCCTTCCCATTTCGCATCGAACTTGCCTTTGCTCATGTGAGTCATATTCATGGGACGTCTTACTGTAAGAACGAGTTCCCCTTTCTGAAAGGCTCTGACTTTAATTTTACGGTTGAAAGTCTTCGAGATACGGGCTTGATAAAACTCTATGTGTTGTTGAGCCAATAGTCGCTTCTCGTCGAGCGCCTCTAGTTCTTGAAGTCGAAGAAGATCATTGTTCTCTGTCATCAACTCATTGGCGATAGCAATCCTTAAGAAAGGAATTTGAAGTTCCAAAGGCAGAACTGCTTTGCAACCGTACACCAGAGAAAACGGTGTACAGCCTGTGGGGTTACGGACCGTAGTACGGTAGGCCCATAGACATTCTCCAAGCTTTTCACTCCAATTTCGTTTGTTAGTGGACACAAACTTCTTTAGGAGCTTGATAATAGTTTTGTTGAAGGCTTCAGCCAAGCCATTAGCAGCAGGATTGTAAGCCGTAGAGGCGACATTGTCAATCCGATGATCGTCACAGAACCTTGTGAACTTTTGACTGATGAACTGAGGTCCATTGTCATGAATGATTTATCGAGGTACACCAAACCTGTAGATAACATGATGTTTGACGAAGTTGATAACGCTGCTGGTTTTGACTTCAGCCAAAGGTATAGCTTCGGCCCACTTGGAGAAATAATCCGTTATGGCTAGTATAAACCGATGTCCCTTAGAAGAAAAAGAATTGATAGGACCTATAATATCCATGCCCCAAGCTTCAAAAGGCCAGAAAGCAGCAGTCGGATGAAGAAACTCTGACGGTTGATGGATGAAATCTGTATGGATTTGACAGGCTCGACATTTTCTGGCATATTCGATGGCATCAAACACCATATAGGGCCAATAATAACCCATTCGTCGGATACGATCTTGTAGCTTAGGGCCTGGTTGATGTGCTCCACAGACACCATCATGAGCTTCGTACAATTCCTGTTTTGCTTCATCACCAGCAAGACAGCGCAAGAGTAGGCCGTCATAGGTCCGTCGATAAAGGGTTTTGGTGGTCTGGTTATAGTAGAATCGAAGAGATCGTCGACGAATACTCGTAGCCTCTTTAGGATCTTCAGGGAGTATGTCATGAACTACAAAGTCAATGAAAGGAGCTCTCCAATCTTCATTGATAACATTAATTTCAGCAAAGTTACTGAACTCAATGTTACGATTGTTTTCCACACAGAACAACTCTCTATTGGAAACAACAACCACTTGTTGTCGCTTGACAGGAATTGCTAAGACTGCTACGAGATTAGCTAAAGCATCTGCCTCAGTGTTACAAGCTCGTCGAACATATTCAATAAAGAAAGCCTTGAACAATGTAGCCATGTAAGTCGCAGCTTCATGATAAGGCACTAGATCTTGATGGCAAACTTCGTATGTTCCTCTAACCTGATTGACAACCAGTTTAGAATCGCCATAGACTTCAAGATATTCGACCTCCAACTGTTTAGCTAATTGGAGTCCGATAAGTTAGGCATTGTATTCAGCCACATTGTTAGAGCCTGGCTGATCTAAGGAATAGGCTCTTTGAACAGCTAATCCTTCTGGAGAGACTAGAACAATTCCAACTCCTGCGACAATGGTCCCATTAGGTCCAATCCGGGATGCTCCGTCGAAAAACAGATGTCAGGTAGGAAATTCTTCAGAAGTCATGTTTGATTCCAATGTTTCATCTGGAATTTCATCGTAAAGTTTAGATATTTCTGGAACAGGATGAGCTGCTAAAAAGTCAGCCAGTACTTGACCTTTGACGAACTTTTGCAAAACGTAAACCATGTCATATTGGGCTAGCAAAATGGCCCATATAGCCAGTCGGAAGTTGAGTGTGCTAGGCTTCTTCATCAGTACCCGAAGAGGATTAACTCGGAAGATGACGTGAATGGTTTGGCCGATGATATAATGCCGAGTCTTTTGAACAGCGAACATGAGAGCTAAGCATTCTTTCTCAACCAAACTATAATGGTGTTCAGCACCAATCATAGTACGACTAAGATAGTAGATGGCTTGTTCATGGCCTTCTTTGTTCTTCTAGGCAAGTAAAGCACCCAGTGAATGATCCATAGCACGGACATATATTAAGAATGGTATGTCTGAAATTGGTGGCACCAAGACTGGTGGGTTCATGAGATAATGCTTGATATCATCAAATGCTCGTTGATATTCTTCAGTCCAAACAAAAGATACACCCTTCTTCATTAACTGGGTAAATGGTCTGTAGCGTCCGGACAGATTTGAAATAAATCTTCTGATGTACGCAAGTCGACCTTGGAATCCTCGTAGCTCTTTTAGGTTGCGTGGAGGACGCATCTCTTGAATGGCTTTGATCTTCTCGGGATCCACGTGTATACCCTTAGAGGTAATGACGAAGCCGAGAAATTTACCACTAGAGACACCCAAGAATGACTTGGTAGGGTTTATTTTTAGCTGATGTTGGCGTATTAGATTGAAGATAGTTCTTAAATCTTGGATGTGATCTTTCTTTAGACGACTCTTGACAGCAATATCGTCTACATAGCATTCGACAGTCTTGCGAAGATGATCTCGAAAGATAGTACTCATAGCTCGCTGGTAAGTTACACCAGCGTTCTTGAGACCAAATGGCATCACGGTATAACAGTAGACTCCGCGAGGAGTGCGAAAAGAAGTGTGTTTTTCATCGTCAGGATTCATCCGAATCTGATTGTATCCGGAGAATCCATCCATGAAGGATATCCTCTCGAACCCACAAGCGTTTTCGATCATGACGTCTGTGATAGGGAGAGGAAAATCATCTTTTGGACAGGCTTCATTAAGATCCCGGAAGTCGATGCAAACTCGAACTTTGCCCCTTTTTTCAAGACTGGGACAACGTTGGCTACCCAATCTGGATATTGTTCTTGTCGAATAAAACCACAAACTAGGGGGAGAAACAACGTGGTAAGCGCTACCCCCAGCTTCTGAATGACTGGGTGTGGGTTGAATTTGTACATGGGGTATTTGAGGAGATACCACCCCCAGACCTGTATTGACAGGCACCGACAATGCTATAATCTCAGGATTTACAGCAGGTAGGGCTGCAAACGAGCCAAGCCGAGCCAAGCTTTGGTAAGCTTGAGCTTGGCTTGACTAGAATTAATCGAGCTCAAGCTCGAGCTCGAGCTTGATAAATTTTTTTATTTTAGAGCTTGAGCTTGGCTCGAGCTTGTTTATATTAAGCTTTAGCTTGGCTTGGTTTGAGCTCGAGCTTGGCTTGATAAGAAAGCTTGATTCAAGTTTGATAAACAAGCTCGATAAGCTCAAAATCAAGCTTGTTAAGCTTGATTTCAAGCTCGTTCAACTTTATTTCAAACTCATTAAGCTTGATTTCAAGCTTAACGAGCTCGATTTCAATTTAGTTAGGTTTAAATTCAAGTACTTGTAATGTTAACAATTTAATTATACAGTTTTAATTAAAAAATTCTTTAATATCAATTATTAAGGACATATAAATATATAATGCACAAATATATATAAAATTAGAATTCAATAAAGAACAAATGAGCTTCTAAACAAGCTCCTAAATGAGCCAGCTCGCGAGCTCAAACGAGCGGAATACTTCTAAGCTTGAGCTTGGCTTGTTTATTAAACGAGCTCGAAAATGAAGCTTGAGCTCAGCTTGTTTAGTAAACGAACCGAGCTCAAACGAGCTTTTATCGAGCCGAGCTTTGAGCAGCTCGCGAACGGCTTGGCTCATTTGCAGCCCTAGCAGCAGGTGCGATCGGTGGTACTGTATATTGGGCCACGATGATAGAATGCATACTTGCGACCATTTTAGCCATGGTCTTCTGCTTATCCTCCAGTGCAGCTATTCGTTGTTCTTGATTTGTCGAATTAGAAGCATCTGGATCTTCAGTGACAACGTAGGCTGACACTTCTCTGGGTACGGTAGAAGACACCCTCTGCTCAGAACTTTCGCTGTATGCATCATAATCAGAGAAGGAATCATCTCCTGAATAAGAAATAGGGAGATGACCAGAAGTATCTCGACTTCGGGATCGGGTGTGTCGAAATAGTCCTTCAGATGATTCATGGAGTAAATCTAAGTACCGCTGGCTGGGCCTGCAAGGATTACCGTGTTTGGAGCACTTTCTACCCCTAGTGCCTCGGGAAGCCATGTTGATAGAAGCATACAATATTTTGTCTTCGTCTTCTGACATTGGTTCAGAAGTTGCAAAATTCAGACGATCGAAGACTGATCGTTTTGTTGTCTGGCAACAGTACTTGATGACAACCTTGTGATTACAATGGTGTTCAAGTAGTTGAACTGGAGGTATTGAGATATTGTCTCGCTTTTGCTTGAGGTGCTCTCGGAGGTCAGGAATAGTG
Organism: Iris pallida; assembly: GCA_029216955.1. NCBI lineage: Eukaryota > Viridiplantae > Streptophyta > Magnoliopsida > Asparagales > Iridaceae > Iris > Iris pallida. The sequence continues at coordinate 3,481,117 of JANAVB010041019.1, forward strand.
ACGGGATGATAAAAAGTTTGAGGGACGTATTCTTTGACAACATTCGGAACATAGTTCCGGCTCTTCAGATGTTTTGTCCCGTGAGTATACAGGGAAGTACTCACTTTGTTAGCATAGGTATCAGAATTTTTTATCCTGGAAGTTTGTTTCTGATGCAGGTTCATCTTCGGCATTGGCTGCTTGCGTTTCGTCGAAGTTGATGTAGACCGAGTTCTATTGAGATACACCCGGAGATCAGCAAACTCACCCCCAGGGGTTTCTGTCTGAAATACCAGCAATTTTCTTTGCTTTGAACGGAACATCCGAAGAGTTGGGAGATCTTGGAAATGTACAACAGGAGTAGGCAAGATGCCTCTTTGATCAATGTTCTTCCCTTTAGCAGGAAAAGTTTTTTGTACTGTTTAGTGCCGAGGTACATTCAGATGGATCTTCTACGGTAAAAATTAGAAAAGACTGAGAAAAGACCAAAGGGCCTTTTTCTTTATTTTGTGAAGAAGGGTTGGCTAAAGAGCATTTCCCTCTGTTGTTTTCCGAATTCTGGACCGCGGAAGATCGAAAAATGGCCAAAGAGCCTTTTCCTTTGTTCTAAGGAGGAGGAGAAACAATCAACAGACTACCCCCAGTGTATTATGCTGGAGCAACAGGGTGCTTGGGAAGAGGAGCAAAATCTTTCATCTTGCTGAGAGAATAAGGGAGATTAGCCAAAGGGCTATCTCTATTAGACTGCGCTGGAACAAGAGGGGTAACCACCTGCGCTCGGGCTGAAGCAGCAATAGGCGCCTTGGCCGATTGTGCCTGAAAGGATTTGACAGATGGCCTTTTGGCCAAAGAAACTCCAGGAGTTGCAGCTTGCACAGCAGGAGTTTTGGTCCCAGAAGACTTATGTTGCACTCTGGTTGAAGGGGCAATTGATTGCGCAGGAGGGAAGGAGGTTGCCAATTGCGCCAGAGGAAGAGGGGTCTTGCACTTTGCCAGAGCAGCATAGGAAGTGGCTTGCGCTGTGGCAAGAGGAGTAGTGTGCTGCACATGGGCAGTAGAAGCATTGGCTTGCGCTCTGGCAGTGCTGGTGGTGTTTTGTGCAAGGACAGGAGAGGCTACTGGTTCCCTGGCAGCAGAGACAGCAAGTTGCGCAGATGATTGCACAGAGGAGTACGCAGAGGACTTCGGAGTCCACACTGAATGGACCTTGCTTTTGGCAGAGGCCACAGTACGATGAATAGTCCTAGAGTTGATCATCTCTTCGTAGGCAGTCTGGTTGACCTTCACAACCAGCATCTTCTGCGTCTTTTCGATAGATGCAACGTCACATTGAGTTGTCACTTCCTCGTTGGAGGAGAAAGTCGTCCCCAGCAGAGTCGCCATTTTGTTTACAAAAACAAAAAGTCTTTATTTCACAAACTTTGTAAGAAGATTACAATTGAATTATGGGAAAGTACAACTATAGGAATCCGATCTGAAGATGATCGCTTTATCCCTTGGACGATGTGAACTTTGAAGACGATAGCCTCTGAAGAATGCAGCAGCACTTGGGCAAGAACTCCTGATCTCTAATGATAATAATGATCTGATAATAATCTAATCCCCCTTAATGAAGGACTTGAAACTCTATTTATAGAGTTCTAGAAATAACTAATTTGTAGTTATTCTGGATTGCGCATGATGAACTGCGCTGGCAACAGACTGTGCAGATTGCAAACTGCGCTGACCTATTGGGCAGTTGCTCGATTGTGGGCTAACCATTTTTAGACGCGTGGCATTATTTGATTGAAATGCGATTGGTCGTGTGCATACGGTTGCCACGTGGCGAGCAATTGATGGCATGGAAATTACGTAATAAATGTCAGTTGTTTTTAGAAAACTTGATGGATTGCGCTAGCCGAATAGCACTAGCTTCTGACTGCGCTGAACCCTGATCAACAGATTGCGCTGGATAGGAACAGCTAGACCACGCTAGACAGCTGTCATGGCGGCATGGCACAAGAAACGAACAGTCTCCTCGCTCTTTGGGCTGTCAGTTGTCAGAAGATCTCATCTTTGTCAGGTAATGATGGTGTTGCCACGTCATCGTAGTGCACTCTGGTGGTAGCGCAGTTCGGCTTGCACGTTCGATTTGCAGCGCAATCTGTTTCCTGCGCAGTTGATTTGCGAGATGCGCAATTGAGAATTCTCTACCTATTTGCTAGATGCAACTTGATTTTTAGGACATACAATGGCTAAGGGTTAGCCTACGGCTCGGAGACAGCCGTTAAGTTAAAATGACAAATAATACGAAATGGTCGTGGACAATCCCCTCGTATACGGGAGGTGGAAGACATAAGGGATTTCCAGCGACACGGTCAAAGGGGGAACGTGGCCGGTCCGGACAGAAATCAAAGGGGCTTACAGGCTCACGTGGGTACGGGCTTGGCCACCCAGGAGACGTAAGTGCGGGGTATTTCAAAAGACTATCAGGTTGTTCCAGCCGCACGCTATGATAGGTAAGAAATTACCAAGGAAGAAAGGGTCCAAAATGGTTTGTGGTGCCAGCGACCAGTGCATATCGATTAAGTGGGCTTTGCTGGTGGTAATCCATGTGCAAGTCCTTGCATTGAAACAAAGTAGTCTAAGTTAACTAAATGAAGTGCCTTCTGAACAGGCTTGAAATGTAACACACCAAAGGATAAAGAGTACTTCATGAAATTGAGCTAGAAAATACGCCTACGTCGCGCTAGGACCTGAGGCAGGGACACGCCCTTGGCATTGAAAGTTTATATGAACTGGTGTCTAATTTGGTTTACTTTGGACAGGGAAGGCCAGACGGTAAGTATGGGTAAGTCGTGCATGTATTTTTATGCAATATATTGAATTCGGCAACACGGCATAGGCTATGAAATATTCCATAAAATTGATCCTAAGGCAAGATTAGAAAAATAATGAATGATAGAGATGCACAAAAGTAAATAGAACGTGTTTGGTAATAATAGCATTGTGGGCGAGCTAGCCTCCCCACCAGTGCATAACAATGTACTGATAACCCCACAGATTGCTTGCAGGTAGCAGGAGACGTCAGCGGGTGCGGAGCTTCCCTCGAACGTGCTAAGGTACGGAGCTAGCTGTGGAGCCTTGGAGCGTTGCAAGGAGCTGAAGCACCATATACAGGACATAATGTATCAGAACATCGCCATGAATCATTCCATCTTGTAAGCCACTTGGCACGCCTTTTATGTTTCAGAGAGAGAGAGAGAGCTTGAGCGACTTGTAAACTCGGCCTAGCGCCGCTTGTAAACTTCTTGGAAATCAATAAAGAGTTGAATTTGCTTCAACTTGTGTTCATTTACTTTCTGCTGCAAATAGGGACACTCTGTCCGACTCTGTGGCCTAGCTCAAATCGGCCGTTCCTAGACTTAGCCTTGTACGGGCGCAACCTAGGCCCGTACGGCATCACGCCTTAGCGAGGACGATCGCTCCTGCGGGAGCGGGGCGTGACAGATTGGTATCAAAGGATGGCTTTACGTCCTTGGACTTTATTTCGATTCTCTTAGTTTTGAAAGCTCGTTTGGAAATAAAAGAAGTGTACGCTCTCTCTCGTTGTGCCTTGGGATGTTCCATACAATAAGTCTAATATTTTCAAAAGCTCGTACAAGTACTCGGTTGAACGGGATTGATAGGCGAAGGCCTTGTGCCAAACCACGACGGATTTGAGTTAGAAGAAACCAAAATGCTAAAAAGTTAGCAAACGCAAGGCGTGCTTGAATAACCTTACGCTGACAATAGCGAACGAGTGCACAAGACCAAAGTATAGTTCGAATGGGGAGATTATGCACGCAGCCTTTTGGCTAAGTTGTGCCGAGTGTCGCACACCTAGACCCTCTGGTGCAAACGAGTTTGCGAGCGAGACCGACTATCGCTCGGACGAGAATAAGTGAGACTTAGAACGTATGTCGATAGAGACGCTACTTGACCAACACTAAAACGAACACGGGAAAAATGATTCTTAGACGTTGAGGAAACGAGCGAACGCGCGATTGAACACATCGATTGGGAATCGAATGATCTTTGGAGGATTTGTAGAATGACTTGGCCCCGAGTGGTGTATGTGATAGGTTCAGAGAAGAATAAGAGTGAGTGTCGACTACTAGTCGAGTGGCTCGAACCCTGAGTGGTGTATGGACGTTATAGAAATTGTTCGAGCGAGACTAAAGAATTTACGGATAGAACGAGTATGTCAGCAAGCGATGATATCGCGCAAGCCTTAGAATGAGTAACGCTTAGTTGGTTTTGACTTCGAGAGTCTCAGACGAGATGTTGTTCGGACGAGTTAAGAATGTGTAGTGCAAAGTACAAAACAAGTTGAATAGAGAGTCGGAACGATGAAACGAATGGAGGTCTTGGTCGAGGAAACACAGAAGATCGTGCATGCAATTTTGAATTTAGTCGAAGGGATTGAAACTTGAGTTAAGGTAAAATACCCATGGACGAGATCAAAGATAGCACGATTGGAAGATAGCGTACATGAAAAACGTTGAGTTAGAGATATGAGAATGACTAAGAAATTGAAATTGATGTTGCTCGATGAAGAGTTAGCACGAGATAATGTGAATTGAGGAATTAAGTTGCACGACTCGGAATTCGTTGCAAAAGGAAGATCGTCAGGTTATGTACATCATCGATGGTATTGAGGCGTATCAAATATCGATGTACGATAACTCGAGGGTACTCTGATTCGATGAATGATGATCGTATTAGAAGTTATTATTTTGAAGGATACTATGTTGGGAAATTTGATTGAAATGAATGTTTGGATGAAGAAGGAAAGTGACTTGATTGTTCGGTGATAACCACAATGAAAACGATCTTGTCTTGTGCGAGCGCAACTCCAGCCTCGCACATACGTCACGTCGAATTTCGGACGCTCGTTCCGCGTGAGCGCTGGCATGGTGATTTATGTCCAGCGAAAATGATCGAACTCGAAATACCTTGACATGGCAATTTTGATTGCTACGACTTGTGGTTTGAAGCGAAGGCAAATTTGAGGATCGATCGGACGTATAATAGACGGCGAAGTAAAGTCGAGGATTGAGTAGACCCAATCCGTGTATCGAAAATGAGTAAGTCTAGACTCAACGTAAGAGTTACGTCCCGATGAGGACGATTATTCTGCGGGAATGTTGACATGGTGATTCATGTCCGTCATGGATAATCAGACTTGCGTGAGATCGGGGCACGACATATTGCAAGGCTAGACGACCTTGTGATCGACTACGTGAATTGGATAGGATGGATAGGTGGATTCTATCAAACATACTTGAAGAGATAGACTACGATAATTGTTATTATTGCGGACGCACGATATTGACATGTCAAGGATTTGATTGAGGACAACCTATCGTATGATGACTTTCCTAAACGAGCTCGAACTTGGAGCGGAGAATGTGTTGATGCGAATAGGGTGAACGCTGCTTGATGTTTAGAAATTTGAGCGAAACGAACTTGGGTAGAAACTCTCGTACAAACGAACAAATGGTTTGACCATAGGATTTGGGGCGAGCTTCGTACAGCCGCCTTGCACGATAAGCCACGGACTTGACTTATAACTATGACCCAGTGAGATGACCTAGCAGATTGGCGGACGACCCTATGCCGAGTGATTGATGTTGTGCGATTGACCTTACAGTATCGTCTGGATGGACGATAGACTTGGGCAGCAAGACTTAGAGTAGGACGGGGAACAGGGAGTGTGCGTGAACGACGATGAGATTGGCCCCAAACAAAGCGAATGATAGGAATGGATGATGCGCAAGTAAAGTTGGAATAACGAATTGAATCATTGATAGGAAGACGTACTCGATGATAGTACAATACTTGGTCTTGAATCGGACGAAAGGTAATTAAGACTTGGTCGACTCCGCTAAGAAGAAGAAATCGTATTGATTTCATAGACAAGAACGCTTGAGAAACGAATCGGATCATCTCGAGGATCAAGATAAACGATAGTGAGATGCATACAAGTTCGGTTTTAAATCAAAATTAGTGAAACGATCGGCAAATCAAAACTATCACGAGTAGCTTGTCCGACTTCGTTAATCGCTAAGCCTGGTTGAAATGTACGTATTCGGGGGGCACCTTGAATATGTGTACAGTCCCCATGCAGCGATATGATGAACTCGAATGCAGCTGCAAGTGGGTTTGAGATGCGCATGAACAAATAAGTAAATGAATGGACAGCCATTCAATAAAAATTCACCAAACGCATGCAACATCAAACTTGGAAGGATAACCGAGCATAGTTCGATGCCATCGAATGATAGAGCCGTTCGATAGAATTTTCTAAGAAATACGACGACACGAGTTAAGGAATGGTAGGATGACCTGCACTCAGGAAGTCTCGAGGACGAGACTTGTTTGGAGTGGTGTATTATGTAATGACCCGCTCCGCCCTAGCGGAATGCTGATTCAAACGGTAAGTGCAACGACTCAAACGAGCCGTCGACCCAAAGAGTTGGCATCATCCTGATGAAGAATTGATGCAAGTCTTACATTGGCCCATCAAAGATGAATCCTGACTTAGACTTTCAAAGGCGCGCTCGGAGTATCGTTCGGCCGATGCGAACATCGCTAAGGTGGGTTGCTCCGATGAACCCGTCATTGCTTAGCCTAGACACATAATAATACAGACAATATTGCTAGAATCGCTAGGCGATAACACCGCGCATGCTAATAAATGACTCAACACACACCTAGCTAAGGGAATAATTCCATCTTGTATGCTTGTATAGAATGTAGAAAAGAATATGGAAAATACGAGAACTCTTGCACCGTACTCCATGCTCGTGCTAAGGCACAAGCTTGCGTTTCGAGTTTCCTATGCATACAACAATGAAACAATGAATGGTTTACAACAATGTAACGGAAGACTATCGACATAGTCGTTCCGAGTAGAGTATAGCAACATTGAAAGACTTTGGGACCGATGGGTCGCCAAGGCAACTCCCGCACGGGGAGTTGCATAATGTATGAACGAATGAATGAATGAATAAGTGAATCAACGAATGAATGAATATGTGAATGAATCGATTACGTACGAACAAGTAAAAGAAAGAAAAGAAAGAAAGAATGAATAAAAGAAAAGAAAGAAAGGAATGGTTAGCGACAGGTATGACGGGCACGTACAACGGGACTCGCTACCCGCGCTGTATGGACGCCAACCTGGTCGATAACGCATTATGGCTAAGGGTTAGCCTACGGCTCGGAGACAACCGTTAAGTTAAAATGACAAACAATACAAAATGGTCGTGGACAATCCCCTCGTATACGGGAGGTGGAAGACATAAGGGATTTCCAGCGGCACGGTCAAAGTGGGGACGTGGCCGGTCCGGACGGAAATCAAAGGGGCTTACGGGCTCACGTGGGTGCGGGCTTGGCCACCCAGGAGACGTAAGTACAGGGTATTTCAAAAGACTATCAGGGTGTTCCAGCCGCACGCTATGATAGGTAAGAAATTACCAAGGGAGAAAGGGTCCAAAATGGCTTGTGGTGCCAGCGACCGGTGCATATAGATTAAGTGGGCTTTACTGGTGGCAATCCACGTGCAAGTCCTTGCATTAAAACAAAGTGGTCTAAGTTAACTAAATGAAGTGCCTTCTGAACAGGCTTGAAATGTAACACACCAAAGGATAAAGAGTACTTCATGAAATTGAGCTAGAAAATATGCCTACGTCGCGCTAGGACCTGAGACAGGGGCACGCCCTTGGCATTGAAAGTTTATATGAAATTTTGTCTAACTTGGTTTACTTTGGACAGGAAAGGCCGGATGGTAAGTATGGGTAAGTCGTGCATGTATTTCCTTGCAATACATTGAATTCGGCAACACGGGATAGGTTATGAAATATGCCATGAAATTGATCCTAAGGCATGATTAGAAAGACAATGAATGATAGAGATGCACAAAAGTAAATAGAATGTGTTTGGTAATGATAGCATTGTGGGCGAGCTAGCCTCCCTACCAGTGCATAACAATGTACTGATAATCCCACAGATTGCTTGCAGGAAGCAGGAGACATCGGCGGGTGTGGAGCTTTCCTTGAACGTGCTAAGGCACGGAGCTAGCTCTGGAGCCTTGGAGCGTTGTAAGGAGCTGAAGCACCATATACAGGACATAATGTATCGGAACATCGCCATGAATTATTCCATCTTATAAGCCACTTGGCACGCCTTTTATGTTTCAGAGAGAGAGCTTGAGCGACTTGTAAACTCGGCCTAGCGTCGCTTGTAAACTTCTTAGAAATCAATAAAGAGTTTGAATTTGCTTCAACTTGTGTTCATTTACTTTTCGCTGCAAATGGGGACACTCTGTGCGACTCTGTGGCCTAGCTCAAATCGGCCGTTCCTAGACTTAGCCTTGCACGGGCGCAACCTAGGCCCGTGCGGCATCACGCCTTAGCGAGGACGATCGCTCCTGCGGCAGCGGGGCGTAACATATGTGACATGGGATACATGGTATCAAAGGGTGTATGAATGCATGTGTGTAAAAGGTTATATGTTAACTCAGTTTATAGAAATGCATACGTACATACTTATATTGCATACATGCATACATACATATCATGTATACATACATATATTGTATACATGCCTACATACATATCATATATGCATACTTGCATTCATTCATACACATATACATACATACATAGATACATACATACATATTTGAATACATTATATACGTGTATACATTATATTCATATATGCATACTCTACATTATATTACATTTATTCCTGCATACATGCATACATATAATATATACATACAAACTCATATATTTAACTCAAAATATATGTGAATACATACATTACATTACCTTAACACACACACACACACACACACACACACACACACACACACACACACACACACACACACACACACACACATATATATATATATATATATATATATATATATATATATATATATATATATATCATTCATTCATATCCCATATACATGCATACTTCAGTTCATGCATTATATCCATTCACATATCATTAAGTTGCATGCATATACTTTTTTTTATTACATACATGTTATTCATGCATATTACATACTTACATGCATCTATACATTATATACATTGTATACAACATGTAAAAATAGAAGAGGGAAAAAAGGGGAAAAACTGAAATGGAAAGGGAAGGAAAGGAAAAATGTAAGGAAAAGGGAAAACAGTGGACATATACATGCTTGTATCATATCTTCTACAATACCATACATGCTATCATTATAATTGCATTACATTATGTATACATTATGCATTCATATCTATCATTACATGTATACCTTGCATTCGTATCTAGCATTCATTATATACTTTCATGCATACATTGTATATAATTCTTTCATTCATGCATTTATGCATTGCTTACATACATTACATTGATTGCATTCCTACATGCTTGCATTCAACCATATATATACATTAATGTAACGATGATATATATCATATATATATCATTTTATTCATCTGATATATCATGCATTATATACTCTACATTCATTTAATATCCATACTACATAGGCTCATAGGTTACATAAAATGCCTATATCGTATAGTCACTCTTCTACTTAAAACCAATACTGTACCAATTGGACCTTCACTAAATTTTAGGATTAAAGTATGTCGTAGTCCTTTGTTTTAGCTTTCCGAAACTTTAAACGGATCGCATTTTCGTGTCCGAAAGCTCCCGAAATCGTAAAAACACCGAAATGCATTCGTCTTTCGAATAGCTGACACTCAAACAGTTCTACAGAAAGTTCTAGAATGTATTTTACCTATTAATATATATATTTAGAAAGCTAACTTCGATATGGTTCTTTTACAAAAAACAGAAGATTAATCGGAGTTCTAAGCTAAAAGTTATGACAATTCTAAGTTGCTTTGGTTAATAAAAACGTGGATGAATATTATGACGAATTTGAGTTTTTGGACAAAAGAAACACATGTAGGCCAAGATACTTGCATACCAACATAGATATCCAAATGAAAGTCATTCTAACCATCATAACTAAGATCAATCCACTCTCTAACCATTCTAAAACTGAATTTAAATATCCATTTAAACTATTAGCATACATACATACATACACATGGGGTGTCCTAATTTGGGATCTATCAAGTAGAAAACAAGACACATATCTAAAATCCTCAAGAGAGCTCCAAATGGCCTCAAATTTGAATCTAAATGGGGTACATGCATGGGGGTGGATCCTATGGATTCAAAACTAACTAATATGCATATGAAATCAATTTAGAGGGTTGGTTTTACCTATTGGGAGTGGAATCCCAATGATACTTCCAAAGACACGGCTCCGACACAAGATCTTCCAAAAAGGACACTCCTTCTTGCACTTTTCTTCGAATCTTTGCTAACACCCTCCCTTGGTAGTATAAGAAGGTTGGATGGAAGTTTTGGTGGAGGGATGTAAGGATTTGGAGATCAAATCAAAGAGGGAAGCTATCTAATTTGGGGAAGAACACTTTGTGAAAGAAAAGAGGCAAGATGGAATGAAATGAAAGGAAGGGAGGCTAACCTACCTATAGTGATTGCCATTAGATGAATTAGGTTTAGATTTTAGATGTAGATGAGTGGCTAGGGTTTGTCCACCCAATTTCAAGTCTTCCTATTGGTTCAATTAGTCCTAAGGCTTTCTTTTTCACAAATATCCTAAGGGGTAAATATCCTACTTAGAAATATCTAGATATTTCTAACCTTGGCACTTAGTAGAAATGTTCTAACCATGATTCTAACCTCAAGATTAATCTAGATTAGGTTAGACTTCTAGGTTAAGGCTTAACTAAAGGATTAGCACAATATTTAATTAATAAAATTCATTTTCATTAAAAGTCAAAAATGACCAAAATACTCTTAGGCTAAAAAGTTGTAATTAGTCATCCTAATCACATGACTAGGCTCCCTTGGTCATGGTTAGTCTCTAGGCTTAGCAAAACTAGGGTTTAACTAGTTAACCATCCAAATCACAATTCAATATTTTAAATAGTTTTAAATTGATTAAAAATCACCAAAAATCATAATATGATTTAAATATCTATATTAAATGATTATAATTACAAAAGTTCAAAATTACCCTCATTTCTGAAAAGTGGGTGTTACAATATATTTCGGGGATGCCTTAAATATGTGCATAATCCAACTCGAGTGGTAGCTGAATTCAAATGAGACCGAAGATATAATCAATGAAATAAAATAGAATGAAATTGAGTTTGATCAATTTGGTTCAAAGTAAACATACCGGATTTGCATTGGCTAGATACATGGGACTTTGTCATTGATGTCGTAAGGGTGGATCGAAAGAATGCTCGTCGATAAAGCAAAATTGGGTTTTGATGAATGCAGACTGGTTCTCGAGGATTGAATGAAAACAAAAGTTTACTTGATTGGATTGAAATGATATTCTTGGGATTAAAAATTATATTTAAAAGAGTGTAATCGAGTTGTACAAGATAAAATATTCAAATTTTGATGGATTGTTCAAAGGGTTTGGAAAAGTTTGTAAGACGGAACGTAGACGATGCGAACGATAACTTCGGAGGATAGTAAAATTAGTTAGCGAAAATGGAAGTATGATTTTGAGTAAGGCATTGATGTATCAGGTTTGGAAATGATCGGTTGGGATTTGGAATTGAAGACTTGATGATTATTGGGATTTGGTTAAGGGGTAATACTGGGTTTCGAATAGGAGTATGGTTATGTTTTGGTTTAAAATATTGAAAATATTGCTTGGGTGGGTTTGCCCTAGAATTAAGTGCTCGTGTGTGCGACGAGTTATAAGTTACCCCTTGCTTTGAGATATAGAAGCACAAAATGCATTATAGATAGAAACATGACTTGAGAAAATGTGTACGAAATAGTTCGGTTGTCTGAGAATGGCTTAATTGTTCGATGAAATTGACTAAGGTGAGAAAGTGTGTTCGAGAGATCTTAGATGTATGCCAGATGAATGCAAGTTGAGTATAAGTGATAAGTTGCTGTGTGTATACTCAGTAAGTTTCGAGGATGAAATTTTTTCTGAGTGGCATATTATGTAATGCCCTGTCCCACCTAGTTCAACAGAAGGAATCGAAACGTAACTGCATTTGGACTTAGCGATGCAACGACATACTCGAAGTCCCGCTAGATCGAGGCTACTCCTTGCTCAGGTGAATGGCTTCGATGAAATTACCTCAGCTTGGCCTTCACACAAATAAATGAAAGTTTTTACTGTACTGAATGGGCTTTTTAATAAAAGAGATGAATCCACATAGCTAAGAGAATAATACCATCGAATCAGATTGTGTAGAACATGGAAATGTCACTTGTTGCCTAAATATTATTCCACGATGCTTTTCAAAAGTTGGCACTCGGTCTTTCGATCGTACGTATTGAGTTAAGCAAATTAAAGCTACGGGCTATCAACTTTTATCAGAGCCGGCACCGTCCTACGTTTCTATGACTTGGTATAGCCATACATTCCTACGGTCTCCAGGCTCGTCATATAGAGTATGACTTGGGTGGTAGTGTCGCACATAACACAATTAGTTTAAGGCATAAAATATAGTTAGTTCAATGATAAGTATGCCACGGTCTATGACATTTATGGAACACATTTTGTTCAAGTTAAGTAGGAAGGCTATGTAGTATCCGTTTCTTGGGTTTCAAAGAATGTAAAGTTCATGCGACCTTTTGTCGCCAAGGTGGTCCTTAATTTGGGAGTATCCAACGAAGTATGAAAAGTACGATTTATGAGTACGATATACAAAAGGTGTGAGTCGTACTACAAATTAGGCCATGCATACATGAGTCTAGATGTTCTCATAGGTGCATGGCCATGGACAACTTGTTTACAAGGACGATATTTCTTTGAAGGACAACCTAGGGCCACATGATTGATCCGACCATGGATGAAACCCGGTATAGATGATACTGGGTAGGCAACTAGGAATTCGATGGGCTTTCAGTGGGGCTAACTACCTGTATTGATCGATCCACCGTCTCTACTAGTTATGTCCAAGATGGCTAGTTTATGCCAGTGACCTTTTACATAGATGAGTCAAAGTGCTGAGCGGCAATTACATACATAGTAATGGTTGAGTCACAAGAATGTGTAAGCACGACATGAATAAATCATGGAAATGGATGCACAGTCTGCACCACGATTATGGAGCCTAAGATTTGGCTATACATAAATACATTATTCGGCACGAGACGTGGCATCGTTTTTTGAGTCGTTGACACAATTTTTTTTGTATAACTTTAGGATTGAGTCATTTGATTTGAATAGAAAAGGTCGTATGGCAAGGTATAGTTTAGTCACACTGAGTTGCGAGGTACGACCTCGATGCAGAATCACAAAGGAGTTTTATGGCACGATTGTGTCGTCACTTCACAAAATAGGCCAGGAGTCTACGTCCTAAATACTGATCCTAAGACAAGATTAGAAAGACAATCATAAGAATAGTTGCACCCACTAAATGAACGTGTTAGTTTTGTATGGATGGACGAGGAGCTCACTCACCAGTACGGTTGTGTACTGATACCCCTCAATATTTTATGTGCAGTTTCTTGTATCAGCACGCTCGGTATGGAGCTCGCTTGAACATGCTAAGGCATAAAGTTTCTTAGCATTTTGAGGCGTGCGACCATATTAGAGTCTTCACTATACGGGACATAATGTATGGACATCGCCTACTGAAGCATCTAGAAGTGGCAAGCATTGGACTTTTGTATTGGGAGATGAGAGAGTATTGAGTAATTGTAATCTGAAAGAAAGTGAGCTTGAGTGACTTGTAATCTTGGCGTCGTGCCCTTGTAATCTTATATTCAATATCAATAGAAGTTGTTATTTTGTTTGAATACTTGTGTTTTCTCTATTTTTTAGTGCTTTTATTTTTGGACTTTGTGATGACCCCATCGCCTGGCCTGTAATCAGCCATTATGGTATTGCCTTGTGGGAACACAATCTAGACTTGCGCGGCATCACGCCCTAGTAAGGATGATCGGTTCTGCGGAACCGGGGCACGACAACCTATATGGGACATAATATATGGACATCTCCTTCTGAAGCATCCACAAGTTGTAAGCCTTCGAGTGTGAGAGATTGTATTATAAATAAGAGAGAGCAGAGTGATTTGCATCTAGAGAGAACGCGTGTTGAGTGATTGTAACCTCGGCTTCGAGCCATTGTTACCTTGTTTTTCAATATCAATAAAGAACTTTATTTTGTATACCTTGTGTACATTTAATATTTTTGCATTAGGACTTCTGTGCGATGACCTCGTCGCTAAGTTGCTGTAATCGGCCATTGTAGAAATTGTCTTGTGCGAGCTTAACTTAGGCTCGTATGACATTACGTTCAAACGAAGATGATCCGTTTTGCAGAACCGAGGTGTGAGATAATGGTATCAGAGCACAACTTTACGTCCTTGGACTTCGATTAAATTTTTTAGCTCTGATCTTGTCTTTGTTCTCGATGTTGTTGGTGTGTTATCTCTCAATATTCCATAGAATGTTCCATACAATAAGTCTATATATTTTATAAAATCATATGTTGGTATTGTTTTGATCAAAATTTATTTCATGAAAGACCTAGTTGACTGAGTTGGGCTGTGCATTACGAACCTAAGACTTGTGTCAGGATTAGAAAACTTGGGTACGAGATTCAATTTGTTTCGGGCGATAGTGAGTTGGACCCGATTTGAATATATGGGATAAATATCGATAGAGGTGATATCGTCAGTACGATATATATGCGATATAGATGGATCGTGCTTGGAATTTTGAGGAATAGATCGAACAGAGATTCAAAGCATATCGATTGTGATTCAAAATTTGTTTCGAGGATTTGTTGAGTGACTCATCCCTGAGTGGTATATGGGATAGCCTCGAGGATGTTGATCGATTGAGGATCGAGGTGACAATGGGTCTATCTATAAGTGACACGAGTATGCAAAGCCTTAGATTAAGTTAGATGTGATCTTGAAGTTTTGGATGAGTTGGTTCGAACGAATATGAAACAACACGCATCAGATTTAGGATTACGTCATGTTATAGAATACGAAACTATAGAGTAGGTAGAGTGAATCGAGAAAAAGTTAAGACATAACAAAATGGATGACTCAGTCGAGCAAAAATATTAGTAGAGAACTGAACAAAATTATGTTTGAATTTGACTAAGGAAAGATATCACGATTGAAAGATAACGTGCATGGAATTTTGATTCGAAGATACGAAGATGATTTTAAGGATTTGAGATAGAATTTTTCAATGACTTGAGTTAGTATAGAACAATATGATTGAACGAATACGTTGCTCGATAAATAAGATATATAGATAGATCGATAGACCAATGTAATTTTTGAATTGGACAAATTGATCATGAAATTAGTTTAGAAAATAGTTATACATGCTTGATCTTGAATTTTTAAGAGTTGATCGTATATCCAGTTCGGATGATAGCATCAATTGCACGATTCAAAGTTTATTACAAAGGAAGATCGTCAGGTTATGTATATCATCGATGATATTAAGACGTATCAAAGCTCGGTGTGCGATAACTCGGGGGTACTCTGATTCGATGAATGATGATCGTGTCTAATGTTGTTGTTTGAATGGATTCTATACTTTGATATTTTGATAATAATGAAATTTGGTTGACTTGAATAGTAAACTTGAAGATACATGAATGAATATTAGTCGAACTATGCGAAATAAAAATGTTGATAGAATTGTAAGATCAATAATATAAGGATTATTATGATTCGAAAATTGATAGTAGGCTTGTGATTTTGCAAGAAGATAGAGGCACAAGATTAAGGACTAGTAGGAGTTGGATTTGAGAAAAGTTATAATCGATAAAATTTTGATTGAGATGTTATGACTTGAGATTGAAATATATACTACGACTTGTGGTCGGTGGATTATGACTTATGATTTTGTAGTCGAGGTATATGAGTTTGGATTGATAGGTTTATTGAACGAATCAAAGATATGTTTTTGAGAGTTGTAAGTTGTGTCATTGAACCATAGTGTAATTTAGAATTATCATAAATTGGATTTCTTTAGGATAAAAAAATTGATGATGATCGTGAATGGAATTTTCCTAAGATGGATTTGATGAATGACTCGAACCCTTTGGACTAAAAGTTGTGAATTCGGATAGGACAAATCTATGCTCGAAGTTTAGAAATTGGAGTGATGCAAGCTTGGTAGAAAACCATGTACTATCGATTATGGTTTGAGCTTAGGATTGTGGGGTGAGTGTTATGATATTGGTTGTGAGGTAGGAAGATCGCAGTAGATGACTTCGACTTTGACTTGGTGAGTTAGTCTAGCGGTTAGGCAGACATCCTCGTGTCGAGAGAGAGACTTGGTGCAATCGACCTTAACGAGAGTCGCCTGGGTAGATTATAGAGCTGGGGTACCTAGTTATAAGAGGTGAGCCAAGAATATTAGATGGACGTTCTTAGGTAGTTTTAACAATTAGTAGGATTTGATTGGACGACGATATTGGATATCAGTTTTGTATGGATTGATGGTTTACGAATCGAAGAAATCAAGTGAGTTCTGGAGGGGAAATTGCACATGTTAGTTTGTTCGGATTCTCTATCACAAGGCTTGGTTGAAATGCATATATTTCCGGAACGACTTAAATATATGCACGATCAGACTCAAGTGGTATGCTGAATTCAAATAAGACTAAAGGGTGGATCGGGATGTGATAATTTTTTTTTGTAAAATTGTATACTGAGGAAAAATATTGATGAAGGATTGATCGGATGAGTAACACCATATGTTGATTGAACAAATCGAGTTTATTGGGTCAAATTTTGAGTATAAAAGAAAGTTGGTGAACGAAAATGAATTCGTGTGTCGATAAAATTTAATTTATTTCGAGGATTAGATGAGAGCAAATAAATATACTTGTTCGAATCTGAAACGATGTTGTCATGACTAAGATTACAGTCGAAAGATTTAATTGAAAGGTCATAATAGAATTGTGAATAATAAGAGACTCGAATTTTGATTTATTGTTTCATGAGTTAGAAAAGTTCAGAAGATAGTACGTAAACGATGCAAAATGATGACTTCGAAGGTGAGTAAAAATTGTTGGTGAGACTTGGTCATCAATAAGTATGAATGTGAATTGTCACGACCCGCACCCAGTGTAGGGGCACGAAAAGTGGATACGTCCAGCCTACGCCGCAGTATCCGCGGTAGAACGCTATCCTAGGTCACATACATCTAACACATCATAAGTATAATTGCACAAGATATACTCTCCAATCGAAGGATAATATAGAAGGTACATCTCAATCATAATTCTAAGGTAGAAGTAGCACGATATAATAGATATGAAATCTCAAATAGAGAACATACAAACAGAAGGAAATAATTCTAAGTGTCTATACGACACAACATCAACATCATCCAAAAATAATACATCTCAAATGTAAATATAAAGACAAGACAACAAATAAAGTAGACAGTCTAGTTAACTAGTCTAAGCAGTAGGGGTGATATCCTCAGCTAGATCTAGGTCCTCCTGAGAGTCCAGCTCGCAAGTGTCATCTAGGCTACTCCATAATACGTAGGGCAGAACTCCTTGGTGTCATCTGTAATATTTTCAACAGGTCCAGTCTGGACAGGAACGAGCACAATACATCTCACGCAGTTCATATCATGACATGAAATATAAAGCATGTAAAAGAGTAAGATACATGAACTGTAAGAATGTACATGAAAGATAAGAGAGAGATGGTAAACTGGAAATATCTGTATGATAAGTAAGAACACAAGATGGTTATGTAAACGGCACGGTGTTATACACGAGTAATCTACAGAAATTATATACGAGTAAACTACAAGAATGATCACATAACCACTTCTACTCCCCCATCCCCAATCAATACACAAGGATCCATTCAAGTTATGTTATTATACACGAAGTTTAGTTTGTACACGAAGATCATGTGAGCACATGAGAGTACATGATTTCACACGATTTGTACACGAATAACATGAATACAAGGTGTACACGATGCCCATGATAAAGTATACAAACACGAAATATCCAATATATCTGCTAAGGGGATAACATCGCATGAAAGATCCATATAGTACCAATCCGTGATAACAAGTGTCAGCATCAAGTGAAGTAGTTTAAAGCAGAAATATAGATCCTAACAAGTATGAAACGACCAGAGAATGTTTTCGCCTGAAATCCTGAGTGTCCAATGAGAATAGATGTCCAAATCGGAGTAACTGAGTCCTAATTAGAGCAACACGGGTTACAATATATCCAAGAAGGTAATATTGAAGTTTACAATGCATTCTATATGACTCTAGGTCATTCTAGGCCAAAGTAAACTCTTGGTCAACTCTGGTCAACTATAAAGTCAAACTAGGTCAACTCTAGTCAACTGTGGTCAAACTAGCTAGGGTTTAGTCAATTCTAGGTCTAAACCAAAGTCTAGGCCTAAACAATCAAGTATCCAATATAGCTACTAACTTATAGCCTAACTCACTTGCTAAACCAAGGTACATAGCTAAACCACAACACAAAACTAAACCACAACCTAACAAGGCACACCTACATTAGTAATATAATATATATTACATATATATCACATTCATATATTTCATATACATAGATATATATAGGAAAGATATATATATATAGGCACACACACACACACACACACACACACACACACACACACACATATATATATATATATATATATAGAGAGAAAGAGGGATGGGCAAAGATAGATAAGGGTGTATGTGTGTTTGTCTTATGGCAGTGTACAGGAATATGATGGGTAGTAAAGATGCTCAATTATAACCAACAAAATCTCAGTTTGACAGTTACAATATATATACAAACCAATTTAAACCAAAGTAAAACATCAACATATATATATATATATATATATATATATATATATATATATATATAGAGAGAGAGAGAGAGAGAGAGAGAGAGAGAGAGGTAATGTGAGATAGGTAAAGTGTGAGTGTGTGTGTTCAGTGTACAACAGTAAAATAGGTTTAGTTAGATAATAAAGGGATGCTCAGTTTATGCACATTACTCAGTTTCAACTCAAACCTCAGTTAAACATATGATACAAACTCAGTTAAACAATAACATGTTATCTCAGTTTTAACATTTTCCAGTTTTACTGTCATGAACAGTTAGGAATATGAAATGAACTCCACAACAACACAACAATGAAAAACACTTAATACAACTAAAACCCACATATCAATCCCTTTATAAACATCCAAATCACAGTTATAATTATCATTTAATTTCAGATATTTAACATTCAAAAACTCATTTCAAATTAAACCCATTTCTAAACTGTTCAGTATCAAAGATGTATGAACCCGATCAATTAGCATAGGAAAAATTCAAATTAATTAGGGAAACACATGTATAGTCATTTTATACATGTGTGTGCATACGTAGAGAGTGTCCACGTGTCCATATAGTGGACACAACATATCCAAACAGAGAATTAACATAGTGTCAGTGAATAAACAACAAACAGTAGCTCGTGCGGTGTGTTCGAGCTCTCGTGGACATGTCATACGCTACGTGGAGCACTGTGATCGTGTCCATACCTAGCCCAGGTGTAGGGCTAGCCACTCAACACGTCGCCATACATCTATAATGTGTCTGGATGCGACACGACACACGTATCAGTGGCAAAAACACACTGTACATAGAACTGTACAAAATCAGTACATGATTGATTTTGTGCCTGACACGACACGATAGGTCACGAAACTTGGGGGGTGACACGTCAGTCACTGCCCCCACATCCATGCCAAGTGTCACGCACCCACGTGGCCTGTGCTGCGAGCAATCGATGCGCAGCAGCAGAACACGCGCGCGTGGCCTCGTACAGCATATTTGTGTCCATTTTGGACACGGACACGAATCCAAATCGTGCTCAGAGTTAGGGATCTGTGATCAGCATGCCAAAGGCTATCCAAACATGTAATTTATTTCAGAAAACACAATAAAAAGTTTCACGCAAGCATTTCACCAAACACTTTAAATAGGATACCGATACTTGTCCGACACGCATATCAAATGGACTCCAATTCCTACCAAACATTGTCTACAACTAGGGTATACCTAAATGGATGCATCTATGGAAAGAAAATAGGAATTTGAATGAATTTGAAGGGTTTTACCTATTGAAAGTAAATATCAATGAACAAGCCTAGAATGAGGTCTCCCTTCGAATTTGCTATGGTCCAAAGCTCCCAAAACCTTCCTAGCAAGCCTCCACTAGCCTTATCTAATGTTGGGGATGATGATGCAAGAGTCTAGGCTCAATTTGGGATCAATTTGGATAAAGGGGGAGAAATTGGGGAAGAACTAATTTAGGGTTTGATGTAGGTATTAAAAAGAGGCAAGATAAACAAGTGTTGATACTTATAGGGGGACTCTTGTGGCCGGCCAAATATGTTAGGTTAGGGTTAGGGCATGGTGAAAGTGGCTATGGGCTTCTATCAACGCAAACAAAGCTTAATTCAAATGCCCAACCAATTTCTATGGTTTCCTACTAAAATATCTGTCTAAAATATCTCACTAGCAAATATCTAGATGTCAGAAATCTTGGCACTAGTAGGAATGTTCTAATCAAATATCTAATCCTCATGATCATATCTAGATTAGGTTAACTTCTAGGTTAAGGCTCAATTAAATAATTAGCACATATATAATTAATAAAAATTCAATTTCACAAAAAGTCAAAAAAGACCAAAATACCCTCAAGCTAAAAATGTGGTAGTGACAAGTCTACCCTCCTTAAAATAATTTTGCCCTTGAAATTGAAAGACAAAACTAAACTGATGAGAAGGATAGAAAATCATACCTCAAGGTCCAAAAAGATAAGGGTATCGCTCACGCATCTCATCCACCCTCTCCCAGGTAGAATCTCCTGGAGAATGATGCCTCCATGCAATGCATACCAAGGGTATCGTCTGGTTCCTCAGTACCTTCTCTCATCGATCCAGAATCTCCATAGGCTATTTCGGATAGCTAAGAGTAGGTCCCACCTCGATTTCGGAATGATCGAGTACATGGCTAGGGTCTGCCACGTACCGTCTCAACTGAGATACGTGAAATATGTTGTGGACTCCCTCTAATGTTGGTGGCAAGTCTAGCCTGTATGATACGTCACCGACTCTCTCGCTGATAACAAAAGGTATGATGAAGCACGGGCTAAGCTTTCCACCTCCACGAAAGCGTATAGTACCACGTATCGGAGATATCCTCAGAAAAACCAGATCTTCAACCTATTCACAAACAAGGTCTCAAATTAATTATAATAATCAAACATGATCAACAAAATCATAAAACAAATAATCCTACTTCTAATCCTATCTCTAAGCTGCACCTCGAACTCCAATGGCCTGCGGTGGCTATCGGCCCATTGCTGATGTCTATCTTGTACCATGCGAAGTCGATCCCTGATGAGCTTCACCTTTTCGGTTGCGTCCACAACCATCTCAGGTCCTAATAAAGATTGCTCTCCAACGTCATCCCAAGACAAGGGAGTACGACATCTACGTCCGTACAATGCCTCGAATGGTGACATCTCAATGCTGGCCAGGAAACTGTTGTTGTATGCAAACTCCACCAAGTGTAGATGATCCTCTCAGGATCCTCCAAAGTCTATGACACAAGTCCACAACATGTTCCCGAGTGTCTGAATAGTCCTCTCTGACTGTCCGTCCGTCTAAGGGTGGTATGCAGTACTAAACTTGAGCTGAGTGTCCAAGTTAATATGTAGACTCCGCCAGAAATATGAAGTAAAATGACTATCCCGATCTGAGACAATGTTCACCGGAACTTGATGAATCCTGACAATCTGTCGCATTTATATCTCTGCTAGCTTCTCGGTAGACAAACCTACTTTAAATGGCAAAAAGTGAGCTAATTTGGTCAACCTGTCTACGATGACCCAAATCGTGTCTTTCTCTCCTGGCGTACGCGGCAATCCCAAAACAAAGTCTATTATAATGTGTTCCCACTTCCACTCCGGAATGGGCAACGACTGTAACAAACCTCCTGGCCTCTGCCTCTCTGCCTTTACCTGTTGTCAGACCAAACATCTTGCGATGAAGTGTGCTACCTCTTGCATCATCCCACACCACCATATATGCTCCTTCAGATCCCTATACATCTTGTTGGCACCTGAATGCATAGAGTACTAAGATCGGTGGGCCTCCTGCATAACCTGCTCTCGAAGCTCTCCGCTAGGCACACACAGTCTGGAACCATGCCTCAATGTGCCATCCTCTGCAATGGTGAACTCCTTATCCACCAATCCTGCTCGAGTCTGCTCTCGGATGCACCGGAGAGAAACATCGTCGAACTGAGTCGACTTGATCCTATCAATCAAGTTCGACTGAATCTGTAGATCCCACATCTGCATCTCTACTCCTGGCACTAGCACCTCGATCCCCAGGCTCTCCAGATCTGCTAGCAAGTGACGATCTACCGTCAAACACATGGTTGTCGGATATCTGCTCAAAGCATCGACAACTACGTTGGCCTTCCATGGATGAAACTGCAGTAAAATATCGAAGTCCTTCATCAACTCCAGCCATCTATGTTGCTTCATGTTGAGCTTCTTCTATGTAAACACATAATTGAAGCTCTTGTGGTCAGTAAAAATCTCTACTCGCTCTTCGTATAAATAGTGTTTCCACAACTTCAAGGCAAAAATAACTGCCGCCAACTCCAAGTCGTGGGTAGGGTAGTTCTTCTCATGCGAACAAAGCTGCCTGGAAGCATAGGCAATACCTTTCCATGCTGCTGCAAGACACTACCCAAATCCTTCCCTGAGACGTCACTGTAGATAGTGAACCCGCCTGATCCTGATGGCAATGTCCGAATCGGAGCTGTCATCAACCGCTTCATCAACTCATCAAAGGCGACCAGTCACTCCTTCGACCAGATAAACTCTGCATCCTTCCGGGTCAGCCTAGTCAATGGCTCTGTAACCCGGAAGAAATCCAGAACGAACCTCCTGTAGTAGCCTGCCAATTCTAGGAAGCTCCTGATCTCCATAACTGAACTCGGTGCTGTCCATGCCTCAACTACCGTGATCTTCCTCGGGTCAACTGAGATCCCATCTCCAGTCACAACATGACCCAGAAAGTCAACTCGATCCAGGAAGAACTCACACTTCGAGAGCTTGCCATAAAGCTCCTCTTTCCCGAGAGTCTCCAGAACCACACTCAAATGCTCTTCATGCTCTGCTGCGGTCTTCGAGTACACCAAGATATCATCGATGAACACCACCACGAACTTGTCCAAGTACTGGTGGAACACCTTGTTCATCAGGTTCATGAATATCGCCGGGGCGTTAGTCAACCCAAACAGCATCACCATAAACTCGAACTGGCCATACCGCGTTCTGAATGCTGTCTTCGGGATATCCTTCCTCTTCACCTTCACCTGATGGTAGCCTAACCTCAGATCAATCTTCGAGAATACCCTAGCTCCGCTCAACTGATCAAAGAGATCATCGATCCGCGGTAGTGGGTACTTGTTCTTGTTCGTAAGGTTGTTGAGTGCCCTGTAGTCGATACACATCCGTACCGTCCCGTCCTTCTTCAGTACAAAAAGCACCGGTGCACCCCATGGTGAAAAACTAGATCGGATGAAGCCCTTGTCCTGCAAATCATCCACATGTTTCTTCAACTCCACCAACTCGCTGTTGTTCACCCTATAGACATGCTGAGATATCGACTCTGTGCCGGGCACTAAGTCTATAGAGAACTCAACGTCTCTGTCCGGTAGTAGTCCTAGCAAGTCCTCCGAAAAGACATCCATGATCTGTGCTATCAATGGATGTGGCACTATCTGCTCCTCAACTGAAACTCCACAGAAGACTCTGCTGCTCTGCTCCGCCTCCCGTTTGGCAAACTCGAATTCTGGCTCTCCTGGCGGACGAAAAAGAACTCTGCCGCCGCGATAATCTATATTGGCATGGTGCCTGCTCAACCAATCCATCCTGAGTACTATATCGTAGTTCGGTAGTGGCATTACGAGCAGAATCACATCCAGTTCTCGGCCTCCCAAAAATACTCTCCGATCCTCGTAAATATTACTAACGAGGATGATGCCACCCTCGATCGTGATCTTGCAAGTCCTAGGCAACGATTCAAAAGCAAGATGGCGTCTAATAGCAAAATATACTGACACAAAGCTATGGGAAGCCCCAAAATCAAACAATACGAAAGCGGGAAAGGAGTCGAGAAGAACAGAACCTGCAATCAGCTCTCCAATAGCCTCTACATCCTCAGCTGCCATGGCGAAAGCTTCCCCCTGCTGGCCTCCTCTGGCCTTCTACCAGTGCTGGAAGAAGTTCTGCTACTGTGTCTGTAATAGTGGTCCCTTCTGCTGGCCTACTTGAGCCTTAGCTCCTCTTCCTCCTAGTGCCGGACGAATCGCCGCTATGGGACAGTCTCTCATCTGGTGGTCCAACGAACAACGCATCAGGCACCTTCCTAGCCTTTTTCTACAGTCGTTCCATCCATGTCCTGGCTTCTTGCAGAAGGTGCAACTGGTGGTCTGCTGGTGCCTGGGTGCCTGTTGCTGCTGTACCTGCTGAAAAGGTGCACGGCCATGTCCCTGAAGCTGTTGTTGGAAGGGTCTCTGCTGGTGCTGTTGCTGAAAGTGGGATCTCTTGGCCTGGCCTCCAGTGCTACTGGCTCTATGCAAATTATGGCCTCTCTTCAGGTTCAGCCCTAGGTCATCCTCTGCTGCTAAAGCTCCTGCTAGGATCTTCGTGCAAGTAGCATACCGGTCACTCTTGGTCAAGGATTGGACCTCCATGATCAAACCTCTGTGGAACCTCCTCGCCTTCGTCATCTCGCTCAGATCCTCAATAAATCTGCTCAGCCGGCAGAACTCTCTAGCATACTCCTCGACTGTCTGGTTCCCCTGAACCAGACTCTCGAACTGCTGCTCTATGCCTCCCAGTGCTACATCTGGGAAGAACTTCTCCTTGAACAGCTTCTTGAAGGCTGCCCAAGTCTGTCCCTAAGTACCCACTCTAGGGTCCATCTGATACCAAGTGCGGGCCAGGTCCTATATCTGGCTGCCTACTGCCTCGATTGAAGTCGGGCGGGTATCTCCGCTAGCCAAAATATCTCCTCGATATGCTCGATCCAATCATCGGCATATAAGATCCCCTTTGTGCCTCGAAAGTCCCTAGGATGCATCTTCTGGAACTTCTGGATGCCTGGCGTCCACTGCTGATACTGCTGGATTTGGCCTCCCTGCGGCTGTGCAATCATCCGCTCCACAGTCGTCCTGACCAGCTGGTGGGCCTCACCTATGCCCTGACGGAAGTCAGCAGTTTGGTGCTGCTGCTGCTGCTGTGACTCCAAGATCCGCTCCACGAAGGAAAAGAGGTGTTCAGCGTTAACCAATCCTGCAGGTGGCTACTGCTGTTGTAACACATCTGAAATAACCGGGGTCGACCTCCGAACAAGCAGAGGTGCACCCCCGAATGCTACAGAAACCCCGACATGAGTAGGTACTAGGGGAGCTGCTGTCTCAGGTCCCGGCTGAACAGGACGAGAGGTGACAGACCTCTCTGAAGTACCTCCCGTGTTGGGACGATGCGATCGTGTCTCAATGACCATCCTGGAGACAGATCAAACAAGGAAATCAATACTGAGAAAGAAGCGATATAATCAAAGGAGGAAAATTATTTCAAAGGAAAACAATTATCAGCAATAGTTTAAATGGCAGCAATTTAGATAAGAGTTTTTCCTAAATGTGATTGTGTACCTCAAAACTATATCCTATATCCTACTGCAGGCTGTAGTGATACTCTAGTTCGAATACCACTATAAAAACTAGACCTGTATGGGCCACACTAAAAATATGTCACGACCCGCACCCGATGTAGGGGCACGAGAAGTAGGTACGTCCAGCCTACGCCGTAGTGTCGGCGGTAGAACGCTGTCCTCGGTCACATACATCTAACACAGCATAAGTATAACTGCACAAGATATACTCTCCAATCGGAGGACAATATAGAAGGTACATCTCAATCACAATTCTATAGTAGAAGTAGCACGATATGATAGATATGAAATCTCAAATAGAGAACATATAAATAGAAGGAAATAAGTCTAAGTGTCTATACGACACAACATCAACCAAAAATAATACATCTCAAATGTCAATATAAAGACAAGACAACAAATATAGTAGACAGTCTAGCTAACTAGAATAAGCAGTAAGGGTGATATCCTCAGCTAGAGCTAGGTCCCCCTGAGAGTCCAGCTCGCAAGTGACATCTAAGGCTGCTCCATAATACGTAGGACAGAACTCCTCGGTGTCATCTGTAATATTTTTAACAGGTCCAGTCAGGACAGAAGCGTGCACAATACATCTCACGCAATTCATATAATAACAGGAAATATAAATCATGCAAAAGAGTAAGATACATGAACTGTAAGAATGTACATGAAAGGTAAGAGAGATATAGTAAATTGGAAATATCTGTATGATAAGTAAGAACTGTAAGTGACTAGTGATCCAAGCACAAGATGGTTATGTAAACAGCACGATGTTATACACTAGTAATCTACAGAGGTTATACACGAGTAATCTACAAGAATGATCGTATAACCGCTTCTACTCCCCGTCCCCAATCAATACACAAGGATCCATTCAAGTTATGTCATTATACACGAAGTTTAGTTTGTATATGAAGAACATGTGAGCACATAAGAGTACACGATTTCATACGATTTGTACACGAATAACTTGAATACAAGGAGTGCACGATGTCCATGATAAAGTACATAAATACGAAATACCCGATGTATCCGCTAAGGGGATAACATCGCATGAAAGATCCATATAGTACCAATCCGTGATAATAAGTGTCAGCATCAAGTAATGTAGTCTAGAGCAAGAATATAGATCCTAATAAGTATAAAATGATCAGAGAATGTACTTGCTTGATATCCTGAGTGTCCGATGAGAATAGATGTCCAAATCGGAATAACTGAGTCCTAATTAGAACAGCACATGTTACAATGTATCCAAGAAGATAATATTGAAGTTTACAATGCATTCTATATGACTCTAGGTCATTCTAGGCTAAAGTCGACTCTTGGTCAACTCTGGTCAACTATAAAGTCAAACAAGGTCAACTCTAGTCAACTGTGGTCAAACTAGCTAGGGTTTAGTCAATTCTAGGTCTAAACAAAAGTCTAGGCCTAAACAATCAAGTATCCAAGATAGCTACTAACTCATAGCCTAAGTCACTTGCTAAACCAAGGTACATAGGTAAACCACAACACAAAACTAAACCACAACCTAACAAGGCACACATACATTAGTCATATAATATATATTACATATATATCACATTCACATATTTTATATAGATAGATATATATAGGAAAGCTATATATATATATATATATATATATATATATATATATATATATATATTTGCAGATGACCTCTAGCCTAGTGGTTAAGAGAGATGCATGCGGCCCGAGTGGTCAGGAGTTCGAATCCCAGTGGGAGCGATTCCAGAAACAATTTACCTAGTTCCAATATATATATATATATATATATATATATATATATATATATATATATATATATATATATGTATTTCTTTTATATAGATAGATATATATATAGGAAAGCTATATATATATATATATATATATATATAATATGTAAAAAAAAAATGTATATACGTTTATATGTATATATATATATATATATATATATATATATATATATATATATATATATATTTATATATATATATATATATATATATATATATATATATATATATATATATATATATATATATATGGAGCGCGCCGACTGCCGCCTCTGAGTAAACCCTAGGTTTTTCTTCTCCACCAACGCCGGCGTGGCCATTGGCCGGGCTGGGGTTCATCCCTGAGCCACCTCAACCACTTGGTGGGTGGCTTCCTCCGTGCTTTCTACTAGGGTAATGGCGGCCAAGTCCTTCGCGGATGCGGTGAAGGGCCCGACTCCGACGGCTCCTTTCATCACGCCGCGAACGGTCACTTCTTTTAAAGGATCTCCTACGATCTCTTTCTCGGAAGAGGAGGAATCTATCCTGGTTGATCTCTTGAACCGGACATTCCCCAGGAACCACCGCAAGAAAATGAAGGGCATGAAGAAGGCGAAATTCCCCAGGAAGAGTCCGACGGAGAACTTGAAGCTGAAGTCGCGGCTACTGACGCTGAGCTCAGGAGTGAAAAAGAAGGCGTTATTGGCAGCTGGGCCGACGCTGTGGAGGAGGAAGAAGGTGGTACAGCTGCAGCTAAATCCAGATGAAAAAAGAAAGCAGTCCCGCCGACGGACAGGGTCCTACGCTCAGTCACCGCAGCCACTAAATTGGGTAACCATCATCTCTCCATTAATGTTTAACATCATTTGTTGGAACATTCGTGGGGTCGCTAGCAAAATGGCTCTTAAGAGACTACGTAATATTTGTCGAGTGCACAAAGTTCATATGCTGGCTATTCTAGAGCCCAAAGTGGACAGTAGTAAATTGTTACATTATCAACTTAAGCTTGGATTTGACAAGGGGTTCTCCAATGACAAGGGGAACATTTGGATATTGGCCAAGATGGGCTGCACAATCTCAGTGTTGGACTCCTTCAATCAAGCCGTCTCAGTATCTTTCCAAAATAAATATCTTCCTGCGAAAGTTATGTTCACTTTTGTGCATGGCCATAGCAAGAAGGAGGGCCGTAGGGATTTGTGGGAGAGGCTTCTAAGCTTGCAGGCTTCACAGAACTTGCCATGGGCGGTAGGGGGGATTTCAATGCTATTGCCAAGGTGGACGAAAAAGTTGGGGGCAGGCCTCCTTGCCCGATCTCTATACAGGAATTTCTTAATTTCCAGATATCAGCAGGACTAACTGAACTATCCTTCACTGGAAGTCGATTTACCTGGATTAAATCCAAATCAGCTGATCGTAGGGGATCGAGGTTGGATAGGATGTTAGTGACTCAAGAGTGGCTTCATCTTGCACCATTGTCTAAGGTGGAACATTTGAATAGGGCAGAATCAGACCATGCGCCACTACTAGTCAAGCTTCAAGCCAAGAATGAAGGAGGCAAGAGACCTTTTCGCTTTCTCGATTTCTGGGCTAGGCAGGAGGGTTTCAAGGAGATTGTGGAGGAGGCATGGCATTCTATCTTCCATCGGAATGGCTTAGTTAGGGTTAGCTTGCGACTGGCAGCTTGTCGTAAGGCTCTCTCTAAATGGAGTCACAGTCACTTTGGTGATATTTTCCAGGAAGTCAAGGTGGCGGAGGATGAGGCCCTTGCAGCGGAACTTGCATTTGAAGCGGATAGATCCTTGGCCAATAGGATAGTTATGGATAAATCTGTAACATTGTTGAAACAAAAGCATTCATATATTGATTCGTTTTGGAGACAAAAGGCGCATCTTCGGTGGGATATAGAGGGCGATCGAAACACGAAATATTTCCATGAATGTGTTAACAGTAAGCAAAGAAAATTACATATTCATCATATTCTGGATGAGGAAGGGGTGAGCAAATCCGAGTTGAAGGATATTCAATTACTGGCCAACTCCTACTATGAAGCACAGTATAAGAGTGTTCATACGATGGAGGATGATGCACTTATGGCGGTGATTCTTCAGATTTTGACAGAGGAAGACAATGATATCTTGACAGCTAAACCATCGAAGGAGGAAATTCTTCATACTATTCAGAGTCTCGACATCAACAGCACAGGGGGACCAGATGGGTTTACACATTCTTTATTTCTTACTGGCATATCATTGAGGATGACATGGCAGAGGCGATTTCCTTATTCATGAACGGATTCGAATTGCCAAGGACATTCACGAGTACATCATTGGTGTTAATTCTGAAGCATACTAATCCAAGGTACATGTCTGACTACCGCCCTATTAGTTTATGTACTGTCTTCAACAAAATTATCTCCAAACTACTTGCTCTTCGATTAGCGTCTATCTTACCAAGACTTATATCCCCAGAACAAAGTGGCTTCGTTAGGGGAAGGGAGATAGTCGATAACATCCTCTTAGCTCAAGAGATGTTGAATTTAATGAATAATAGCAATAGAGGAGGTAATATTGCCATTAAGTTGGATATGACCAAAGCATATGATAAGCTAGATTGGTCTTTTCTAATGCAAGTAATGCATAGATTTGGGTTCAATGAACAATGGATTAGTATGGTGTTTCGATTGCTCAACAATGTCTGGTACTCAACTATCATAAATGGAGTCTCGTCTGGTTACTTCAAAGCTTTTCGAGGTGTACGCCAAGGGGATCCACTGTCTCCAGCTCTATTCATAATTGCAGCAGAAGTTTTGTCGAGAAACTTAAACAAAATGGTGGAGAAGGCTTCTTATAATCACTATTATGTTCCAAGTGGATGCCCGGCTATTACTCATTTAGCGTTTGCAGATGACGTACTATTATTTTCAGCTGGTGATGTTAGATCGGTGCAATCGATCCATGGGATTTTACAAAGATATGAGAAAGCTTCGGGTCAGAGTATTAATGCTTCAAAATCATCCATATACACAGCACCAACATTTGATAGGATGAATGAGCTTCAAGACATTACAGGCTTCGAGATCCAGCATCCGCCTTTCACTTATCTTGGATGTCCAATGGCCGTGGGCATGAGCAATACTATCCTGTATGAAGAGTTGTTGGCCAAGATACGTAGAAGACTTGAAGGTTGGCAACAGAAAACTTTATCGTATGGAGGAAAGTTAACTCTTATCAAATCGGTATTGTTATCTATTCCCATGTATACGATTGCTGCTTGTAATCCTCCGAAGTCAGTCCTTAACAAACTTGAGGACATGATTGTTCGGTTCTTTTGGGGCTCATCAGAGGGTGTTCAAAAATACATCTGGTCGAGTTGGGGTACAATGGCGAGACCTACTGAGGAAGCTGGACTAGGGATTAGAAGCATTAAAGAGACGATGGATGCATTCACGTGTAAGTTATGGTGGAAACTGAAAATGCAAGACGGGCTTTGGCAGAGATTTCTCAAGGCAAGATACTGTAAGTTTCAAAACCTTGATCAAGTTGGGGCTCCGCAGAAGTGTTCATATGTATGGAGACGGTTATTGCAAGGCAGGGACATGGCAAATCAACATATTACTAAACTGGACACAGGAGAATGGATTTGGGCCACTAGTGCTAGCGGCAAATTCACTGTATCTAATGCTTGGCGAAGTATTCGAGACCCTTCTCCAATTAATCCATCTTTTAAACACATTTGGAACCCTTTTATCCCCTACAAGTGGTCTATATTATTGTGGAGGATGATGCATAACAAACTCCTAACAGATGACATTATCCAAAAGTTTGGGTATCGACTAGCTTCTAAATGTTATTGTTGTGATATTTCATCGGTTGAGACAGTGGAGCACATCTTCGGGGAAGGAGAATTGGTTAGTCAAGTTTGGCAAGCAATGCAAGTAGATCTCCATGTTCTTGTACGGCAGACGAACCTGGCTGGGCGGTTTGACATATGGTGGAGTAGTCCAAATCTTCACCTCAAAGAGATTGTAGTGGCTGCGGTATGCTGGGTTACGTGGAAGAACAGAAACAAATGGCGCTACGAAGGATATCAATATTCGACTGCTCAGTTATTGTTTGAAACCAGAAGACAGATCGGGGAAAGCACTACGGAGATGCACGCACAAGCAACGGATTCCGAGTTCGTGGATTGATCTGGGCATTGGCTAAATATTTTGTAATTTTCTTGATCTTTATATCAATAAAATTGGCTGGTTGAAAATATATATATATATATATATATATTTTATATATAAAAATATATATATACATATATATATATATAATATATATATATATATATATAATATATATATATATATATATAAAATATATATATATATATATATATATGTATAGGCACATACATTTTTTTAATCAAAACATTTTATTAAAAAAGTAAAGTGAGCTCAAGAAGAGCATTACAGACCGGTGCAGGGCCGAAAACCACAAAAGGGCCCTCTTGAGCAAAGGTAGAAATAATTAGTTTTGAAATTTCGGAGACCCAAAATTCAACTGTGTTTCGAAACAATACGAAATTTCAAAAATTAAAATTTCAAAGTATTCGAAAATTCAAAAAATCAAACAAAAGTGGGCGGAGGGGGGTTCGGGTACGCTGCCCGAAGGAGGAGGGAGTGGGCTCGCAGCCCGAAGCGGACACACTGCACGAGGCGATGGGGGCGCTCAACCCTAGGGGGCGTACAGCACGAGGAGCCTCGCCCCCCCTGTGCGCAGCCCGGGGCCCGAGGGCGCCGACGGGGGAGGCCGAAAGAGGGGGGAGGACGGGGCTCCGGCGAGGGGTCCCTCCCAGAGAGAACGGAGGACGCCAGCGGCCGCTGGGAGGATCGAACGCGATCGGAGGAGCTCCGGCGGGGGAAACGAGGGGGCTCGGACCCGCCTGGGGGAGGCGGGGAGCCGGAGGAGCCGTCTAAGGAAGCTGGGGGGGCCACGACGGGGGACCCTAGAGACGGGAAGAGGGGGCTCGGCCTCCGGGCGTAGCCTAGGGGCTCGATCCCGGAGAGAGGGAGGGGGTGGATCCACGGCGGAGGGAGAGCCGCCAAGGGAGGGCGTCACCACGAGCACCTACCACCTGCGACCGAGAGGGGGCTGCATCATGCGGCGGAGGGAGCGCCGGAGGCCGTCGAACTCCGAGGGGCTCGGGGCGGCCATGGGAGCCCATGAGGGGGGGGGTCACAGCACGGGGGGAGAGGGTCCGCCGCTGACGGGGGAGCGTCGGAGGGGAAAAAGCGGGAGCAGGGGGAGGGGAACTCGCGATTCCCGAGGAGGGGGCCGGGCTAACTTGGGCGGCGACGGCGCCGCCGGGGCCTGAAGAACCCGGGTAGGATTCTACCGCGGTCGAAGGGGGTGGGGGGGGGGGGTGGACTCAGCCGAGGGAGGGGGCTGCACCGCGGGAGGAAAGGCAGGAGAAAGGGCCGCAACAACCGGAGGGGGGATGGAGCGCCCGACGAGGCGGCGCACGCACCCGGCAAAGCGCCGAGGAGAGGGGCCAGAAAGACGCCAAGGGGGGGTCCGGAGGGGGATGGACATATATTATATATATATATTATATATATATATATATATATATATATATATATATATATATATATATATATATATATATATATATGTGTGCGTGTGTGTGTGTGTGTGTGTATAGAGTATAGAGGGATGGGTAATGATAGATAAGGGTGTATGTATGTTTGTTATGTGGCAGTATACAGGGATAGGATGGGCAGTAAAGATGCTCAATTATAACCAACAATATCTCAGTTTGACAGTGAAATATATATAAATATATAAACCAATTTAAACCAAAGTAATATACATACATATATATATATATATATATATATATATATATATATATATATATATAAAGAGGAAATGTGAGTGTGTGTGTTCAGTGTACAACAGTAAAATGGGTTCAGTTAGACAGTAAAGTGATGCTCAGTTTATGCACATTAGTCAGTTTCACCTTAAACCTCAGTTAAACATGTGATAGAAACTCAGTTAAACAATAACATGTTATCTCAGTTTTAACATTTTCAACTTTACTGTCATGAACAGTTAGGGATATGAAATGAACTCCACAACAACACAACAGTGAACAACACTTAATACAACTAAAACTCACATATAAATCCCCATTTAAACATCCAAATCATAGTTATAATTATCATTTAATTTCATATATTTAACATTCAAAAACTCATTTCAAATTAAACCCATTTCTAAATTGTTCAGTATCAGAGATATATGAACCCGACTAATTAGCATAGGAAAAATCCAAATTAATTAGGGAAACACGTGTACAGTCGTGTCACACATGTGTGTGCATATGTGGAGAGTGTCCACGTGTCCATACAGTGGACACAACATGTCCAAACAGAGAATTAACATAGTGTCAGTGAACAAACATCAAACAGTGGCTCGTACGTCGTGTTCGAGCTCTCATGGATGCGACACACGCAACATGGTGCACCGTGATCGTGTCCACACCTAGCCCAAGTGTGGGGCTAGCCACTCGACACGTTACCATATGTCCAAAATGTGTCTGGATGCGACACGACACAAGTATCAGTGGCGAAAACATACTGTACGCAGAATAGTGCAAGTGGCACGCACCCATATGGCCTATGTTGCACGACACGATAGGTCACGAGACTTAGGGGTGATACGTCAGTCACTGCCCATATGTCTATGCCAAGTGGCACGCACCTATGTGGCCTATGTTGCAAGCAATCGATGTGCAGCAGCAGGACACGCGCACGTGGCCTCGTACAGCACGTTCATATCCATTTTGAACACAGACACGAATCCAAATCGTGCTCAGAGTTAGGGATATATGATCAGCATGCCAAGGGCTATCCAAACATGTAATTTATTTCAGAAAACACAATAAAAAGTTTTACACAAACATTTCATCAAACACTTTAAATAGGACACCGATACGTGTCCGATACGCATATCAAATGGACTCCAATTCCTACCAAACTTGGTCTACAGTTAGGGTATACCTAAATGGATGCACCTATGGAAATACAATAAAAATTTGAATGAATTTGAAGGGTTTTACCTATTGAGAGTAAATCTCAATGAACAAGCCTAGAATGAGGTCTCCCTTCCAATTTGCTATGGTCCAAAGCTCCCAAAACCTTCATAGCAAGCCTCCACTAGCATTCTCTACTGTTGGAGATGATGATGCAAGAGTCTAGGCTCAATTTGGGATCAATTTAGATAAAGGGGGAAAAATTGGGGAATAACTAATTTAGGGTTTGATGTAGGTATTAAAAAGAGGTATGATGAACAAGTGTTGATACTTATGGGGGGGATGTTGTGGTCGGCCATAGATGTTAGGTTAGGGTTAGGGCATGGTGAAAGTGCTATGGGCTTCTATCAATGCAAACAAAGCTTAATTCAAAGGCCCAACCAATTTCTAGGGTTTCCTACTAAAATATCTCTCTAAAATATCTCACTGGCAAATATCTAGATATTAAAAATCTTGGCACTTAGTAGGAATGTTCTAATCAAATATCTAATCCTCATGATCATATCTAGATTAGGTTAACTTCTAGGTTAAGGCTCAATTAAATAATTAGCAAATATATAATTAATAAAAATTTAATTTCATAAAAAGTCAAAAATGACCAAAATACCCTCAAGCTAAAAAATGTGGTAGTGACATGAATAGAGGCTTTGATACAGTCAGGTTTGAAAGATCGATTAGAAAATTGAAGTAAGGACTTGAAAGTATTTTCGATTGAATCTGATTTAGGGGTAACACTGGGTTTTGACTAGGAATGTCTTACTTGGTTATGCTTGGATTCAGAATGTCTAAGGATATTGCTCGGGAAGGATTATCCTAAAATTAGTGCCCGTGTATGTGGTGAGTAATAAGTGATAAGTCGATTAGTGTGTACTCAGTAAATTTTGAGGACAAAACTTTTTCTTAGTGGTGTATTATGTAATGCACCGTCCCACTCAGTTCAACAGGATAAATCGAAATGCAACGACGTTTGGACTTGCCATGCAACGGCTTGCTCGAAATCCCATTCGATCGAGACAACTCCTCGCTAATGTGGGTGGCTTCGATGAACTTGCCTCAGCTTGGCCTTCACACTAATAATTAGAAGTTTTCATATGCACTGAATAGACTTGGTTATAAAAAATATGATTCCATATAGCTAGGAAAATAATTCTATTGTGTCAAATGTGTATAGAACATGCAATGGTTAACTTGTTGTCTAGATATCATTCCACGATGGTTTCTAAAGTTGGAACTCGGTCTATCGACCTCACGAATGGATAAAATATAGTATCCCATGGGCTATCGACTTGATGCCATATCAGACACGTTCCAATGGTTTTATCGTCATATTTCCACGGTTCTATAACTAATTTTAGTGGTATGTCCCCACGGTCTCAAAGTTTGTCATATAGAGTATGACACAAAATATTGGCACATTATGGAATCTGTTTCGTTTAAGTTAAGCGGGAAGGCTATGCAATAGCCGTTCCTGGATTACAAAGGTCATATGGAAAGTTCACGCAACCGTTTTTCATTGAGGTGGTCCCTCGTTTGGGAGTCTCCAACGTAGTACAAAAAAGATGGTAACAGTGGAAAGAGTTAAGACTGTGTAGGAGGGTAAGTTGAATCGAGTCCTGAATAGTTATTGGATAATTTGTGCACAAGGGTTTCGCTTCCTCAGACGGCAACCTGGGAACATAGGACCGATCCAGCCTAGGAGGTTGTCGCGATAGCAGAGGTGGATTGTACCGCTTAGGTGATTCAAGGCTTTCGA
The DNA here is from genome assembly GCA_029216955.1 of Iris pallida. Lineage (NCBI taxonomy): Eukaryota > Viridiplantae > Streptophyta > Magnoliopsida > Asparagales > Iridaceae > Iris > Iris pallida. The sequence continues at coordinate 3,517,615 of JANAVB010041019.1, forward strand.
TGAGGCTAGCAACCCGTACCGATCGATATCATCTACGCTTGGCTATATGTCCTCAGATAGCTTATCATGCTAGTGACCTTTCATATAGATTGAGTCGACTTATTTGCGACAATCAGTATACATGCCGTATGATTGGGTTGAAAAGTGTATGCACGGTACAAATGAGTCAAAAAAGGTGTGCACGGTTTGTATCACAATTATTAAGCCTATGATTTGGCCATAATAATATTGTGTGCTTGGGTACGATTCATAGCGTTGGTTTTAAAGAAGTTTGATATGTGCTTCGGCACGATGTGTGGCACTATGGTTAGCAGTTTGATACTGAGTCTTTATGTTATAATATGTGTTGTGATATTGATGAGCAGGAAAGGTCGAAAGATATGTATGGATAAGTTTACACTATGTTTGCGAGACACGACTACGATATGGTTATAAAAATGAGTTGTGTGGCACGGTCACAATATTGCAACACGAATGTTGACTTGTAGTATTACGCTATGAAACTAATCCTAAGGCAAGATTAGAAAGACAACAAAAATAATAATTTTACTCACTAAATGTACGTGTTGGTTTTGTATGGGTGGTAGAGATGCCCCTCACCAGTACGGTTATGTACTGATACCCCACCAGTTTGTATGTGCAAGTTTAGGTACTATTTTGTGGGGCGAAGCTCGTTTGGACCATTATGGCATATAGTTCCTTAGCGTTTTGAGACATGAGACCATGTTGGAGTCCTCACCTATACCGGACATGATGTATGGACATCGCCTTCTAAAGCATCCACAAGTTGTTAGCCTTTGGGCATAAGAGGTTGTATTATAAATGAGAGAGCATAGTGTTTTGTATCTGGAGAGAACGCGAGTTGAATGATTGTAACCTTGGCTTCGAGCCGTTGTATCGTTTTATTTTAATATCAATAAAGAGCTTTCTTTTGTATAACTTGTGTACATTCAACTTTTATGCATTGAGACTTCTGTGCGACGACCCCATCACTAAGCTATTGTAATCGGTTGTTATGAAAATTGCCTTACGTGAGCATAACTTAGGCTCATGCGACATCATGCTCATGCAAGGACGATCGATTCTACGGAACCGAGACGTGATAGAGGATAGAGTTGGGATGGACACCATGGCTTGGCATTCCAAAAATCTATCATGGGTAGATATGTTTTGTACATGATAGGCTACACCTAAGACGGGGATAAACTCAAAAGGCCTCAGTACTTGCTGTGGTTCAAAAGTTATTCACCAAAGGTATCCTATCAAAGGAGATTAATCATACCTTAACGTTGGTGCCGAAAAAAGAGGATGCCTCCTCCCTGACAAATTTTACACCTATTACTTGCTTTAATTATTTATATAAAATAATTACTCATTTTATGTGCCTGGGGATGAAGCCGGTTATACATGGTTTGGTGTCTATGATACGGCAACATTCATTAAGGGAAGGTCTATAGCGAAACCTAGTCTTCTTCCACACGAGATGGTTGGAGGGTTCAATAAAGCTTGTGGCATGAAGGCTTGTATTGAACTAGACCTGAGGAAGGCGTAAGACATGGTGAATATGGACTTTGTTTGTTAGTTTGCTATGACCCGTACCCGCTTTTCGAACACGGGTTCGTGCCCAAGTCCAGCCTAGTGGCGATAGAAAGCTGTCTATACCTCAATACAAAATATTTGCTCATAAAATAAATTCTCTTGCTTATTTACAATAACTAAATCATTTACAACTTCAAAGATTATATTTTTAACATACAATATCTCACTAAGAATTGGAGAAACTCGTGAAATATGAAATCTATCTAATAGTTTCTAAAATTGGCCTTCAAAATATATGCGTATCTTTTCCAAAGATCAAATGCATAGAGTAGTGAGCGACTAATCTGAAAAAGATAAGTTTTCGATCAGGAATAAAATGAGTACAATTCAAGCATGCAGTTCCAAATATATGATAACGACTATAAAAACAGTGAATAGTCATGGCATACATGATGAAATAAGTAACTAAAGTTATGGCATGGAAAGTAAAGGAAAATAATTAACATAAACTATAAAGACAAGTAAAGCATGGAACAAAGAAACATAATCATCTACGTGATTTGAAGTACACCTTTCAATACGTGATCAGGATGGGACATTAGACCACACGGTCAATATAGAATTTGCATCTTCACGATCTAAATATGCATAAAATATAAAATAAAGCAAGGTCTAAGGTCTAATCACATTTATACTTAGAACTTTTTCGCCCGACTACTTGTAACCCCCAAAATTTTAGAATTTTTATTATTATAAATTGCAGTATTTTTATTTTATTAAATGAAGCTTGATTTTAAAGTAGGATTTGGTTGAAAATAAAGGTAGCAAGTATTGCTACCCTATATGTTCATTCCGGAAAATTTGTACAAGATTTTGTACTAAATTCCTTTATTGAATAATTTTTAATTTCTAGAAATTTTAGGAATTCCTATGTGTTTTTATTAATATTATAATTGAAATATTTCTAGGAAAGAATTTAGTAGCTTGTATTTAGATTATGATAGCATTAGTAGCAAGTAAGTATATACTACAAGTTTCACTAAAAATACATTATAAGTTGTTTTGAGTTTAGAGATTTATTAAAATTATATTCGATTTTTTTGATGTATTCTTATATATATATTATATATATATATATATATATATATATATATATATATATATATATATATATATATATATATATATATATATATATATATTTTATATATATATATATATATATATATATATATATATATATATATATATATATATATATATTTATATATATATATATATATATATATATATATATTGTAGGCGGGCTTAGCCCTTGTGGTTAAGTGGAGGGGCTCCCCTAGCGGTGGGCTAGGTTCGAGCCCCCCCTTCGTCCCGAGGTGGCTGGGCGGCCTTTGGCCGCGGCCTCGGGTGCGACCCCGTGCCTACACCTTACCCCCCCCCCCCCCCCCCGCCCCCCCCCCCTCCCCCCGGGTTACCCTCCCACCCCCGGACCCCCCCCCCCCCCCCCCCCCCCCCCGGGCCCCCAAAAAAAAAAAAAAAAAAAAATAAATATATATATATATATATATATATATATATATATATATATATATATATATATATAATATATTTAGATATATAAGATTAAAATATATATTTTAATCTTTATATATATATATAATCTTTTAAATATATTATATATATATATATATATATATATATATTATTATTATTATTTTATATATATATATATTTTTAATTATTTATATATATATATATATATATATATATATATATATATATATATATATATATATATTTTATATATATATATTTATATATATATATATATATATATATATATATTATATATATATATATATATATATATATATATATATATTATTATTATTTTATATATATATATATAAAATAATTAAAAATATATATATATATATATATATATATATATAGCCCACACCCTAACACAATCGCCACGACTACCTCCGCTATCGTCCCTTTCACTACCTCCACCCTCCCTCTCCACAATCCCTTTGAGTTCCTATCTGGCTCCACGTCCGAAGAAGACCTTAATGATTCCAGTGAACCCCCCCGACACCCCCGACCTTCAAGATTGCCCCAAGAACAACGCCCTTACGCATCCCCCGAGCGCTGATAAAGCTCACATCAACCAACCCACCAACCCAACCGACCCCACCACATCACACACCCTCAAGATCCACCACTCCACCCAACCACCCGTCGAACACCTTCAACAACCCGGAAAGGCCTCGCAGGCGAGCAGCTCCGAGCAGATCGAGGCACCCCGACCCCCCACCACCACCCTCTCAACAGAGCCGACTTCCATTACTTCTCTTCCCCCTCCTCTTTTGGACGCTCACAGCAAGTTTAGCCATGCCTTAACCGACAGATTTTGGCAAGCCAAGGAAGCAGGATTCCTGGACCGCGATAACCCCTTATGCGCCCTAGAAGACATTGACAACGATCAGCCGCCAACTCTACTGACGTCGAGGGAAGCGGTGACCCCGGGAAGCACAACATAGAAACCAGGAGCAAAGGATCCACCGGCACTCTCTCTAAAAAAACCTCCTCCAAGAAGAACAAAAACAATCCTAAGCAGTCGTCGGCAAGGACCACAAGATCTGCCTCGAAGCACAACCACCCCCATCCCCTACCCTCACCAGATGCCTAACATCATCTCCTGGAATGTGAGGGGCCTCGGCAACAAAGCGACGATGAACAGAATCCTCAGTCTCAAGAAGACCCACCACATAGACCTCTTAATCATCATTGAACCAAAAATCCCTCAAAAAAGAATAAAAGCCACTCAACTCAAGCTTGGCTTCGCCCACGCAATAGCCGGTGGCAACAACATCTGGATATTCCTTGCACAAGACTTCAAATTTGGCATCATTCAAGACTCGCCTCAGGCCCTCACATGCTGGATCGAGCACCCAGCCCTCAAATCTCGCTTCGCCCTCTTCGCGGTCCATGGCAGCTGCGATATCCCTGACCGCAGACTACTCTGGACTGAACTTCTGGCGGTCCATCCGCCTGGGCTCCTATGGCTCTGCATCGGAGATTTTAACACCGTGTCTCGCAGAGAGGAGAAGTCCGACAGTCTTCCACCTCTCCAGCCGGCGATGGACGATTTCAACAACTTCACCTTTCAAGGGAATCTAACACATATCCCCTTCCACGGCAACGAATTCACTTGGTGCACCATGCAGGAGGGTCACTGGCGACAATACTCCCGCCTCGATCGGGCGATGACCAACGACTACTGGTCCGACATGGGCATGATCACTAACCTCTCCCACCTGAACTCCACCGAATCGGACCACTCCCCCCTCCTCGTCCAGATCAACAATAATCTCACCACCAACAAAAAAGCTTTCCAATTCCTCGACTTCTGGCAACACCACCTCCAATTCCAACACATCGTTACCCGTGCCTGGAACTCCGTCAATACCCTCGATCCTATGGCACGGATGGCTGATAAACTTTTCGCCACTCGTAAGGCCCTTTCGTCTTGGAGAAAAGTGGCTTACGGTGACATCTTCCAAGCCATCAGGGGAGCGGAGGATGACGTAGCCCGTACGGAGATCGCGTTCACCAGTTCTAGATCCCCGGAGGACCGCGCATCCCTCAACCTCGCCAAAGCTCTGCTTAAATCTAGACTGCGTGTAGAGATCGAGTTCTGGAGGCAAAGGGCCAGATCGACTTGGGATACTGATGGTGATCGGAACACCAGTTTCTTCCACGCCTGTGTCAAAGGTCGCAGAAACAAATTAAAAATGCACCGAATTCTGGACGACAACGGCATCCTGATCGACGACCAGGCCGGTATCCAGGCTGCAGCTGTGAACTACTACTCCAACCTTTTCTCTAAAGATAGAGTAGTCAAGGACGCCTCGTTACTGTCCGTTATACCCTCCCTCATTAGCGACCACGACAATGTCACCTTGCTGGCCCCCACAACGGAGGAGGAGATTAGAGCGGAGATCTGGTCCATCAACGAGCACAGCGCCCCAGGACCGGACGGATTCAACGGGGTCTTTTTCAGAACTTGCTGGGACATCATTAAAGTTGACTTAATCGAAGCGACTGCAGCCTTTTTCCAAGGGGCTCGGTACCCCAAATCGATCTCCTGCACCAACATTATCCTCATCCCTAAAAAAGACAATCCCGAATCTTTCAAAGACTTCCGTCCGATCAGCCTCTGCACCTTGTAGCCTCCCTTCCCGGAAATTGTTGGTATTTTTATTTTTATTTATTTAACCTAAATGGTGATTTTAGATTTTATAAATAATTAATTATTGGCTTATTGAATTTTGTTATTATTATTATTATTATTATTATTATTATTATTATTATTATTCTATTGAGGTTATATAATATTAATATTCTTATTGTAGTTATTAAATATAAATTATTTATTATTAATAGTTATCATTATTGTATTCTTTATCGAAAGATATAGGTGTATATGTAAATGTATGATATATATATGGGTGGATGTATAGATAAATATATGAGAGTGATTATATAAATAAATATTAAATAGGTGCATGAGTATTAATATATATAAATATATATTAAATATGAGTGTATGATTATGTAAATAGAAATATACTTTTATTAATGAGTATATTTATAATATATAATTATGTGTGTATGAATATAAGAATATAAATATATATGGGAATATATATAAAAATATACATAAGCATATATGAGTACGATAAAGTGTATATATATAGGTATAAATAGATATACGTGTATATAATACATGAGAATGTTTGTGGGCTGGGATATATAAATCTATATAAAGGTAGATATAAAAAAAAAATATATATTTGTATATATATAAATAAATGTGTATATGTGCATATATATTAATATATGTATAACTGTATATGTGAATTATTTCAAATAGGAAAAGAAAAGAAAAATATGTACACACCAAACACTCTGCCCTCCAATTATGACTTGTACCACTGTCTAAAGCAACAAGTGCATGGTGGTGGCCTCTGCTATTATTATGATTATATGGTATAGCAGTGAATTGAATTGAATTGAAATGAATGTTTGAATTGAATTGAATTGAAATTCAATTAAATCCATTTCAATATATAATTGTTGCAAGTTGCTACATGCAACAACAACGTGCATACATGCAATGATGCATCAGCTTAGCCAAAGCTGTAGTTGGTTGACATCAACTGAAGACTTCACGTGCACATCTCTTTCCACTTGGTCCCATATAACATGGCCAACCATAAAGGGCCATTTCTACAAAAACTATTTGATTGATCAATGAAACAAAACCCCACGAAGGAGCAGCAAACCCGAGCCCCAAGTGAATACAGCCCATGTAAACAATAAGCGAACCCGAGAGGGAATGCAATCCCAACCGCGTGTTCTCCCCGAGCCGCGTATTTATTGATATTGAGAGAGAGGAAGAGGAAACCTAACGCGAACTACTCCTCAAACCTGACGTCGCCACCCTCCTCCTAACATGGGCGGACACCCCCGCGCTCGCAGCACCGCCGCGCGCGGCCAGCGCCGCCGGCCAGGACCGCGTGCGCGCGTCGGAAAAGCGGAAACGACAGCAACAGCAGAACAGCGAAGGGCCGACCTTGTCGCGAGTTATCTTCGCACATAGTCGACCGTTTCGCGAGCCACTTTTTCAGGTATGAACCCCATGTATACACCTTTGATTCCTAGCAATTAGTTTGATTTTAGGAAATCTATATTGTCCGAGAAATCGAACAGAAGTTCGAGAAAAACCTGTCCCGAAACAGGACACGAGACAGTCCACACACACCCATGTTCAATGATCGATTCCGATCAATCCAGTAAACTTTTAGAAATTCTATTTGAACAGACTTTTAGATAACATGTAGGGCTCTGCAACCCAATTTGCAGAAGTCGATTTCATCGACTACGTACCGAGAAATCAGACCCCAAAGTTCATGAAAAACCTGTTTTAAATTCAATGAAATCGCTCCACACGACGTCCGTCCCACCATTCCGGGCGACGTGGTCGCACACCGTAAGCATCGAAAGCTATGTAACGGTGTCGTGGTCGTGTGGGCTTTGACGAAATTCAAATTGGTCGCGTGTGCGCGACGAATTCGACGCGTGTCTGTCGGAATCGCCCCGTATCCGTCCAATGCAAATTCAGTCAAAACTTTGTGCACGCTTGTCAGATCGAGACGAAACTTGCGCCAACAGGACCATATCGTTTTTTTTGGTCCTGTATGCCAAGTTTGGTTCGATTCTGAGACAGTCGAATCCGACGTCGTTTTGCGGGCCCCACGGTCCCACTCAACGGGCGATTTTGTGCACGGCCCGCCGGAATCCAACTCTGGACATACGGTTGGGTTCGTATCAGAAAATTGGATCCGTAGACATGTAGTTTGACGACTTTAGAGACTGTTGACCCTGGCACGCTTTTCGGTGCAAAGCGGGTCCAACGGCGGACATCGTTTTTGTCCGAAATTACCGTTTTGCCTCTGTGTCCAGAATTGAACTTAAGGACAGGCAATCCTAGCTAATTTGATTATTCTGAGATCATTGGTATTTTTATTTCAGCTTCCGGGGACTGTTGTACGGGTTTTGACTATTGTGGTATATTGAGTGATTTGGATCATCGGTTTCACCAGCACAGGACCACAGGCGAGTACAGTTTATTGTCTGCATTTCGATATTGATTTTCACTATATTTTATTGGTTGGCCATTGGTTATGATTATTTTCTATTATAAATTGTTGAGTCGGGAATGAGAAGTACCAAAGATATGTGATTTGACCATAGCCCGTGTTAGACATTGTAGCCCGTGTTTACTTTCTGCAAGTAGTGTAGCCCGTGTTTATTTTCTGCAAGTAGTGTAGCCCGTGTTTATTTCCTGCAAGTAGACATTGTAGACCGTGCGGTGTAGTGGCCCAGACTGATCACATATCAAAGGTACTTCTAACGGTGGAAAAGTATATTGGTCTATTTATTACTATTGATTTTTCTTACGGCTTTACTGTTATTTTCAAAACTCATGATTGATGTCTAACCTTTGTCTTATAGTCATTTTCTTTATTTGAAATTGCATTCAGTGAATTGTGCTCGTTCCATTCCTGACTGGAAACCAATATTTTTCAGGTTAGCGTGGATTCACTTAGCTTGGGGTTTGACGGGAATACTTGCAGACAAAGCCTAGAAACTAGCTAGATAGCGGAGTTGTAGTCATTCCAATAGTTGTACAAGTTTATATTTTTCTGCAAATGTAAATCTTGTGATTATTGTAAGTTAAATTAATTTTTTGTGAATGAGCATGATTTGGGATTTTGATCTTCATGGCCGTGACAGCGTTCTACCGCCGACACTGCGGCATAGGCTGGCTTGGACACGTCTCGTATCCGTTTAAAAAAAAATGGGTGCGGGTCGTGACAAGTTTTTTTGGTGGCCCATGCAGGTCCTATCTTCGCAAATAATGCGAACTCGTGATAGTACTTAAGTTAGTCGTACTATTGCGAGCCTGTGACTTCGAAATGCTCATTCACATTTAAGGATTAATTTAATTTAAGAGAATGACTAGGACTAGGAGTCACTTATACAAATTTACCGATGGGGTAGTCTAGGCCATGCAATTTAGATGAGGAGTTATTAATTTTGATAGTTGTCAGATTTTCATAGGTACACTATTACCACTTGATAGGACGATATGATCCAATGTGGATAGATTATTCACTTGGAGTGGCAGAGCTTCCTAGAAGTAATGATCTAACCTAGATGAATTGTTCAATTCTTTCTCTTTGCCTCTTTAGACATCATCATCACATTTTAGTCCGAATTGCCTATGTATTTCCTATTTTGCCCTAAGAATTATTATTTTTATATAGCTTCTGATTATGTTATACATATTCGAAACTCGAGTTAGTTTCGAACCAAGTTTTTCCTCAATGGTTTGGATGCACATGAAATAGATATTAGAATGGTTACATTTTTTTTATCTTCATTCCTCCCTGTTCAATCTTTTATTGTAAGGTTGCGATTGATAGATACTTATGTTTTATTTTTCAACTTGTTTGAATCTATAGATGCCCACGAAGTTTTACAGATATAGTTAAAAGAATGTTAGTTGACTCATAATGGCAGGACAGCAGCGCACTGTTGCCGTTTATTTGAATTATGGACTCACTGCAGCCAGCAGCGCACTAGCGAGACACGACCTTAGAGTTGAAATTTTTAAGGAAATTATAGGTTATAGAATATTCCTAAAAACTATGGCTAGTGGTCCTCCTTGATCATAGTCACCCGGGTGTCGAGATAAGGTAGAGCATCTGATAGTATATCACATCTGAATCACAGAACCAAGGGTTTACCACAGCCCGAGTATACGGGTGAAGCGTAATCCTCGGTGAAATGATTTCAGACGTGATTACAAGTTTAGGGTACTATAGAGAATAGGACCGTGCCATGTACGTCCCATAAGATACAAAGCCAATAGTAGTGGAAGTTGTAAGTTTGGTAGTATGTCTCCCGACCTAGCACTCCGTATGATCCTCGTGATCTATAGATGAGGAAATTGACTGACGCTATAATAGGTTTACCAAGAATATAGAATCCAGAGTTCCATAACCCATTAGTTGACCAAGACCTTATGGATAGGAAGATTATAGGAAGATTGTATAAGCCAGAACACCAGGTGAGTTTGATTCTCACACAACTCGAACTACTCGTGCCTTCTTCCAAAAATCTCGCATAATTGTATTCGACTATCTTAACCAATGCTGCTATTACAGCCTAGTTTTGCAAGCTCACTCTGTTCTCGAGCTTGATTCGAGGCATATGTTTAGTGGGGACGCCTGCTAACATATTGTCTAATCAGAATCGATGTATTACGGTCTGATCAACTGTAGTGCACCCGATTCGCCCTCCCTTTGATTACCTACGTGGATTGAGGTGTAGATGTCTCTAGGGCCTCATCCGCGACTGCTTGACAATTCCTCTTGAATTATACGTTCGCCTCTGAATCATGTGATTGTATTCAGTGACATCTTTCTTGAACTCTTTATTGTATTTGTCTTTTACTGATTTGGAAAGACAGAAGCTCATAATTGGTAAAGCGATACAGAGTATCCCCATGGCTATGATAGTTGTATACACAAGTGTAGCTACCATCGGCCGGCCATGTGATTAGAACCTTTACTTGAGTTAATCGTTCTCCCCTCGACCCCAAAAACTGTTATTGGGTCCTTCTAGCCATCTGAATTGGAGAATGAGTAGAGTTTAATCCTTAGTCAAAATGCCAACCTTGGAGACTACCTAATCTCCAGAGACCAAATGTTGTGAGTCTCTAATTATTTGTTTGAAGCTTGCTTCAACTAGAACTCTTGTGACGATAGTCTGGCAGGTTGACACAAATAGAAATTCATGACTTAGTTGTTAGAATTCTTTTCTTATGATGTGCCTTAGAGTTGGTTACCCCGTGATAACTCTCGTATACTAGGGACGAGTAGGTCATTCTATTTTATCGACCAGGTGTCGTCGTACACCCTCGTTTTCCAGTTATTGAGGAACGATCCTTGACTTGACCTATATCTACGGTATTCCGTTACGCCGTGCCTTATTCTTTATTGACAAGAGTCGAGGTACAATACCCGGACCTTAGAATTCTCCTAACCTCATTATTCCAAAACCCATGCCTTATTTCTAAGGTGGGTAGACTGTAAGCTTTCTAAAAATTTGAGAGGATATGCGAGGATTACCTATTGTTTAGAATAATTTTCATTATGATGATTATTAGTGCCCGTGGACTCCCACTTTCCATTTAGATCATTTTGTGTCCCCGGCCGTGTCCTTAATATTCGGAGCACGAGGCCAGCAGTTACCTTCCAACAAATTTCATATGCAAGATCTAGACGAGTCTACCTTCGCCTAAGTATATCATGTCCCACTCAAACCCGACCCCTTGTACTCTATTTTATGGTATGACTTTCAGGACAAAAGGACTAATTATAACTTTTACCATAGTACCGATACACTTTCCAACCTCCATTAGAGCCTTGACCACGACCCAATTCCTTCAACCCAATATATGGTTGTGATATACTTGAAGCCTATTACGCATATGCCACTAGTGTGCCACTCAATTGTGTCTTCTCGTGCTACTTAAACACAGAAGTCACCGAAGACGCATTTTTGGCTTTAGGAACCTAGTGAACCAATCCGACTGCCCATCTAGCTCAATCACTTGGGTGAAAACTATTCTAGGATTATCCTAACCTAGCAGTAATAGTTACCATTAGAAACTATACCAGTCAATAGAGACTGAAATCCGAGGTTCATCTAACCAACGATTGACGTCCAATCAGGAACCCATTGGGACCCGGTAAAACCCCCCATGCATACCACTACATTTGGATTATAAAACCGAACTATTTGAAATAGGTCCCTATACATATTATGTAGTCTCCCCTCTTAGATTGTGAAGTCATTCGTAACCAATATTCCATCTACCTGGGAGTCATGATACGAATTTGTATTGCGTTTTATCCCTTGCTCGTGTGTTTAAATAACCACGGGAAAGATCACGATCTTGACTTCCTAAATTTCGTTCTATTATAGAACCTTATTTAGAATTTCGAGAATGAGACTTTTGTATTGCATGTATTGCAAGCCACTCTAGGAGGCGAAAGGTGCTTCGATTTAGCGAGTGACTAGACTAGAGTAGCCACTTTAGCAAATAAGTCAATGGTTCGTAAACCTTCTTTCTATCCGCATCATTGGATACTCCCTACTATCCTGGAATTTTATATTTGCTCATGATTATTCTTCCTTATCTTCCTGTTCTTCCTATTTCAGAACGATGAAAGGACATGTTTATTAGAATTTACCAATATTTTGCTACTTGTGAAAATTAGTTGCTTGTTAGATTTTTAGATTGCTTGGTAGATAGGAGAGGATTATAGATACAGTGTACAGTAGATATCTATCGATAGAAATTTTAGCAAATGGTTGGAAGATTATAAAGTTTTAGTAACATAGCTTTGAGGGAGTAGTTTGACCAAAGGTGGGTAGATGTCACGCCCCAGAACCAGAATACTGGAGAGCGGGGGCAGACATAGCCAGCTACGTATATTGAAATGGATTCTATCTCGCTATACGGTCACGGCTGTCTAGGATACATGAGGGTTTATCTACAAGCCAACAGTCTCTTAAGGTCATGAACAAGCCTAGTGTCTCAATCACAAGCAAGTAAGTAAATGTTACAAGATGTATGATCATTAAATATACAATAATAAGGCGTCCCAAATATTACATATTCAGCTGATCATGAAGCTAGTCGTTACAAAATGTTAGGACTAGCAAGAGTTTAGTCATACATGATCAACCCTAGGATTTGTCAATCATGTTACAGCCCGTAGGCAGACAGTAAATAAAAGTACAATCGAGCTAAACAGGTGCTCGTCGGCTAAACGCCTCAAAAGAATATTTTTACAATAGAGTGGGAGAGCCAAAAATAACCCACTCGTTGCCAGGATTCCTTCTAGTGGCCACCATCTGGCTGGGAATTCGGTAGATCCTCTGGAACTGCTCCAAAATCTGGCCACACAAAACCAGCTGGGTCAGACCCCAGAAAGGGCAAGTGCCACAAAGGAGGCTTCACTTAAGAACTAAAACCAGCAATCAGCACAAGAATATAAATATAAATAAAATAAGGACTGGAATAAAAAGGAAACATATCAGGATGATATATGACGAGATAACCATGGAACTATTCAGATAGCCAGGTTACAACCCGTAAACCAAACAAGGACCGGGGTTGTAACCCTTCGTCTGAACAGAACTTGGAATTATTACCATTTATCGGTAAAATAAATACAAGCATTCTGGTCGTGTAACAGTCTGGAACAAGATCAGGGCAAGACTAGACTTGTTAGACTCCATCCAATCATTTAACGGCCAAGCAAGACCTACGGCTTGATACTTTAACTAACTAGGGTTATCACAGCCTAATTACTAACAAGATGCAGTGAGATTATTCCACAGCCACAAGCCCTGCAGTCCATCCAGGTTACCCAGGTAGAAATTAGGGGTTGAATTCAGGTGGGTACACCGTCCAGGAAACGCATGTATCCTTAAGTAGCTTGAAAGGTGCAACACATGACAGTGTGCTGGAAATGTGCCCTACTCGACGGCAGGCTACAGATCCCAAGCGCGCCCAGGTAACGGGATTGCCTGTAGCTGGGAAATCTCTTCATGACTACTGTATTAATCTAGTTATTAGCCTTAGTCCATTTTAGTAGGTACTCCTGACCGTGGTACTCAGGAGTCCCCTCCTAGACATGATGCAAGACAGGACTGGATTATTTGTACAAACACAATCGCCCACGGTGTCCATGTTTTTATACAGGTCATGTCATGTCAGGTAGCCGTCACAACAGCTTATCAAGATATAACATGTCAGGTTTATCATGTCAAGTATACTTGTCAGGAGCGCGCCACGACGGGCCACTATCAAGTCATACTAGGTTACTCATGTCAGGAGTGCACCACTACGGGTCACTATCGTGTCAGGCTCAGGTATCATTTCCAAACATATTAAACAAATCCATGATTATCAAGTAAATTCGGGAATTATCAAGTTCAGGTCAAAAGGCGTAAGGATGTAAAATGGACGTAAAATATCTAATAAAATATCGATATACAAGGCTATAGAAGATTCAGGATAAGGAAAATAAAACAAACTGACAAGCTAATATAAGATCAAGTCTGCCAAAGGCCATACGCTCAGGTAAGCATACGCTTCCAAAAGGCAGCGTATGGGGGTCACAAAGCTCTCGGGTTAAACCAGGGTGACAAGATAGGCAAGCGTACGCTCAAGCCAGCGTACGCTCAAAGCCAGCGTACGCCTTGCTCGCTTAAGCTAGCGTACCAAGGCACGCGTACGCTCAAGCTGGCGTACCAAAGGGTCCATACACTTCCAATGGGAAGCGTATGCAAGGGTCAGCGTACACAAGGGCACGTTCAAGCTACAGGTCAGCGTACGCTCAAGCTAGCGTACGAAAGGAGCCAGCGTACGCTTAGCGTACCAAGGCACGCGTACGCTCAAGCTAGCGTATGCTCAAGACACGCTGCCAACAGGCAGCGTATCAAGGTGAGCGTACGCTCACTAATGAGCAGCGTACGAAGGCTAGCGTACGCTCGCTAAAGAGCAGCGTACGAAGGCACGCGTACGCTCGCTAGAGAGCAGCGTACAAAGGCTAGCGTACGCTCGCTAAAGAGCAGCGTACGAAGGCTAGCGTACGCTCGCTAAAGAGCAGCGTACGACTCAGCGGCATAAGCTAAAAAGCTAGCTCACTGTTCACTGTCTTCTCCAAATGGCAAGAACAGCAAGAACTCCGAGGATGGAACCCAAAACTCTAAATGCTCATAACTTGGTCAAAACAAGTCCGAATCCAACTTTCAAAAGGTCAAAATTGGGTAGAATGAAATTCTCTAAAACACGGAACCATCAAAACTTGAAATCAAGCAAGTTTAATAGATCAAAACACCAAAAATCCAAAAATAGCAAAACTCTAGATCTGCAAGAATTAAAGCCTCAAAATAGAAAATGATAAGTTCTAATGTGGTTTAGAATCATGAGGAGAAGCTAATGAAACCATCAAAAAGGAGTTCTCTTGTGGAAGCAAGTTGCACTTGCCTATGGTTGGGGAGTTGTGGAGAGGAAGGAAGAAGAAGAAGAAATAAATGAGAGTTATGGAGGAGAGAGAAGGTTGGTGGGGAAATTAATATCATGGGTGGTGGTAGGTAGGGGGTTCACCTTGGTCCATAATGGACCAAGCAACCAGCCGGCCAAACCAAGTCAACCCAAACCGAGAGTTAAACCAAGCCAAGAAAACTAAACAAGGAACAATACAAGAAAATACGTACACGTATTTCCAAAAATACGTAATACGAACCACAGGCATTACAACTCTACCCACCTTAAAAGAATTCCGTCCTCGAAATTTAATCAAGGGGCTAGAGGGGCAAGAACAAGCTATATTAATCACATGCAAGCTATAACTAGGCAGACAATCACTCATTCAAGCAAGGAATCGAAGACATGAGGCATAAGAAAGACATTATACCTCACGAGTCAAACAAGTCGGGATATCGCGATCGGATGTCATCCTCACGCTCCCACGTTGACTCCCCCAAAGAGTGATGACCCCAAGCAACTCGGACTAACTTGATAGTCTTGTTCTTGAGGATCTTCTCTCTTCGATCTAATATAGACACGGGCCTCTCCTCATACGAAAGGTTGGTACCAACAACCAGTTCCGAATGATCCAGGATGTGGCTCGGGTCCGGGATATACCGTCGTAATTGGGATACATGGAACACGTCATGCACCTCGCTTAGCGACGGTAGAAGAGCGAGACGATAGGATACATCTCCTACTCGCTCCAGAATGTCAAACGGTCCTATATACCTAGGACTAAGCTTGTCCCGTATGCCGAAACGAATGACGCCACGGTTAGGCGAAATCCTCAGGAATACATGATCGCCGACCGAGAACTCGAGAGGGCGCCGATAAGAATCGGCCCAATGGTGCTGGCGATCTTGGGCAACTCGAAGATGATCTCTGACTCGCCTGACCACTTCAACTGTCTGGGCAATCATTTCTGGACCAAGCATCTGCCTCTCTCCAATATCATCCCAGGCTAACGGAGATCTGCACTTCCTACCATACAGTGCCTCGAACGGTGCCATCTGGATACTGGCCTGGAAACTGTTGTTGTATAAGAATTCCACCAGGTGCAAATGATCTTCCCATGAACCACCGAAGTCAAGTGTGCAAGACCGCAACATGTCTTCAAGAGTCTGGATCGTGCGCTCCGACTGGCCATCTGTCTGTGGGTGGTACGTTGAACTAAACCGGAGATGAGTCCCCAAACTCTCTTGCAAGCTACGCCAAAAGTGCGACGTAAATCTTGAATCTCGGTCCGAGGTGATACTGACTGGCACTCCGTGTAATCTGACAATCTGCCTGAGGTACATCTCCGCTAGCTGAGCCGTCGACTGACCAACTCTAAACGGGAGAAAGTGTGCTACCTTGGTAAGCCTATCCACAATGACCCAAATAGCATCTCTACTAGCTGGGGATCTAGGTAATCCAGTCACGAAATCCATGGTCACATGCTCCCACTTCCATTCTGGAATCGGTAAGGGCTGAAGAAGTCCAGCCGGTCTCTGATGTTCGGCCTTAACCTGTTGGCAAACTAAATACCGAAAGACAAACCGAGCTATCTCCCGCTTCATGCCATTCCACCAGAAATGCTGCCGGATATTACGGTACATCTTCGTACTGCCGGGATGGATGGAATACTGCGAACTGTGCGCTTCTGACATGATCTCCTGTCTGATATCTCTACTGGGTACACAAAGACGCTTACCATGCCTAAGTGTACCATCCTCATGAATACATAGCTCTGGTCTTCTTCCTGTCTCACACTCTGCTCTGAGTCGCTGAAGCTTGGAATCTGCCAACTGTGCCATCTGGATCCTCTCGACTATAGTGGACTGAACTTGCATACTGGCCATCAAGGCCACACTGGAAGGGAGAACAACTTCAATACCCATCTTCTGAAGATCTGCTAACAGCTCTGGTTGCGCTGTTAGGAAATAAGCTCCGGCTCTCCTGCTCAATGCATCTGCTACGACATTGGCCTTCCCAGGATGATACTGTAAGCTGACATCATAATCCACAAGAAGCTCCAGCCACCTCCTCTGACGCATGTTAAGATCCTTCTGGGTGAAAACATACTTCAGGCTCTTGTGCTCGGTGAAAATCTCCATCCTATCTCCGTACAAGTAGTGTCTCCACAACTTAAGTGCAAACACCACTGCTGCCAGCTCCAAGTCATAGGTTGGGTAATTCCTCTCATGATCACGAAGTTGTCGTGACGCATAAGCTATTACCTTTCCATGCTGCATCAGAACACATCCTAAACCTCTGCCTGAAGCATCACAGTACACTGAGAATCCTTCGGTCCCATCTGGAAGTGTGAGAATAGGAGCTGTTATCAGGCTTCGCTTCAACTGCTCAAAAGAACTCTGACACTCTACCGTCCAAGCAAACTACGCATCCTTGCGGGTCAACTGGGTCAATGGTGCTGATATTCGAGCAAAATCCGAAACAAATCGCCGGTAGTAACCGGCCAATCCAAGGAAACTACGAACCTCTGCAACTGTGCTGGGCACTGGCCATGACTCAATGGCCACAATCTTCTGGGGATCCACTTCTACTCCTCCTCTGGTGATGATATGACCCAAGTACGAAATGCGATCGAGCCAGAACTCGCATTTACTGAACTTGGCGTATAACTGGTGCTCTCTGAGGATCTGAAGAATTATACGGAGGTGTTGTTCATGCTCCGCTTCACTCTTGCTGTAGACCAGGATGTCGTCCAAGAACACGATCACAAACTGATCCAAGTAAGGCATGAAGATACGATTCATGAGGTCCATGAATACTGCCGGCGCATTGGTTGCTCCAAAAGGCATAACAAGGAACTCCCAATACCCATATCTTGATCTAAAAGCTGTCTTCGGGATGTCCTGCTCTCTGACTCTGATCTGATGGTAACCTAAGCACAAATCAATCTTCGAGAATACTGAAGCCCCCTTGAGTTGATCAAACAAGTCATCTATCCTCGGAAGAGGGTATCTGTTCTTGATTGTCACTGAGTTCAACGTACGATAATCAACACATAACCTGGACATACCATCCTTCTTTTTCACAAGAAGCATCGGGGCTCCCCAAGGCGATCCACTAGCACGAATGAATCCCTTGGTTCTGAGTTCTTCAATCATCTTGTACAAGATCTCCAACTCTGAAGGTGCCATCCTGTAGACTCTCTCTGACACTGGGGCTGTCCCGGGAATCAAGTCTATAGTGAACTCGATCTCCCGCTCCGAAGACATACCTGGAAGCTCTTCTGAAAAAACATCTGGGAACTCATCCACTATCCTGGGCAACTGAACTGCTGCTACTGCCATCCGCAATACTGGAGGAGATGACTCAACCTCACCTCGAGAGAAAGAAAACTCCGGCTCGCCTGGAATGCTAAAAACAACCCTGCCAATATGGCAGTCGATTCTAGCATACTGGTTCCTCAACCAATCCATCCCTAAGACCACATCATAATCGGCCATCGGGAACTCTATCAATCTAGCGAGGAATTCTCTACCGCTAACTACGATCCGACACGAGGAAAACACTCTATCTACTCCCACAAGTCCGTTACCAGTAAGTATATTGAGCCTTACTGATAATGACTCGGGCTCCAATCCTATCCGTGTCACGAATCGTGCAGACATAAAAGAATGCGATGCCCCAGAATCAAATAAAGCTGAAGCTGGAAAGGAGTTGACGAGAATAGTACCTGCCACTACCTCACCTGGTGCCAATCCTTCCTCCATGGTCAACATCATAGCCTGACCGTGCCCTCGGGGTGCTGGTCCCCTCTGCTAAAATCCTCGTTGCCTATTCTGACTCAAGGCCTGGGCTTGCGCATGCTGCTGGGGGCTCTGCTGCTGAAATGCCTGGAACTGAGGCGGCAAGGGCCTCGTCAATGGATACTGCTGCTGCTGCTGGACTGGTGCTGGTCCTCTCACCGAAGAGCTAGAAAGGTTGGACGATGATGAACCACCCCTATTCGGGCAGGATCCAACCCTATGGTCTGGTGCTCCACAAGCCAGACATAATCCCTGTGCCCTGCGACACTCTGCCACTACATGGCCTGGCTTCCCACAATGAGAACATCCCACTGCGGAAGACTGCTTCTGCTTCTGCTGCTGAGGGTGCGTCGGAGTTGAATGCTGAACCGACGTCACTGAGGCTGCTCGCCTCGGAGCTCCAATAGTCAAAGCCCTGGCTGCCGGGGCCGGTGCTGAAGACTGATTCATCTGACCGTGAGATCTCTTCCGACCTCCGGTCCTATCCACAATCCTCTGGGAGGTATACTCATGCCTCCGGGCTGCTCTCAAGACTGCATCAAAAGTTAGATGCTCAAACTGCTCGACTGCCAACAAGATCTCCACGTGAAGCCCCTGCTGGAACCGCTGGGCTCGATCATACTCGGTTGCCACCAAGGTGGGAGCAAACCGACTGAGTCTAGAAAACTCGGCCGTATATCCGTCGACCGTCCTGCCACCTTGCTTCAGATTGGTAAACCTCGTCTGCAGATCATACCGAGCCACGGCATCGAAATACTTGGTCTGGAATCTCTCTCTGAATGCTGCCCAAGCAATGGGGGCTGCTAATCCAACGGCCTGCGCTGTCCACCAGCTGCGGGCAAGATCTAATAACTGCAGACGCACAACGGCCACCTTCTCATTCTCCGGGGTCCTGGCTGCTTCTAGAATCACTTCTGTGTCCCGAAGCCATGCATCTGTCGCGATAGCATCTTCACTACCGTCGAAGAATGGAGGGTTCAAGCGCTTGAAGCTGTTGGCCGCGCTGTTACCCTGATGACCACCCCGGGTCAGAGCATCCGTC
Organism: Iris pallida; assembly: GCA_029216955.1. Classification (NCBI taxonomy): domain Eukaryota; kingdom Viridiplantae; phylum Streptophyta; class Magnoliopsida; order Asparagales; family Iridaceae; genus Iris; species Iris pallida. The sequence continues at coordinate 3,537,707 of JANAVB010041019.1, forward strand.
ACTGCCTGGTGCAAGGCATCTCCACACCGGTCTTGGGAAGCTATCAAGGTCCTGACGAGTCCTACCAAAGTGCTGTCATCATGTTCTACAGGTTGAACTGGCTGGACTGGTGGCTCTCCGCCAGAAGGCACGACTCTGGAGGCTACTCCGGAGTGCTGGGCTTGATCTCCAGGTTGCTGCTGGTCCGTGGAAGGTGCTCCGCCTTGCTGGTCGGTAGGACCACGAACGATGCCGCTGAAGAAGATGACATAGGGAACAATAAGGAAGGACCAGGACAGATCAACGATACAAGCATATGATCAGGACAAGAATCCAGGGATTCAGAAGATACGAACAGAGATCAAGGAAAAATACTGATTGAGACATCTATTCGGTAAACCCTCACATATCTTGATTTACAAGACCTGCATGGGCCACCACTTAAACCATGTCACGCCCCAGAACCGGAATACTGGAGAGCGGGGGCAGACATAGCCAGCTACGTATATTGAAATGGATTCCATCTCGCTATACGGTCACGGCTGTCTAGGATACATGAGGGTTTATCTACAAGCCAACAGTCTCTTAAGGTCATGAACAAGCCTAGTGTCTCAATCACAAGCAAGTAAGTAAATGTTACAAGATGTATGATCATTAAATATACAATAATAAGGCGTCCCAAATATTACATATTCAGCTGATCATGAAGCTAGTCGTTACAAAATGTTAGGACTAGCAAGAGTTTGGTCATACATGATCAACCCTAGGATTTGTCAATCATGTTACAGCCCGTAGGCAGACAGTAAATAAAAGTACAATCGAGCTAAACAGGTACTCGTCGGTTAAACGCCTCAAAAGAATATTTTTACAATAGAGTGGAAGAGCCAAAAATAACCCACTCGTTGCCAGGATTCCTTCTAGTGGCCACCATCTGGCTGGAAATTCGGTAGATCCTCTGGAACTGCTCCAAAATCTGGCCACACAAAACCAGCTGGGTCAGACCCCAGAAAGACCAAGTGCCACAAAGGAGGCTTCACTTAAGAACTAAAACCAGCAATCAGCACAGGAATATAAATATAAATAAAATAAGGACTGGAATAAAAAGGAAACATATCAGGATGATATACGACGAGATAACCATGGAACTATTCAGATAGCCAGGTTACAACCCGTAAACCAAACAAGGACCGGGGTTGTAACCCTTCGTCTGAACAGAACTTGGAATTCTCACCATTTATCGGTAAAATAAATACAAGCATTCTGGTCGTGTAACAGTCTGAAACAAGATCAGGGCAAGACTAGACTTGTTAGACTCCATCCAATTATTTCACGGCCAAGCAAGACCTACGGCTTGATACTTTAACTAACTAGGGTTATCACAGCCTAATTACTAACAAGATGCAGTGAGATTATTCCACAGCCACAAGCCCTGCAGTCCATCCAGGTTACCCAGGTCGAAATTAGGGGTTGAATTCAGGTGGGTACACCGTCCAGGAAACGCATGTACCCTTAAGTAGCTTGAAAGGTGCAACACATGACAGTGTGCTGGAAATGTGCCCTACTCGACGGCAGGCTACAGATCCCAAGTGCGCCCAGGTAACGGGATTGCCTGTAGCTGGGAAATCTCTTCATGACTACTGTATTAATCTAGTTATTAGCCTTAGTCCATTTTAGTAGGTACTCCTGACCGTGGTACTCAGGAGTCCCCTCCTAGACATGATGTAAGACATGACTGGATTATTTGTACAAACACAATCGCCTACGGTGTCCATGTTTTTATACAGGTCATGTCATGTCAGGTAGCCGTCGCAACAGCTTATCAAGATATAACATGTCAGGTTTATCATGTCAAGTATACTTGTCAGGAGTGCGCCACGACGGGCCACTATCAAGTCATGCCAGGTTACTCATGTCAGGAGTGCACCACTACGGGTCACTATCGTGTCAGGCTCAGGTATCATTTCCAAACATATTAAACAAATCCATGATTATCAAGTAAATTCGGGAATTATCAAGTTCAGGTCAAAAGGCGTAAGGATGTAAAATGGACGTAAAATATCTAATAAAATATCAATATACAAGGCTATAGAAGATTCAGGATAAGGAAAATAAAACAAACTGACAAGCTAATATAAGATCAAGTCTGCCAAAGGCCATACGCTCAGGTAAGCATACGCTCCCAAAAGGCAGCGTATGGGGGTCACAAAGCTCTCGGGTTGAACCAGGGTGACAAGATAGGCAAGCGTACGCTCAAGCCAGCGTACGCTCAAAGCCAGCGTACGTCTTGCTCGCTTAAGCTAGCGTACCAAGGCACGCGTACGCTCAAGCTGGCGTACCAAAGGGTTCATACACTTCCAATGGGAAGCGTATGCAAGGGTCAGCGTACACAAGGGCACGCTCAAGCTACAGGTCAGCGTACGCTCAAGCTAGCGTACGAAAGGAGCCAGCGTACGCCTAGCGTACCAAGGCACGCATACGCTCAAGCTAGCGTATGCTCAAGACACGCTGCCAACAGGCAGCGTATCAAGGTGAGCGTACGCTCACTAATGAGCAGCGTACGAAGGCTAGCGTACGCTCGCTAAAGAGCAGCGTACGAAGGCACGCGTACGCTCGCTAAAGAGCAGCGTACGAAGGCTAGCGTACGTTCGCTAAAGAGCAGCGTACGAAGGCTAGCGTACGCTCGCTAAAGAGCAGCGTACGACTCAGCGGCATAAGCTAAAAAGCTAGCTTACTGTTCACTGTCTTCTCCAAATGGCAAGAACAGCAAGAACTCCGAGGATGGAACCAAAAACTCCAAATGCTCATAACTTGGTCAAAACAAGTCCGAATCCAACTTTCAAAAGGTCAAAATTGGGTAGAATGAAATTCTCTAAAACATGGAACCATCAAAACTTGAAATCAAGCAAGTTTAATAGATCAAAACACCAAAAATCCGAAAATAGGAAAACTCTAGATCTGCAAGAATTAAAGCCTCAAAATGAAAAATGACAAGTTCTAATGTGGTTTAGAATCATGAGGAGAAGCTAATGAAACCATCAAAAAGGAGTTCTCTTGTGGAAGCAAGTTGCACTTGCCTATGGTTGGGGAGTTGTGGAGAGGAAGGAAGAAGAAGAAGAAATAAATGAGAGTTATGGAGGAGAGAGAAGGTTGGTGGGGAAATAAATATCATGGGTGGTGGTAGGTAGGGGGTTCACCTTGGTCCATGATGGACCAAGCAACCAGCAGGCCAAACCAAGCCAACCCAAACCGAAAGTTAAACCAAGCCAAGAAAACTAAACAAGGAACAATACAAGAAAATACGTACACGTATTTCCAAAAATACGTAATACGAACCACAGGCATTACAGTAGAAGTCCTCGATATGGTTGTAGTTGCCAAAATGGCCAATGAGGAGGATATAAACTATTTTTTCGAGGAATTAAAATTTGAGGGGATTGAGGTTAAGACATACGTTCTTTTTGAATTAAGGAATAGTGGTGAATTAGAATTTTGAGGACGAAATTATTTTAAGGTGGGTAGATTTGTAGCCTCCCTTCCCGGAAATTCTTGGTATTTTTATTTTTATTTATTTAACCTAAATGGTGATTTTAGATTTTATAAATAATTAATTATTGGCTTATTAAATTTTGTCATTATTATTATTATTATTATTATTATTCTATTGAGGTTATATAATATTAATATTCTTATTGTAGTTATTAAATATAAATTATTTATTATTAATAGTTATCAATATTGCATTCTTTATCGAAAGATATAGGTGTATATGTAAATGTATGATATATATGGGTGGATGTATAGATAAATATATGAGAGTGATTATATAAATAAATATTAAATAGGTGCATGAGTATTAATATATATAAATATATATTAAATATGAGTGTATGATTATGTAAATAGAAATATACTTTTATTAATGAGTATATTTATAATATATAATTATGTGTGTATGAATATAAGAATATAAATATATATGGGAATATATATAAAAATATACATAAGCATATATGAGTACGATAAAGTGTATATATATAGGTATAAATAGATATACGTGTATATAATACATGAGAATGTTTGTGGGCTGGGATATATAAATCTATATAAAGGTAGATATGTATTTGTATATATATAAATAAATGTGTATATGTGCATATATATTAATATATGTATAACTGTATATGTGAATTATTTCAAATAGGAAAAGAAAAGAAAAATATGTACACACCAAACACTCTGCCCTCCAATTATGACTTGTACCACTGCCTAAAGCAACAAGTGCATGGTGGTGGCCTCTGTTATTATTATGATTATATGGTATAGCAGTGAATTGAATTGAATTGAAATGAATGTTTGAATTGAATTGAAATTCAATTAAATCCATTTCAATATATAATTGTTGCAAGTTGCTACATGCAACAACAACGTGCATACATGCAATGATGCATCAGCTTAGCCAAAGCTGTAGTTGGTTGACATCAACTGAAGACTTCACGTGCACATCTCTTTCCACTTGGTCCCATATAACATGGCCAACCATGAAGGGCCATTTCTACAAAAACTATTTGATTGATCAATGAAACAAAACCCCACGAAGGAGCAGCAAACCCGAGCCCCAAGTGAATACAGCCCATGTAAACCATAAGCGAACCCGAGAGGGAATGCAATCCCAACCGCGTGTTCTTCCCGAGCCGCGTATTTATAGATATTGAGAGAGAGGAAGAGGAAACCTAACGCGAACTACTCCTCAAACCTGATGCCACCACCCTCCTCCTAACCTGGGCGGACACCCCCGCGCTCGCAGCACCGCCGCGCGCGGCCAGTGCCGCCGGCCAGGACCGCGTGCGCGCGTCGAAAAAGCGGAAACGACAGCAACAGCAGAACAGCGAAGGGCCGACTTTGTCGCGAGTTATCTTCGCGCATAGTCGACCATTTCGCGAGCCGCTTTTTCCGGTATGAACCCCATGTACACACCTTTGATTCCTAGCAATTAGTTTGATTTTAGGAAATCTATATTATCCGAGAAATTGAACCGAAGTTCGAGAAAAACCTGTCCCGAAACAGGACACGAGACAGTCCACACACACCCATGTTTAATGATCGATTCCGATCAATCCAGTAAACTTTTAGAAATTCTATTTGAACAGACTTTTAGACAACATGTAGGGCTCTGCAACCCAATTCGCATAAGTCGATTTCATCGACTACGCGCCGAGAAATCAGACCCCAAAGTTCATGAAAAACCTGTTTTAAATTCAATGAAATCGCTCCACACGACGTCCGTCCCGCCATTCCGGGCGACGTGGTCGTGCACCGTAAGCATCGAAAGCTGTGTAACGGTGTCGTGGTCGTGTGGGCTTTGACGAAATTCAAATTGGTCGCGTGTGCGCGACGAATTCGACGCGTGTCCGTCGGAATCGCCCCGTATCCGTCCAATGTAAATTCAGTCATAACTTTGTGCACGCTTGTCAGATCGAGACTAAACTTGCGCCAACAGGACCGTATCGTTTTTCTGGTCCTGTATGCCAAGTTTGGTCCGATTCTGAGACAGTCGAATCCGACGTCGTTTTGCGGGCCCCACGGTCCCACTCAACGGGCGATTTTGTGCACGGCCCGCCGGAATCCAACTCTGGACATTCGGTTGGGTTCGTATCGGAAAATTGGATTCGTAGACATGTAGTTTGATGACTTTAGAGACTGTTGACCCTGGCACGCTTTTCGGTGCAAAGCGGTTCCAACGGCGGACATCGTTTTTGTCCGAAATTACCGTTTTGCCCCTGTATCCAGAATTGAACTTAAGGACAGGCAATCCTAGCTAATTTGATTATTCTGAGATCATTGGTATTGTTTATTTCAGCTTCCGGGGACTGTTGTACGGGTTTTGACTATTGTGGTATATTGAGTGATTCGGATCATCGGTTTCACCAGCACAGGACCACAGGCGAGTAGAGTTTATTGTCTGCATTTTGATATTGATTTTCACTATATTTCATTGGTTGGCCATTGGTTATGATTATTTTCTATTATAAATTGTTGAGTCGGGAATGAGAAGTACCAAAGATATGTGATTTGACCATAGCCCGTGTTAGACATTGTAGCCCGTGTTTACTTTCTGCAAGTAGTGTAGCCCGTGTTTATTTTCTGCAAGTAGTGTAGCCCGTGTTTATTTCCTGCAAGTAGACATTGTAGACCGTGCGGTGTAGTGGCCCAGACTGATCACATATCAAAGGTACTTCTAACGGTAGAAAAGTATATTGGTCTATTTATTACTATTAATTTTTCTTACGGCTTTACTGTTATTTTCAAAACTCATGATTGATGCCTAACCTTTGTCTTATAGTCATTTTCTTTATTTGAAATTGCATTCAGTGAATTGTGCTCGTTCCATTCCTGACTGGAAACCAACATTTTTCAGGTTAGCCGTGGATTCACTTAGCTTGGGGTTTGACGGGAATACTTGCATACAAAGCCTAGAAACTAGCTAGATAGCGGAGTTGTAGTCATTCCAATAGTTGTACAAGTTTATATTTTTCTACAAATGTAAATCTTGTGATTATTGTAAGTTAAATTAATTTTTTGTGAATGAGCATGATTTGGGATTTTGATCTTCATGGCCGTGACAGCATTCTACCGCCGACACTGCGGCGTAGGCTGGCTTGGACACGTCTCGTATCCGTTTAAAAAAAAAAAAAAAACGGGTGCGGGTCGTGACACACCTTCACCAACAAAATCATATCCAAGATTGTCGCCAATCGCATGTCCGATCTCCTCCCTAAAATCATCTCGGAAGAGCAAAGCGGTTTTGTCAAAGGGCGCAACATATCAGACAACATCCTCCTAGCCCAAGAGATGATCACGTGCATGAAGTTCCCCTCGAGGGGAGGTAACGTGGCCATCAAACTAGACATGGAGAAAGCGTACGACCGTCTGGACTGGCAATTTATGATATGGGTTCTTAGAGCGTTCGAATTCTCCGAACCTTGGATAGATATCGTCTTCAGATCGATCAACAATGCGTGGTTCTCAGCTGTCATCAACGGCCAGGCGGCAGGATTCTTCCGATCCACCCGCAGAGTTAGACAAGGGGACCCTCTTTCCTCTACCATTTTTATTATCGCGGCCTAAGCCTTCAGCAGAAGCCTGAACAATATGCCCAGCATGCCTGGCTTCAATCACTTCCATACTACCACCGGCTGCCCCCTCATTACTCACCTGGCTTACGCTGACGACATCCTCATCTTCTCCTCCGGAGACAGCAGACCGATCGAGGTCGTCCTTCGTACGGTCAACAAATACACCGCCTGCTCTGGTCAGCGCGTCAATAACAACAAGAGCGTTATCTACACCCACCACAAAGCCGACAGAACCCGATCTACTCTGCTCACCAACATGACTTCTTTCCGCAAGGCTTACCCTCCTTTCCTCTACCTCGGATGCCCTCTGGTTTACGGTAAGACCAACTCGGGTATCTACGACCACCTGGTTGACAAGATCCGCAAACTCATCGCGGGATGGCACAACGCAACCTTATCCCCCGGAAGGAAAACAATCCTTATCAAACACGTTCTTTCATCCATCCCGATGTACACCCTGATCGTCTGCTCCCCTCCTAAGAAGGTTCTCCACTCTCTCGAATCCTTGTTCGCCAAGTTTTTTTGGGGCCACAACGATGGCAAGGACAAACATCACTGGGCCAGCTGGGAGACCATGGCCAAACCTACGGACGAAGGGGGTCTGGGTTTCAGCAGGCTATCGCACATTGAGCATGCATGTTCCATCAAGCTCTGGTGGAAGTTACGTACCGAGACCTCTCTATAGACGAAGTTCATGAGAGCTAGATACTCCAGATTCGTCCATCTGTCGGAGGCAAGCTCTAACAACAGATCCTCACCGTCGTGGCGTCACATTATTCAAGGTCGTATCACCGCAGAACCCATCATCCGTCTTCAACTTGGCGACGGTCGCTCGTCGGTTTGCCAAGAACGGTGGATTGGAGGAGACATCATCCATCCCAACATTCATACCCCTCCGGAGTGTGTAATTAGGGACCTTTTGGATGACCACTCCGGGTGGAATTGGAGGAAGGTCATAGAGTGGCTTGGTCAGCAAGCGGCCACCAGCCTCCTAGCTGCTAATCTGCGGATCTCGAACACGCATGACTCTTGGAGATGGTCCCCCAACCCGAACGGGCTATTCACTCTAGCTTCTGCCAGACTGGTTGCCAGAGGCAGTGGGGTCCAGCATCCTGTGCTAGCCAAGTTTTGGCAGGCTTGCATCCCCATCAAATGGTCTATCCTCATTTGGCGAGCTCTTCGCCGCAAGCTTCCGACCGTTGACTCTATCCGTGCCATGGGATTCAGCCTCGCTTCGAGATGCCATTGTTGCGAGGAGCACTCGACGGAATCGATTGAGCACGTCTTTCTCGTGGAGGAACTCGCCACCGATCTTTGGTCCGAGCTCTATAATAGACTTAATATGACCCAAACTTCCGGGGGCTTCTACGATCTCCTGGCCTACTGGAGCCGTTCCCACGGCCACCAGATCGTAGCAGCCGCAGGGCTTTGGGTGCTTTGGAAGAACATGAACAAATTTAGATACGAAGGTCGGCAACTCCCCCTTCATCAATTGGCTACAGAAGTCGTCAGACAATGCTTCAAAGCTAGGAGGCGCTGCTCCCACGCACCCCACTCCTTCTGGGAGGCTCTGGCTTAGGCCCCCTACCCCCACTTTTTTCTCTCTCATTTTTCGTGAGGTCTCTCACGTTTTCGCTTTTCTGTCCTTTTGTCGCGCTTGTAAGCTTACTTGTATAGGCTTCGGCATTTTGCGCCTATTACTTCAATAAAATTCTTCGTTCCCTTAAAAAAAATAAAAAAAATAAAAAAATAAATTATATATATATATATATATATATTTATATATTTAATATATATATATATATATAAAAGATTATATATCATTTCCTACAGATTTGGCACACAAACCGCTAAAATTGTCAAATGGTCTCCTAACTTCAACCCCAAAGTTGACTCAACTATCATTTCCACATGGATCACCCTCCCCAACTTGTCTCTGGTCTACTTCCCCGTAGCAGCCCTCAAACGGATTGCCAGTTCCTTCAGGACCCTGGTAGCCATCGCAGAAGAAACCCGCAACCTCTCCAAATGCAACTATGCCAAGATATGTTTGGAGCTAGACCTCGAGAATGATCCTCCCAAACTCATAGAAATTAAGCTCGAAGATCGAACATACCGCTAAACACAACCACATCATCTTCTGCAAGTAATGCCAGATGAGCGGCCATTCCGAGCAGTACTGTTACAGGGCCCACCCAGAGCTTAAAAAGCCTAGACCGTGCCACGCGCCTCGGCTGGTCTACACAACCCAGATTCTGAGAATCTACATCAGTCTTCCAACCCTCCCCTGCTGAGGGAGACGAATGATATAATGCCCTCCCCTCGACAGCCCATCGGGACCATCTTCGCCATCGTTCCATTCATACCTCCCGATATCCCCCTCAACAACTCCTTTGAACTTCTCACTTGCTCCTCCCCCAAAAGCACCCATGATAACTCCAAAGAGCCCGCCCTGGGCGTTGCGTTCAGCCATACTCCCCTGAGCCCAACGGTTCTGCTGAGCGACATAACCTCCCACACACCCCTCACCCAGACATCAACAGCGCTCCCACCGCGCCACCCACCATATCCATCCACACTTTCTCTGAGCACATCACTCCCCCCTTTCGAGGAGTCTCACTCTCCCCCTCTCATCACCTGCCGCTCACACGAACCAGAAGAAGAACAGATAAAGATCCGCATTGAGCAGGAACCTAGTCCTCAACCTCCACTCACCATCCCAACTCGCCCCGTTTTCAAGTCGATTATCCCCTCGACAGGTGCAGGGCTCCTCAAACCCCCTCAGCCTCGCATAGCGGCCGTGCAACCCAGCCTTAACCCCCCTTTAACCGGCAGGTTCTGGACAGCTAGGGAAGGGGATCTTCAAGACAGATGCACCGAGGAAGGCACCGCTGACCCCGTTTTCAACGACAGACTACGGCAAGCCACGGAAGCGGGTTTCTTAGACCGCGACAACCCCCTAAGCACTCTGGAAGATCTCCTTGACGAGCCAATTTCTGGGACAGAGACCAGTAATGGGACTCTCAGTGACAACGGGGGCAACGGATTCACTACCTCACCCACAAAGAAATCCTCCTCCAAAAGGATCAAGAACAAAAACAAACAAAAGCAGAAGTCGGCCATGACAACTAGGTCCGCCTTGAAGCTTAATCTTTCCCATCCTTCTACCCCATCCCATGCTTAACATCATCTCCTAGAATGTCAGAGGGCTAGGGAACAAACCGACGCTGAATAGAATCCTCAGCCTCAAGAAAACCAACCGTATCGACCTCTTAATCATTATTTCACGCATGTCATCTCCGGATGCAATGAAATCTGGATGTTCTTCGCCCCAAAATTTAGATTTGGCATCATAAAAGATTTGCCTCAGGCATTATCTTGTTGAGTCGAGCACCCGACCCTCAAGTCCTGCTCCATCCTATCTGCCGTCCATGGAAGTTGTGACATCCCCGTTCGACGTCTTCTTTGGGATGACCTGTTGGAAGCCAACTCACCCTATCAGGGTCTTCCGTGGCTCTGCCTCAGAGATTTCAACACGATGTCCTCCAGAGAGGAGAAATCCGAGGGCCGATCGCCTCCCCAGCCGGCTATAGATGATTTCAATAACTTCATCTTCCAAGAAAACCAAACCCCCATCCCCTTCCACGGAAGTACCTTCACCTGGTGCAACATACAGGAGGGACATCGTCGACAATACTTCCGGTTGGATCGAGCGTTGGTCAACGACAGCTGGTCCGACGTGGGCCTCATAACGTAGCTCTCTCATTTAAATTCTACAAAATCGGACCACTCTCCCCTGCTCATCAAAATCAGTGACAACCACACCGAAACTAAAAAAGCCTTCCGCTTCCTCGACTTCTGGCGGCATCATCCTCAATTCCAGAACGTCATTAGTGACGCTTGGAACTCTGTTTCCATTTCGGATCCTCTGGTGTGGTTGGCGGTCAAACTCAAAGCCACTCATAAGGCCATAGCATCCTGGAGTAAACTAGCCTTTGGAGACATCTTCCAGGCTATCAAGGAGGCGGAGGACAACGTCACTCGTGCCGAGCAAGAGTTCGCTATTCACTGTTCCCCGACCACCTGGGCCTCTCTCAACCTTGCCAGAGCGCTCCTCAAATCCAGGATTAAAGTGGAAACTGAATTCTGGAGGCAAAAGGCCAGATTGAACTGGGACACCGATGGAGACCAGAATACCGGTTTCTTTCATTCTTGTGTCAAAGGCCGCAGAAACAAAATAAAACTACATCGAATATACGATGACAATGGCGCCCTTTTGGAGGACCAAGACAACATTCATGCAACAGTGGAAAACTTCTACCATAACCTTTTCACTAAAGAGTCGGTCGTGAAAGACGACGCACTCCTGTCCGAGATCCCCTCCCTCATCAGCGAGAGCGAGAATGAGACCCTGTTGGATACTCCTTCGAAAAAGGAGGTTAAGGAAGCTGTCTGGTACATTAACGAACACAGTGCTCTAGGGCCTAATGGCTTCAACGGCGTCTTCTTTAGAAACTGTTGGGACATCTTAAAAACGGACCTTCTGGAGGCCACCAGAGCCTTTTTCCAAGGGGCTAGATATCCCAATTCTATCTCTTGCGCTAATATCATCCTTATTCCCAAGAAAGACAACCCAAAAACCTTCAAAGACTTCTGCCCTATAAGCCTATGCACCTTCACCAACATGATTATATCAAAAATCGTCGCCAACCGGATGTCCAATCTCCTTTCCAAGATTATCTCCAACGAGCAAAGCGGGTTTGTTAAAGGTTGCAACATCACTGACAACATCCTCCTCGCCCAAAAAATGATCATATGTATGAAGTTCCCATTCGGAGGGGGGGAACGTGGCCATCAAACTGGATATGGAGAAGGCTTACGACCATCGGGACTGACAATTCATGATCTGGGTCCTCAGGGCGTTCGAATTCTCCGAATCCTGGATTGACATCATTTTAAGATCCATCAAGAATGCTTGGTTCTCCACCATCATCAACGGCCAGGTCGCAGGGTTCTTCCGATCCACCCGCAGAGTGAGACAGGGGGACCCCCTCTCTTCAACCTTTTTTATCATTCTGGCACAAGCTCTCAGCAGAAGCCTCAATAGCATGCCTAGAATGCCCAATTTCCACCACTTCTATACCACCACAGGTTGCCCCCTTATAACTCACCTGGCGTACGCGAATGACGTCCTTATCTACTCCTCTGGAGACCTCGGATCGATCGAGGTGGTTCTTCGAACGCTAGATCGTTATACCAGATGCTCCGGACGGCGCGTCAATAACAATAAGAGCGTCATCTATACCCACCATAAAAATGACAGATCACGCTCTACGAACCTCTCCAATATGACCTCATTCACCATGGCTTACCCATCGTTACTATACTTGGGCTGCCCGCTGGTGTACGGAAAAGCGAACTCAGACATATTTGAACACCTTGTTGACAAGATCCCTAAAATGATTACGGGATGGCACAACGCCACTCTCTCTCCAGGGGACAAGAGGATCCTTATCAAACATGTTCTTTCCTCCATCCCGTTATACACCCTTGCAGTCTGCTCCCTGCCCAAGAAGGTCCTCCTCTCTCTTGAAGCCCTATTCGTCAAGTTCTTCTGGGGTCATAGCGATGGAAAGGACAAACACCACTGGGCCAGTTGGGATACCATGGCCAAACCAACTGCAGAAGGGGGTCTAGGATTTAGCAAACTTGTCCACATCGTGGATGTATGTTCCATGAAACTGTGGTGGAAGTTGCGTTTGGAGACCTCGTTGTGGACGAGATTCATGAGAGCCAGATACTCCAGATTCTCTCATCTTACGGAGGCTGTCACCAACAACAGATCTTCGGCATCGTGACATTGTATAACTCGGGGATGCGACCTCGCTGAACCTTTCATCCGTCTGATGCTGGGCAACGGGAGATCTTCGGCCTGCCTGGAGCAGTGGCTTGGTACAGACACCATCCAGCCCAACGTCCACACTCACCAGGGATGTGTCATTAGGGATCTTTGGGAGGTTAGTTACAGATGGAATTGGAAGAGGGTTAGAAATTGGCTCGGGCAGCAGGCGGCTGAAGATCTCCTTGCTGCTAACTTTTGGGTTACTGACACATCCGACAGGTGGAGGTGGACCCCTAACCCGAGCGGGAATTTTTTGCTGGCTTATGCCAGAGTAGTTGCTAGTGGCAGTGGCATGCCGCATCCACCGTACAATAAGTTTTGGCATTCTTACATCACCTCCAAATGGTCCATCCTTATATGGAGGGCATTACGTCGGAAGTTACCGACGGACGATTCCATCAGATCTTTCGGATTCAGCCTCGCATCCAGATGTCATTGCTGCGTAGAGCACTCTTCGAAATCGGTATAGCACATCATCCTTTCTGGTGAGCTGGCGAGTTAGATCTGGTTTAATCTTAACCTAAGACTGAGCCTTGTTCCCCCGACTGGGGGCTTCTACGATCTCCTGACTAGCTGGGGCAGCTCCTACGGACATCAGATCATCGTAGCCGCTGGTATCTGTGTCTTATGGAAGAACATGAACAAATTCAGATATGATGGCCGTCAACTACCCCTCCTCAATTGTACAGAGACGTTATCAGACAAATCCTTATAGCTAGGAGGCGATGCTCCTACGCCCCCCATACTTTCTGGGAAGCCATTGCTTAATTTTTTTAAGGTTCTTGCGTCGCTGACGTCGAGACCTGGCTCCCGTTTTGTGTGCTTTCTGTGCAGTTTGTTTTCTTTTGCTCTGGCCGCATTGTGTGCACTTATTTGTATAGGCTTCGGCATTTTGTGCCTATTACTTCAATAATGTTTCGTTTGGTTTAGAATATATATATATATATATTAAGGAAATCTGGATCTTTATTGAAGTAATAGACACAAAATACCGAAGCCTATACAAGTAAGTGCTCTAACACGAGAAAAGGAAGGAAAACGAAAAGCGTGAGACACGCACAAAAAAGGGGACGGAACGGAGCAACACCGACAGGGAAGACGCGAGAAATCCTGAGGGCGCCCTAAGCAAGGGCCTCCTAGCTTTGATGCTTATTCTGATGACCTCTCTGTACAACTGTGGAGGAGGGATTTGGTGCCCTTCATATCTGAATTTGTTCCTATTCTTCCAAAGGACCCAAGTACCGGCGGCTACTACGATCTGATGTCCGTGGGAGCGGCTCCAATTGGCCAGGAGAACGTAGAAGACCCCAGTCGGATGAACCAGACTAAGTCTATTATGAAGCTTGGACCAAATGGTAGTCGCCAGCTACCCCAAATAAAGGACGTGCTCTGCTGATTCTGTTGTGTGCTCCTCGCAGCAGTGGCATCGTGAAGCGAGCTTGAATCCCATAGATCTGATATGGTCGTCCGTCGGAAGCTTTTGACGGAGTGCACGCCAGATAAGGATAGACCATTTGATGGGAATACAGGCCTGCCAAAACTTGGCATATACGATATCCGGCACCCCGCTGCCTCTGGCCACGAGTCTGACGGAAGCCAAAGTGAATATCCCACATGGGTTGGGAGACCATCTCCAAGTTTCGCTTGTGTCAGTAATCCGTAGATTAGCAGCAAGAATGCAGATAGCTGTCGGCTGGCCTAGCCAATCTCTGACCTTCCTCCAATTCCATCCGAAAATACCCTCCCATATGTCCCTAATTGTGCACCCCTGCGGAGTTAGAATGTTGGGGTGTATGGTGTCTTCTCCTAACCACCGCTCGAGACAGGCCGAAGAGCGACCGTCACCCAACTGGAGACGGATTAGAGGTTCGACAGTGATGTGACCCCAAATTATGCGGTACCACGATGCCGAGGATCTGTTGTTAGTGACTGGCTCCGACATATGGAAGAATCTGGAGTACCTAGCTCTCATAAACTTCGTCCATAAAAAGGTCTCTGTGCGCAACTTCCACCACAACTTCATGGAGCAGGCGTCCACGATGTGCGCAAGTCTGCTAAAACCCAGACCCCCTTCTTCAGTGGGTTTGGCCATAGTCTCCTAACCGGCCCAGTGATGTTTGTCCTTGCCGTCGCTTTGACCCTAGAAGAACTTGTCGAAGAGGGATTCGAGAGAGTGGAACACCTTCTTGGGAGGGGAGCAAACGGCCAGGGTGTACATCGGGATGGACGATAGAACGTATTTGATGAGGATCGTTTTGCCCCCTGGGGATAAGATTGCGTTGTGCCATCCTGCGATGAGTTTGTGGATCTTGTCTACGAGGTGCTCGTATATCTCCGAGTTGGACTTACCGTACAACAGTGGGCACCCAAGATAAAGGAAGGGTGGGCAGGCCTTGCAAAAGGAGGTCATATTGGAGAGCAGAGTTGAGCGGGTGTCAGCTTTGTGATGGGTGTAGATGACGCTCTTGTTGTTGATGACGTGCTGTCCAGAGCAAGTGGTGTATCTGGCGATCGTACTCAAGACGACCTCGATCGATCTGCTGTCTCTAGACGAGAAGATTAGGATATTATCTGCGTAAGCCAGGTGAGTGATAAGTGGACAGTCGGTAGTGGTATAGAAGTGGTTGAAGTCGGACATTCTGGGCATGCTATTGAGACTTCTGTTTAGAGTTTCTGCCGTAATGATAAAAATGGTGGAAGAGAGGGGGTCCGCCTGTCTAACCCCGCGAGTGGATCGAAAGAATCCCGTAGCCTGGCCATTGATGACGGTGGAGAACCACGTATTATTGATAGATCTGAATACTATGTCAATCCATGGTTCGGAGAATCCAAAAGTCCTGAATACCCAGATCATGAATTGTTAGTCCAAGCGGTCGTACGCCTTTTCCATGTCGCGTTTGATGGCCACGTTCCCCCCTCGATGGGAACTACATGCATGTGATCATCTCTTTTGTAAGGAGGATGTTGTCAGTTATATTGCGGCCTTTAACAAACCCGCTTTTCTCTTCGGAAATAATCTTTGGGGAGGAGATCGGACATCCGGTTGGCGATGATCTTGGATATGATCTTGCTGGTAAAGGTACAGAGGCTGATCGAACGAAAGTCTTTAAAGGTTTTCGGATTGTCTTTCTTAGGGATAAGGATGATGTTGGCGCAGGTAATCGAACTGGGGTATCTGGCCCATGGAGAAAGGCTATAGTGGCTTCGAGTAAGATTATTTTTAGGGTGTCCCAGCAAGCTCTGAAGAAGACCCCGTTGAAACCGTCAGGCCCCAGAGCACTGTGCTCATGAATGAACCAGATAGCCGCTCTGACCTCCTCCTCCGAAGTGGTAGCCAGCAGGGTCTCGTTCTCGTAGTCGCTGATGAGGGATGGGATAACAGACAATAGCACCACGTCTTTGATGACCCGCTCTCTAGTGAAGAGGTTAGAGTAGAAGTTCTCAGCCGCAGCCTGAATACCGTCCTGGTCGTCCACCAGGTTGCCGTTTTCGTCTAGAATCCGGTGTAATTTTAATTTGTTCCTGCGGCCTTTGACACACATATGAAAGAACTTGGTATTCCGGTCTCCATCGATATCCTAGGTCGATCTGGCTTTCTGCCTCCAGAATTCGGTCTCTACTCTCAGTCTGGATTTAAGAAGCGCTCTGGCGAGGTTGAGCGAGGCTCGGGCCTCCGGGGATCTGTTAATGGCAAACGAAGTCTCTGCGCGGGTGACGTCGTCCTCCGCTTCCTTGATAGCCTGGAAGATGTCTCCGAAGGCCTCTTTACTCCATGACGAAAGAGCCTTACGAGTGGCTTTATGTTTAGCCGCCATCCGGGCCAGAGGGTCAAGATCCGAGACAGAATTCCAAGCGAAAGCAATGACGTTCTAGAATTGGGGGTGATGACGCCAAAAATCGAGGAAGCGGAATACTTTATTGTTGCTGGTGTGATTGTTACTGATCTGGACAAGAAGAGGGGAATGATCCGATTCAGTAGAGTTCAGATGAGAGAGGTTAGTGATCAGGCCCATATCAGGCCAGCATTCATTGATCATCGCCCGATCTAAATGGGAGTACTGTGGTCGATGACCCTCATGCATGTTGTACTAGGTGAACGTACTGCCGTGGAAGGGGATGGGGGAGAGGTTCCCGTGAAAGGTGAAATTATTGAAGTCATCCATCGTAGGCTGGGGTGGAGGGCGACCGCCGGACTTCTCCTCTCTGCAAGGCACCGTATTGAAATCTCTGATACAAAACTACGTTAGTCCTTGGAAATAAATAGTAACCTCCAGAAGGTCGGCCCAGAGCAATTTACGCTCGGGGATGTCGCAACTGCCATAGACGACGGAAAGGACGGAACGGGACTTGAGGGCCGGGTGTTCAACCCAGCAGGAGAGAGCCTGAGGCGAGTCTTGAATAATGCCAAATTTGAAATCTTGTGCGAGTAATATCCAGATGTGACTACATCCTGCGATGGAATGAGGGAATCCTAACTTGAGTTGAGTGGCTTTGATTCTTCTTTGAGGGATTTTTGGTTCGATGATGATTAAGAGGTTTATGCGATTAGTTTTCTTGAGGCTGAGGATTCTATTCATCGTCGTTTTGTTGCCAAGCCCTCTCACGTTCTAAGAGATGATGTTAAGCATTGGATGTAGAAATGGGAGGAGGGTGACTGAGCTTCGTGGCGGACCTAGTTATCATGGCCGTTATCTGCTTTTGTTTGTTTTTGTTCTTCTTGGAAGAGGCTTTTTTGGTGGGTGTGATAGTGGGCCCGTTGCTTCCGGTATCTTTGCTAGTCCGACCTGGTTCGCTGCTTCCATCGACATCTGTGAAGGTGATAGCGGAGTCGTTATCAAATTCTTTTAGGGCACATAAGGGGTTGCCACTGTCCAGAAAGCCCGCTTCCTTGGCTTGCCAAAATCTGCCAGTTAAAATGGGGTTGAAACTGGTTTGAGCGTCCTTTAAGTGAGTGGAAGGATATCGAGGGGGTTCTGAATCTGCCGAGGGGATGGTCGACTCAGATGAGGGGCGTTTGGGGTCAGCGTCGGAGGACTGGGGTTCCTTGAACTGCTTAGAGCGGCTCGTCGACAAGTCCTCCCCAGGCTGTTGAGAGCGGTTGGTGGTTAGTTGTATGGAGTGGGAGTCCACAGGGGGGTGTGGTATGGTGATCTCAGGTGAGTTGGGGGGTTGGGTGATGAGAGCGATATCAGTGCTTGGGTGGTGTGTGAGACTACTGGTCTTAGTAGAATCTTGCTGGCCGGGAGTGGAAGAAAGGGGCTCGCTGGAGTCATTGGGGGCATAGTCGGAAGTGGTGTCTGAGAGAAGTTCGAACGAATTGTGGAGGGAGAAGACGGATGGAGTGAAAGGGACGATAGCGGAGTTGGTCGTGGCGGTCGTATGGGGGTAGGGGTGTGTCAGACCGTCAATTTGAGGGAGAGGGTCGGGAGTTGAGTTATGAGTGATAATGGTGGGGTATCTTTGAACAGTCGACGCGCGTGGGGTACGCGGGCTAGGCTTCTTTAGTTCAGGGTGAGCACGGAAGCAGTGCTGCATTAGGTGACCACTCATCTGACAGTGTTTACAAAAGATGATGTTGTTGTCATAAACCAGCGGTTGGCAATGAGTTTGATCTCCGAGCTCGATCTCTATGAGTTTGGGGGGGGTCATTCACGAGGTCTAACTCCACGCATATCTTTGCGTAATTATACTTAGAGAGGTTGCGGGTTTCTTCAGCGATGGCTACCAGGGTCCCAAAGGAGCTGGCAATCCGTTTGAGGGCAGCTGCGGGAAAACAGAACAGGGGGAGGTTGGGTAGGGTGATCCATGCGGATATGATTGTTGAGTAAATTTTTGGGTTGAATTCGGGGGACCATTTGACCACTTTAGCAATCTGTGGGCCCATTTTGGCAGTGCCCTTGGCCCAGACTATAGCATAGTCCGATTCGGATAAGAGGTGTAAAAGCATATGCTTGGGGTCGAGCGAAGCGACCCGGTAGGCTGCGGAGAGGCCCCACTTGGCGACGACTTCCGTGGCTATGGTGATTTTTGGGCATCCGGATCCGAATTTGAGCACAAACATCTTAGTGAAGGAGAAGGATAGGGAAGAGATTTCCGACGCATCGAAGGGGACCCGGATGGGATCGCCGTCGGATGGTGGCAAGAAATCTATGTCCGAAAGCTAGATCTCCACCGCCGGCGATGGTAATTTCCTCCCCCGATCTAGCCATAATACCTCGGCATAAGAGGGTGCACGGGGGAGAGGGGGGCTGTCGTACAGGGGATGACCAGGTGAGAGGATTCGTCGGGCAGTACCTCTAAGATTGGATAGTTAGGATGGAGAAAAGATGATGACCAGCGGGGTGCGACTCCTGGTTTCTCAAGGGAGGGGGAGTAAAGGGCGTCGCTGGGTGCGCTGTGGGGGCATTGGGGAATGCGTTGGCGAAAGCTGGGAATGCCCCTTGGTGGACCGCACGAGCGCGGACTAGGGAGTGAAGACCCACCGAGAGAACGTCTGCGCTAATCATGGGTTGCGCCTGGATGGGGTCGGCGTGGAGCGCCGGGAAGAGGCCGGTGGGTTGCTCCAAGAGAGGGGCGACAAGTTGCGCCAGGGAAGCTCCCGAGGGGTTACCAGCAGGATGCGCTAAAGGGTGGCCCACCACGTAGGGTCCTGCCACCTCGGCAGCGGAGATAAGAGAGCGGGACGAGGATGGTGCAGTGTCCTTCACAGAGGGGTGGGTTGGGGAGACCTCAGCCAACACGTAGGTGATGAGCTGTTCGGGGATAACTGAATGGACAGCCCCACGAAGTTCACCAGGACCAGTCAGCATGCAAAAAGTAGCTTATGCCAAGGGGCGCTGGCTATCAGTGGCTTATGCCAAGGGGCACTGCGGAGCGACGTGGCCCACGAGGGCCTTGGCAGGACCGAGGGGATCGGAGGGGACAGACCCTCGTGGTCCACGCCGGAGCATCAGGTCTCCTAGACCAGAGGTGGTCAATACAGAGGGCATGGGTGCCTCGGGCCCCGTGCCAGTCTCTTGGCTCGGCACTCCTCCCAAGTGAGGGGGGACTCTACCACTTACGCCAAAGGGCAGGCGCAGTTGGCAACTTGCGCCAATGCTCGAGGGGACTGGGCCCCACCCAAGTGGGCGACGAGCTGTCTGGGGACAGCTATAAGGACAGGCCTTCGGAGGCCACGCCCAGGAGGGGGGACTCCATCGCTTGCGCCCATGAGCTGGCACAGTTGGCAACTTGCGCCAATGAGTGAGGGGACTGGGCCCCACCCACGTAGGCGACGAGCTATCTGGGAACAGCTGAAAGGACAGGCCTTCGAAGGCCACGCCCGAGCGGTGGGTAAGCTGTGCCCGCTGTAGGGAGGACTGGAGACTGGGGATCCTCGAAGCCAGCGCCCGGCTCAAGACCAGTCCCTCCTCCCGAGAGGCAGGGCCGGCGGCAGGGGTAGGCGCATCTGGTGGGCCAGCAACGCCGGCCGCGGCTACGGAGAGGGTGTCCAGCGCGTGCTGGACAAGCGGCGGTGGAGGGCGGGGGCGAACCCGACCCGCGGAGGCAGGATCGGTTCTCGGACGAGGGAGCCGCGGCCGGAGGGGGCGAAGGACGAGCGGAGGATAGCTGAGAGCGACCCACCACCGGCCGATAAGAGCAAGTTGCTCTTTCGTATAATCTAGGGAGGGGGGACGCCGATGATGGATGGGGAGTGCGCGAGGTGGGGAGGGGCTGCCGTGGGGGCCTCGACCTGGAAAGATATGGATGACGACGACGTCTGTTCCGCCAGCGGGTAGGGGACGGAGACGAGACTACGCTGGGCAGGGGAGGGGTGCCGGCCTCCGGCGGCCGCCAGCCAGCGATGAGACATCGACGAGGGCGGGGGAAGGGGGCATGCAGGCGACGGAGGGAGAGGTTCCGGAGGGAGAAGGGGGGAATGGGGGAGGGATGGCATAGTGCAGTTTATATATATATATATATATATATATATATATATATATATATATATATATATATATATATATATATGTCACGACCCACACCCGGTGTAAGGGCACGAGACGTGGGTACGTCCAGCCTATGCCGCAGTGTCGGCAGTAGAACGCTGTCCTAGGTCCAACATCTAACACAATCTAGAATATGTTCTAATTGGAGAATGATATATATATGGTACAACTCAAATCACAATAACTAAGATGGAATGGAAGAAAGATAATCTCAACAGAGAGTCACAAAATGAATAATAATCCCGGTGTAAACCACACCATAATAAATCTCAATACAATCACAAAGTCTCATAACTAGATGATGATATCAGTCTAATCCAACTCATGGCAAGTCCTCAGCGACTACTGGATCCTGCTGAGGGTCCAGGTCACCTGTGTCAACTAGGCCTGCTCCATAGTAAGTGTCGCAGCAATCCTCATTATCTGTAATATTTTCAACGGGTCCAGTGAGGACAGGAACAAATACATATCTCTCACACAGTTCATAACAAGCAAGGAAATATGAAACAAGCTATAGAATAATATACATGAACTGCTGATAAAAAAATAGTAGAGGGACTGTAAAAAGAAGAACATGATATAGTGGAAATAGATATACATGATATAGATAAGAAATCTGAGCTAACTACGTAATTCAGAGCACATGTTTAGTTATGTAAACAGGCTTAGGTTATACATGACTTAAATCTAGTTTCGAGTTATACATAAAATGGTGTAGATCACATAACCAAATAAATACTCCCCCTGTCCCAATCAGTACACAAGGATCTGTCCAGGTTATGTTATTGCACATGAAAGTAGTGCGTCACATGGATAGCTAGTCCACATGCACACTGGGTTATACAGGAAGGCTCACATGATCATGTGTGTACATGAATGTCACATGAGTATACATGAATAAATACGAATACAATGAGTAGACGATGCACATGATAAAGTACATGAGCACAGTATACCCGATGTATCCGAGGGGATAATATCGCATGAAGAGATCCATATAGTACTAATCCGTGATAACGGCGTGACAACAAGTAAACTAGTCTATAACAAGTAAATATGTTCAAGCAAGAATGAAACGGTCAGAGAATGTACTCGTCTGACAATCCGAGCTGCTGATGATGTTGTGTAACTGAACTCGAGTGATGTAAACCTATTCAATGTAACCACAAGTCACAATATGGACTAAAATAACATCAGAAAGGGCTCCAATGCAATTCTACATGCTTCTAAGTCCTAGGTCAAAGTCAACCTTGGTCAACTCTGGTCAAACCTGGTCAATCCTAAGTCAACTAGTCCGTTTACTAAATTTTAGGTCACACACAAGTTTACAAGTCATTCCGAGTTCGTTTGAGTCGATTTGGAACAAGTTTGACCCAAAGTTGACTTTTGTCAACTTGGTCAACTTGTCGGTCAACTCGAATAAACTAGGCTCATAGGGTTGATCCTAATCTGTCCCAATACCCTATGGTTACATTCATAATCAATCCACATACATATAGATATATTCACATTCATTAAGGCAATATATATTCACATTCCTTAAGGCAATATATATGTGTGTGCACATATAATCAATCCACATACATATAGGTATATTCACATTCATTAAGGCAATATAAAAATATATATATATATATATATGTGCGTGTGTGTGCACACACACACACACATATATATATATATATATATATATATATATATATATATATTTATATTTTATATATATATATATATATTTTATATATATATATATATATATATATATATATATATATATATATATATATATATATATATATATATATATATATTATATATATATATATATATATTTATGTGTGTATATATATATTTATATATATATATATATATATATATATATATATATATATATATATATATATATATATATATATATATATATATATATATATATATAGGTCGTTCTACAATACATCTCCTAGTGTAACTCCCCTTCCCGAAAATTTTGAAATATTCTATTTTTACTTATTTTAAATCAAATGGTGATTTTTTAGATTTTATAAATATTTAATTATTATATTTAATTGTTATAATTATCTTGTTATAATGTGATTTATTATTTATGCTTATATATATTATATATATGTGTGTATGTGCAAGTATATATATAAATATATATACTATATACTGGTACGTGTATGTAAATGTAAATATATATAATATGTGTGTATGTGTGTATAAATGTATATAAATATATATATGTATGCATATTTGTATGTATAAATATATATAAACATAGTTATTAATAATGGAAAAAGAAATAGTTATAAATACACAAAAGAAATATTGTCGATAATATTTTGGTATTATCTTTTGATTTTATTTGGAATTATTTATTAGGTTTTACCTTGATAGTAAGGGTAATAGCTGATAAGAGATATATATATATATATATATATATATATATATATATATATATATATATATATATATATATATATATATATATATATATATATATATATATATATATATATATATAAAATATATATATATATATATATATATATATATAAAAATATATATATATATATATATATATATATATATATAAAAGAAAAAAAAATATATATATATATATATATCTAATTATGGATATAAATGTATATTGTTTATTATATCTATTGGTTTATATGTGTGAAGAAAGAAGTGTGAAATAAAACAAATACAGGAACCAAAGTTCCCCAACCGAGCCCAATTCATAGGCCCACAAGGCCACAATAGCTAAGCCATACCAGTTCACCATTTCTCGAACCTGAGAGCACCTCAGACCCGAGCGGCCCTAAGCCTCAGTTTGCAGCAGCGTATATTTATACGCGGAGAGAGAGAGGTCGGGAAGTTATTAAAACCCTAACCTGATTCTCGTACCTCCGCCGTACCACCCGACCCTGGGCGACCGATCGCCGCCAGCGCCGCCGTCGCGCGCGGCCAAGTGTCGTCGGAGCGCGCGCGCGTGAGACGGAGAACAGCAGCGGCAGCCGAACATCCAACTTCGCGGTACGTGTTCTTTGCGATCGCCTAATGAAATCCAATTCCGTAAAATCCTATGTGAAGCCCAGTTGACCCTTTTGAAATCGTAGTAGATGGATTCCTAGTTAGACAACCAATCTGTCCCGAAAATCGATGTAAAAGTTGACGAAAATCTGTTTGAAAACAGAACGTATGACAGTCCATATACCCATGTTCGTACCTAGTTTCTACGAAACCTGTTCAATATTTTTACAATCTAATTAAACAGTATTTTAGACAACTAGCTATAGGGCTTCGATTCCCTTTTTGTAGAATCGGATTTCGTAGACTCAGCGTCGAAAAATCGAATCCCGAAGTTTACCAAAAACCTGTTTTAAAATATTGAAAAATACCTCGATACGACGTGCGTCCCGCCAATCCAGGCGACGTGGTCGCGAACCGAAGGCATCGAAAGGTGCATAACGGTTTCGTGGTCGTGTGGGCTTTGACGGAATTCAAATTGATCGCGTGTGCGCGACGAATTTGATGCGTATCCGTTAAAATTTATCGTATCGGCCTTCGTGCAAGTTTCTCAATTACTTCGTGCCCGCTCATCAAATCGAGATGAAACTTGTGCCAGCAGGACCGTATCAATTTTTTGGTCCTGTATGCCAAGTTTGGTCCGATTCTGAGACAGTTGATAAAATCACCGTTTGCGGACCCCACGGTTCCTTCAACGGGCGATTTTATGCACGGCCCGCCGGAATCCAACTTTGGACATACAGTTGGGTTCGTATCAGAAAACCGGATCCCTAGACATGTAGTTTGACGACTTTAGAGACCATTGACTCTGGCACACTTTTCATTGCAAAGCGGGTCCAACGACGAACATCATTTTTGTCCAAAATTACCGTTTTGCCCCTGTGTCCAGAATTGGACTTAAGGACAGGTAATCCTAGCTAATTTGACTATTCTGAGAATGTTGGTACTATTTATTTCAGCATCTGGAGACTTCTGCATGTGTTGATTGATTGTGGCTCATTGAGTGGTATGGTATTATTGGTTTCACCAGCTAAGGACCTCAGGCAAGTGTACTTTCTGATTGCTTTCGATTCATAGTAGTCTTTTTATTTCATGTCTATACATATATCTTGCTGCTTGTTGACACGCTCGTCACACGGAGTAGTCAGGAGGGGAAATATCTTAGTAGACATGTGGACTACTTAGAACTATCCCCCGTGTCTTTCGTGAATGATAGCAGCTGCACACGACACGTGTAGGGTGCCGGATTTACCCCATAGCCGTTCACATGTCGAAAAGGATATTTCAAACCACCTAGATAGATGTCTTTTATTAGTTTTTCCTTGTTTTCTTCTCTATCGTGCTATGTCATCAGTTATCTTCCAGTTTTGATATCTCATATGTTATTTTCATGTCTTGTTAATTCTATTGTGTTTTCGTATTGCCGTCGGTTTGTGTACTTGTTCCATTCCTGACTGGAAACCAATATTTTTCAGGTTTAGCCGCGATCACTCTTAGCACTGGGAAGACATGGGTATGCTGAGGCCGACCTAGAAATAGATAGCAGTTGTATCAATTCCATTAAATATAAAATCTTGTACTTTCTTTAATTATAAATGTTGTAAATGTTGTAACAAATTTAGAAATGTGAATGAGCAGCAAATATTGTATTTTGAGCATTTATTTCTTGCGGGCTTGACAGCGTTTTACTGCCGACTCTGCGGCGTAGGCTGGCTTGGACACGTCTCGTATCCGAAAAAGCGGGTGCGGGTCGTGACAAGTTTTTGTGGTGGCCCATGCAGGTCTATTTTCGCAAAAGATTGCGAACTCGTGATGGTACTTAAGTTAGTCGTACCAATGCGAGCCTGCGCCTAAGAAATGCTCATTCACAAATAGGATTAAAATGATTTAGGAGGACAACTAGGATAAGGGTCCCTTATTAAATTGACTAATCGGGTAGTTAAGATTGTTAGATAGGCCATGCAATTTAGAAGTATTAAATTCAGATAGCTTGCTAGATCCCTATAGACATACTATTGCTTTTGATGTAATGATATGATCCAACGTGGGTATACTACTCACTTGATTAGTTAGGCTTTTCCATAATTAAGGCTATAATCTCGATAACCTGTTCAGTTTTTTTTTGCTCTATCTAGATATAAATTTTATATCATAAATTGGAATTGCCTGTTTTAAATTCTATTTTGCTATAAGGAATTGGTTTATAATTCCTGATTCTGTTATTCCTGTATGAATCCCGAGTTAGATTTAATTCAAAGTTTTCCCTCAGCTATTTGATATATATATATATGAGGTAAATGTTAGGATGTTCTTATTTTTCTTATCGTCAGTTATTTCCCTCGGTCAACCTTTTACTTTAAGGATTGAGACTTACAGGCAGGTGTTTACGCTTTCTACCATAGTCAACTAAGTTGAATCCTTAGCAGCTCTTTGACATCCTTAGGAATATAGTAGGAGCAGTTTAACAACTGCGATGACTAGATAGCAGCGCACTGTCGCCAATTACCTGAGAGCGAAGAGTGTGGGTTCACTGCAGCCAGCAGCGCACTGGCGAGGCACAATCCACAGAATTGAAATCATCCCGAAGAACCATAGTCTATGGAACATTGCTAAAGCTATGTTCTCTATTGACCTCTTTTAGATCTTAGATACCCTTGTGCCAATATAGAGTAGAGTACCTGGTAGCATATCACCTCTGAATCACGGAACCAAGGGTTTCCACAGTCAGAGTATATGGGCGAGGCATAATCCTCGGTAAAATGACTTCAACCGTGAATACAAGTTTAGGATACTATAGAGGATAGGGACTGCCCTGTATGACCCTAAGACCCAAAGCCAAAACTAGTGAAAGTTCTGCCAGTTGAATAGCGTGTCTCCCAACCTGCTCTTCCGTGGTCCTTATGATCCATTGACGAGGTAATTGGCTGACACTAACAGGTTTACTTAGAATATAGAATTTAGGGTTCCATAACCCATTAGTCGACTAAGGCCAAATGGATAGAAGATAATAGGTTGACTGTAAAAACAATAACACCAGGTTAGGATTTGACTTTCTCAAAACACAAACTATTGTGCCTCCTTTCCAAAAATCTCGTCTATTTATATTTTGACTATCTTGACCAATGCTGCTATTACAGCCTAGTTTTACAAGCTTACTCTTTTATCGAGCTTGATTCGAGACATGTTTATTGGGGACGCCCGCTAACATATTATCTAATCAGAATCATTGTATTACGTTCTGATCAACCATGATGCATTTGGTTCACTCTTCATTTAATTACCCTACGTGGACTGAGATATAGAGATATCCAGGATCTCATCCGCAATTGCTTGACAATTCCTCTTGAATTATATATTCGCCTTTGAATCACATAATTGTATTCAGCGACATCTCTTGAACTCTTTATTGTTTTTGTCTTTCGCTGATTGGAAAGACGAAAACTCGTAATTGATAGATAGATACAGAGTATTCCCATGGCTATGATAGTTGTATACGCAAGTGTAGCTACCATCGGCCAGCCTGTGACTGGAACATTGCCTTGAGTTACTCGTCCTCTATGAGACCCTAAACCTACTATCCTAATCTTCTAGTCATTGGAGTCCGAAAATGATTAGGATCTTTCTCCTTGACCAAATGCCAACCTAGGAGACTACATATTCCCCAGAGACCAAATGTTGTGAGCCTCTAATCATTTGTTTGAAGCTTGCTTCAACTAGAACCCTTGTGACAATAGTCCGGCAGGTTTGACCCCAATAGAAATTTACGACTCAGTTGTTAGAAATCTTTTCATATGATGTGCCTTAGAGTTGGTTACCCCGTCGACAACTCATGTATTCTGTGGACGAGTAGGTCATTCTGTTTTATCGACCATGTGTCATTGCATACGCACTCATTTTTTATTTATTAAGGAATGACCCTTGACTTGACTTCTACCTACCGTATCCGTTATGCCGTGCCATATTCTTTATTAATAAGAGTCAAGGTACAATATCTGGACTTAGGAATCCTCTTAACCTCTTTATTCCTAAAACCATAGCCTAGCTTCTAAGGTGGGTAGACTATAAACTTTTAAAAAATTTAGGACGTACGAGGATTACCGATTGATTAGAACAATTCCTATTAGGATGATAAGTAGTGCCCCATAGACTCCTACTTTTTATTTAGATTATTTTGTGCCCCGACCGTGTCATTAATATTCGGAGCACGAGACAAGCTGTTATCCTCCAACAAATTTTATATGCAAGATCTAGACGAGTCCACCTTCATCTAGGTATATCATGTCCCACTCAAACCCGTCCCCTTGTACTCTATTTTTATGGTACGACTTTCAGGACAAAAGTAATAGCTAAAACCCTTACCATAGTACCGATATACTTCCCAACTTCCACTAGAGCCTCAACCTTGACTTAATTCATTCGACCCAATATATGGTTGTGATCAACTCGAAGCCCACTACACGCCTGCCACTAGTGTGCCACCCAATTGAGGCCTCATGTGCTACTTAAACACAAAAGTCTCGGAAGGCGCATTTTTGGGCTTCATGAACCTAGCGACCAACCTGACTGGCAACTAGCTCAATCCTTTGGGTAGAAACCTATTCTAGGATACCCTAATCTAGTAGGAATAGTTTTATCATTAGGATCTTGTCTAGCCCATATAGATTGAAACCCAATGTTCATCCAACCAACGACTGATGTCCAAATAGAGAACCCATTAAGATCACAATCTTGATTTCTCAAATTCAGTCCTATTTTGGAATGTTGTTTAGAACACCGAGAACGGAATTTTCGTATTGCATGGTTTGTAAGCCCCTCTAAGAAACAAGTGTTCGTCGATTTAGTAAATGACTGAACTAGAGTAACCCAATCTAACAAAGGGGTCAATGGTTCATAGACTTTCTTTTTATCTGCAACATTGGATACTCTCCACTCCTCTTGAAACTTCACAGTTACTCCCGATTATTCTGCCTTATCTTCATGTCCTCCCTACTTCGGAGCGACGAATAGTCATGCTTACTAGGATTTATCAATATTTCTTAGCCACTTGTGTAAATTTGTTGTTTGTTAAATTTTGGGTTGCTTGATAGATACGAGAGTATTATAGATACCATATACCTAGGTAATTGTTGGTAGAATTGTTATCAACTAGTTAGAAGATTATAAGATTTTACTTTCGAGGGAGTAGTGTGACCAAAGGTGGGTATAAATCCTCGAGGCTTCGTAGTTACAAAATGAGTAGGAGGAGGATATGAACTATTTTTTTGAGGAATTAAAATTAAGAAGATTGTGATAATAGTGAACTTATTCTTGTATTTTGTTTGAGTTTTTGGCATGTAGATAAGTTAGAATTTCGAGGACGAAATTATTTTAAGGTGGGTAGATTTGTAACTCCCCTTCCCGAAAATTTTGAAATATTCTATTTTTACTTATTTTAAATCAAATGGTGATTTTTTAGATTTTATAAATAATTAATTATTATATTTAATTGTTATAATTATCTTGTTATAATGTGATTTATGATTTATGCTTATATATATTATATATATGTGTGTATGTGCAGGTATATATATAAATATATATACTATATACGGGTACGTGTATGTAAATGTAAATATATATAATATGTGTGTATGTGTGTATGTGTGTATAAATGTATATAAATATATATATGTATGCATATTTGTAATTATAAATATATATAAACATAGTTATTAATAATGGAAAAAGAAATAGAAAAAAAGAAGTAGATATAAATACACAAAAGAAATATTGTAGATAATATTTTGGTATTATCTTTTGATTTTATTTGGAATTATTTATTAGGTTTTACCTTGTTAGTAAGGGTAATAGCTGATAAGAGAAATATATATATATATATATATATATATATATATATATATATATATATATATATATATATATATATATATATATATATAATTATGGATATAAATGTATATTGTTTATTATATCTATAGGTTTATATTTGTGAAGAAAGAAGTGTGAAATAAAACAAATACAGGAACCAAAGTTCCCCAACCGAGCCCAATTCATAGGCCCACAAGGCCACAATAGCTAAGCCATACCAGTTCACCATTTCTCGAACCCGAGAGCACCTCAGACCCGAGCGGCCCTAAGCCTCAGTTTGCAGCACGTATATTTATACGCGCAGAGAGAGAGGTCGGGAAGTTATTAAAACCCTAACCCGATTCCCGCACCTCCGTCGTGCCACCCGACCCTGGGCGACCGATCGCCGCCAACGCCGCCGTCGCGCACAGCCAGCGCCGCCGTCGTGCGCGGCCAAGGGTCGTCGGAGCGCGCGGACACAGCGCGCGCGCGTGAGACGGAGAACAGCAACGACATTAGAACACCCAACTTCGCGGTACATGTTCTTTGCGATCGCCTAATAAAATCTAATTCTGTAAAATCCTATGTGAAGCCCAGTTGACCCTTTTGAAACCATAGCAGATGGATTCCTAGTTAGACAACCAATCTGTCCCGAAAATTGATGTGAAAGTTGACAAAAATCTGTTTGAAAACAGAACGTATGACAGTCCATATACCCATGTTCGTACCTAGTTTCCAGGAAACCTGTTCAATATTTTTATAATCTAATTAAACAGTATTTTAGACAACCTATAGGGCTTCGATTCCTTTTTTGTAGAATCGGATTTCGTCGACTCAGCGTCGAGAAATCGAATCCCAAAGTTTGTCGAAAACCTGTTTTAAAATATTAAAAAATGCCTCGATACGATGTGCGTCCTGCCAATCCGGATGACGTGGTCGCGAACCGAAAGCATCGAAAGGTGCGTAACGGCTTCGTGGTCATGTGGGCTTTGACGGAATTCAAATTGGTCGCGTGTGCGCGACGAATTTGATACGTATCCGTCAAAATTCATCGTATTGACCTCCGTGCAAGTTTCTCAATTACTTCGTGCATGCTCGTCAGATCGAGATGAAACTTGCGCCAGCAGGACCGTATCATTTTTCTGGTCCTGTATGCCAAGTTTGGTCTGATTCTGAGACAGTTGATAAAATCAGTGTTTGTGGACCCCACGGTTCCACTCAACCGACGATTTTGTGCACGGCCCGCCAGAATTCAACTTTGGACATACGGTTGGGTTCGTATCGGAAAACCGGATCCGTAGACATATAGTTTGACGACTTTAGAGACCATTGACTCTGGCACGCTTTTCGGTGCAAAGCGGGTCCAACGACGGACATCGTTTTTGTTCGAAATTACCGTTTTGCCCCTGTGTCCAGAATTGGACTTAAGGACAGGTAATCCTAGCTAATTTGACTATTCTGAAAATGTTGGTACTGTTTATTTCAGCATTTGGAGACTTCTGCATGTGTTGATTGATTGTGGCTCAATGAGTGGTATGGTATTATTGGTTTCACCAGCTAAGGACCTCAGGCAAGTGCACTTTCTGATTGCTTTCGATTCATAGTAGTCTTTTCATTTCATGTCTATACATATATCTTGCTGCTTGTTGACACGCTCGTCACACGGAGTAGTCGGGAGAAGAAATATCTTAGTAGACATGTGGACTACCCATAACTATCCCCCGTATCTTTCGTGAATGATAGCAGCTGCACACGACACGTGCAGGGTACCGGATTTACCCCATAGCCGTTCACATGTCAAAAAGGATATTTCAAACCACCTAGATAGATGTTTTTTATTAGTTTTTCCTTGTTTTCTTCTTTATTGTGCTATGTCATCAGTTATCTTCCAGTTTTGATATCTCATATGTTATTTTCATGTCTTGTTAATTCTATTGTATTTTCGTATTGCCGTCGGTTTGTGTACTTGTTCCATTCCTGACTGGAAACCAACATTTTTCAGGTTTAGCCGCGATCACTCTTAGCATTGGGAAGACATGGGTATGCTGAGGCCGACCTAGAAATAGATAGCAGTTGTATTAATTCCATTAAATGTAAAATCTTGTACTTTCTTTAATTATAAATGTTGTAAATGTTGTAACAAATTTAGAAATGTGAATGAGCAGCAAATGTTGTATTTTGAGCATTTATTTCTTGCGGGCTTGACAGCGTTCTACCGTCGACTCTACGGCGTAGGCTGGCTTGGACACTTCTCGTATCCGAAAAAGCGGGTGCGGGTCGTGACACCTAGAAAAGGATGTATCGATACATCCGAAATTTGTACCGTTGGATGTTGATCCAATGGTTCGGATTGAATAATAGTGTAGAAACATCATTTAATGCTGATTTAGACTTTTGACCTGTTGGTAACTTGCTTTAGCAGGTCATTCTTCACTTTAATTTTTTCAATGAACACCCTAAAATAACTCATATTTACTCTCTCTTTCTTCCATCCAATTTAATATTTCATAATTTTTTTGTTTACAGGCCGTGGTGGTGGTGGTGTTGGTGGTGGTGGTGGAAAGAGAAACGGAGATGAAGAAGGAAATAAGAATCGGTCCGGATCGCGTCGAACATCGTCGAGCCCTCCTAGAACAACGAGGAGTACCAGCTGCACTGAGAAGAATCGGTCCGGTTCGCGTCGGACGTCGTCGAAACCCCTCGAATAAGAAGAAGTACTAGCAGCGCCGCTCTAATTTTACTGTCCATGCCATTGTCAGAAATCTTATTTTTCATCTAATAATTTAATATTTTGTTAATAAAGATACATGTCATAGTGGTGGTGGTGAACTGAGAAAACCTGCTTCTGAGGTCGGGCGGATCATCTGCTCATATATTTAAAAAAAAATCTATATTGATAGGACGAAATATTTTTTACTTTTCTAATGATAATATTTTCGAAGAGAATATTTTTTTTGGACGGTGAATGACCATTTTCTTTGCTTTTAACACGGAGAATGGCTATTCTCTTTGCTTTTAACACGGCAAATGGACGGAGAATGGCCATTATCTTTGCTTTTAACACGACGAATGGACGAAGAATGGCCGTTCTCTTTGCTTTTAACATAGAGAATGGTCATTCTCCGTTCCTTTAACACGGAGAATGGCCATTCTCCGTTCTTTGAAAATGGAGAATGGACACTCTCTGTGCTTTTAACATAGTATGGTACATTTAGGACTTGAAATGTTCAAGTATCTCATATTTTTTTCACCAAATATTTACAGTATTTTTAATATCATTTACCATAGTACATTCATTTAATATTAAATTATTTTTAAGAAAATCCAAATATCATTTTATCAGGCTTCCACTATATGGCTGCACAAAATTTCTTGCGAGTGTTTGAATATAATTAACCTACTATCAAAGAGAATTTTTCTTATATTACATTATGCATTACACTGGCATCGACTTCATACTGATGGCATCGATGTACTAATGGCAATAACAAAGGATGAACATGCAGGATTACAATTATGCTTCAGCAATAACAAGGGATGAACATGCAGGATTACAATTTTACTTCAGCAATAACAAGGGATGAACAGGCACTGGCATCGAATTCATACTGATGGCATCGATGTAATAATTTTTTACAGAAAGCAAAACACATTACAATCAAATAAAGTTTTAGTAATCCCAGGAATGCATCCGTAATGAGGCCACCTGTAAACCCTAGAAATGCACCCAGGACTCATGAAATCTGTGATGGGCATCTACAAATCAAAGGAATATACCAAAATATCAACATCATCTATGAAGGCCAACTGCCAACCAAATAAACGCTTCAACCAAAAAATCATAATCAAATTAAGTATACTTTATTCCAAGTCCAATAAACTGCATAATTCACGTTACAGTAATCTGCCCAATCCACGTTAGTAATTCAACATAGAACCTGCATAATTCACAATACAATAATCCAAATAAATATCAGACCTACTCTAAATTCAAGACCATATTACATTTTTAAACTAAATTATGAACTATGCACTTAGTACAAGCAAAAAGTTTAGTCATACAATATTTCAAACACAAAATTTAGTTTGACCGCCATGACCAACAAATATTCAGAACCATATTACAAGTCAAATATTACTTCCAAATTGAAATACAAGATTCAAAACTCAAAAGATGAATCTTCATAGCCATCTCCATCTTCTTCTTCTTGTTTTTTTTTCCTTCTTCTTCTTCTTTCTCAAAATATCCTTCACCTACACCTTGAGGGACGGATTAAGAAAAATTATAGTCAGTATGGACTCACTGTATATGTAGAAATGACATCCAGAAACATAAATAGAAGTATCAAAGTGATGGCTAGCATTAAAGTGTCAATGTGCACAGTGTGTATTTTTACATAAAAGTTTGGGCTAGCCCCATTTACCTTCTTCACGAGGGAAGGAAAATCTCATTCTTGGTTAGCAAATTCAACCTCTACCTGGTTAATCTTATCCAGAATCAATTTCTGGTTGTCGGATATATTCTTCATCTCTTTGAAGACATTCTCAAAGTTTGCAGCAACAAAATTGTATAGATCATCAACCCTGTCCTTAGTGTTTTTGATTCCATAAGTTGATGATTTTCCAGATGTTGATGGTTTGCTTGCAGCTGCTGTCCGTTTTCCAAATATTCGAGTGAAGGTTAGTTTTCTCATGGGGCCTTTGTTTTTAATATAAACATCCCCTGCTAAGCTTGTGACAGAATGTTTATTAGCCATCGAGCATACAAATCCTCCGAAAGGGAGAGCTGTCCTTGCAGTTGGTTTTCCCACGAGATGCATCATTCTACTAAACATGTAGGAACCTATATCCATCTTTTTTTTCTTCCCCATATAATAAAGAAATTTTACTCTCTCAGGATGGATGGAAAACTCATGTCCAGTAGGGTTGAGTGTTTGAGATACGTAGGCATGCAACAATTTATACAAAGTTTTTAATTGATCTTTGTATACATTTTGAGGGGTCTTGGCACCCATTGAAACACCTGTAATCTCATGAATTACATCCGTCATGGAAACATTATCAATATCTTTCATATCAAACTCAGGAACTGGATCAAATCCATAAAATTCGTTGATGACAGCAGCATTAACCCTAATCAGTTTCCCTCTCAGAAATACCAGTTGTTGATCCTCTTCTTTTTCTTTAATTTCAGTCGAAAGATTTGAGTAAAATTCTCTTACTATTGTTTGGGAGATTTTCTCAAGACAGGATTTGTTCAGTTTCTCCAATTGATAGAATTTCAATATATCTAGGAAAGCTTCGTCTTCGACATCATCCATCTTAATTGATCTTTCAGGCATAACAGCCTTTTTCTTGAAATATTTAATGTAAATCTTCTTAGATTTAGAGTCTTTAAATTTTTTTACCTCCTCTCCAGCCTGGGACTTATTTGATGATTGCTCTTCCTCTTCATTTTCCTCTTCTGATGAGGATTCAAAATCCTCAGAGTACGCTGATGACTCTGTATCCGTTGCCACCTTAGCCTTCGCTTGAGTACGCCTTCGATCTTCATAAGTTGAGTCTTCCGACGACTCTGTATCGACGATAGATTTTTCGGTCTTTGTCGAGCAATGAGTTTTTTTAGCCTTTTTTTGCACGTGGCTTGGCTGCGGCCTCCGTTTTCATCGTCGCTGTCGCCGCCGCTGCTTCCGCCGCTGTCCTTTCGGCCTCTGTCCTAGCGGCCATAATCTTGGTTTTCGTCGCCCTTGCAAGTTCTGCCCTTCGGGCCTGTATCGCATCCCTTTGTGGATTCTTTCCCTTCTGCGACGGTCGTTGTTTCTTCGGCGGCATTTTGATTAGAAGAGGGTTTGGGAGAAGGAAGAGGGTTTGAGAGAAGAAGAGGGAAAATTCGATCGCCTTATATGACCTTGGAAAGTAGAAAAAATTAGAATAGTTTTGAGTCTTAAATTAAATTTATTACTATTATTACTAGTATAAGACGGTCGAATTTATTACTATTAAATTTAAAAAACTACTTTCCAAAATTAAATTTATTACTATTATTACTAGTATATATCCATGTGAAATCACTACATAAACCTTTAGGATTTTGAGACCCTAATTTTAAAAACTACTTTCCAAAATTAAATTTATTACTATTATTAATAGTATATATCCACGTGTTCCGTATAAATTATTGAAAATTTTGGCAGAAAAAACATGGTGGAAACATGTTTATTTAAAAAAATTTGACAACATATTTAAGAATGTGAAGTTTAATCTCAATATTTCCATTTTTCGAATATTTGATTAAATTTTTGAAAATAAGAAGACTATGTACTTGAAAAGAGTAAAATTGAAACACTCAAAGTTGTCCTCTATTTTACTTTGTAATCATATTTAAGATGGATTTGACGGCAAGATTGACGCTGGCAGCATAATCAATTCTATGACGTAACAAGTCATTGATGCGGATATCGTCGCTGATATATGGATTTGACGTAACAAGATTTGTTAATTGAAAAATATATAAAGAGCAATGCTATAGTTATCAAATGGGTGTAAGTTGTAAGAAGGTTGTAAAAGTTTGATTATAGCCGAAACCAAATTGAGTTAACAAAATATTATATTTCATTAAATCCCAGCTTCGTCGCCGGAACATTCTCCGGCGAAGTATACAAGAGGAGGACAAAAAACTGTAAAAAACGAAAAAAAGAGGTCTAGCCCTCACTGGCCTCGCGGAGGATCTCCGCAAAGTCCTGCAGGGTGCGCACACCCGCCCTATAGTACAGGCAGCGAAACGCTTCCCTCTTCTCCAGAGAATCCCGTTCCTCCGGAGTAATCGGCAACAGGTCAAAGTTGGGCGCCGGATGAAGAGGTCGAGCGATGACCTCCAGTGACAACCCGCAGAAGGTCAGGAAGTCCGCAGCCGCTGCTAGCCAGTCATGGGCCGGAGGCGGCGCAGAGGGTGCTCCATGCGGAGAGGCTCGGCGACGACTGGAAGAAGACTCTGGAAATGGTTCCCAACCAGATGATCTTTTTGGAGCCATATTAAATGTACAACCTACTCAGATGAATGGGGACCCCTATGTATATATATACACGTACCTAACCGACTCTTCTTATTCCTTATTGGAAGTTGGGGATATTCAATTTCTTATTCCTTATTGGAAGTTAGGGATATAATGCTACAGTTACAACCAAATGCTTACAACACTCTTACAACCTTCACCCATTGCTGACATGTGGGCCATGGCCCACATGTCAGCAATGGGTGAAGGTTGTAAGAGTGTTGTAAGTATTTGGTAGTAGACTTAGCATTATTGATGTCTTATTCCAAGCTTAGTTGGTTGTGCTGTTTGGCTTTTACATGGAAGGCCTAGGTTCGAGTCTGGTGTTTGGGTTCTGTAGAATTTTTCTATTGTTAACATTTTTTGGGTGCTATTATATGCTTTTAACTTAGTATGGAACAATTTTTGGGACTGTTAATGGCCATTCTCCGTTCCTCTAACACGGAGAATGGTACATTTAGGACGGAGAATTGTATATTTAGGACGGCGAATGGTACATTTAGGACGGAGAATGGTAAATATAGGATGGAGAATGATACATGTAGGATGGAGAATGGTACATTTAGGACGGAGAATGGTACATTTAGGACGGAGAATGGTACATTTAGGACGGAGAATGGTACATTTAGGACGGAGGTAGGACGGAGAATGATATATGTAGGACGGAGAATGGTACATATAAGACGGAGAATGGCACATTTAGGACTGTTCTGTAGGGTTGTGAATTTTAAATAGTTTGGCTGTTTAGTTTTGTTTTGAATCTATATAAATTGGTTTTGAAGGATGGTGAAGATGAATTAGTTTGGCTGTATAAATAGATTTTAAAGGGTTGTGAAAAAAAAACCAATATTTTCGTATCGATCACCATTAATTATGGTGAATGGCACTAATACCACTAATATGAGTAGAATTTGCACCGCCAGAATTTATTTTGAATAAGGTAAAATCTGTGTTGGGAAATGGTAAAATCTCTTGGATATGATTACACTGAGATGTTGTATTAATGGTAAAATCTGTGTTGGAAAATGTCGAAATCTCAGAAGTGAGCCGTCTTAGGCGTCATTATATCACAGTCCATTTTATTTATAAAAATTAATCATGTAAAAAATTAGTATTGACAAAAGTAAAATTTTGTCAAAATGGAGAATCGAACTCATAAAAAATATCTTCTATGTAGACTAGTAAAAAATATAAAGAAATGCATGCATGCATGCTAATATTTTCACCATTCACCCCAGGAATGATTGATGATATCTAAATCATTATACATCTCGTATCCAGGTTCCCCTGGGACTGGGATTACGTCATCAAAGGGTTTTTTAAACATCTGTATTGAATAATAAATTTTCCAGAGTTCGTCGTCGAAGTGCACGTTGAAGCACCCACGTAAGTCGAGCATGCGAAGACCCTTGCAGTTGCATATGATAGATCGCAGCGTGTCTCCATTGAACATGCCGAATCCCATATGTAGGTGCTCGAGACGCGGCATCGAATCAGCCATGGCCTTTCCCTCCATCTCGTTTTTCGTGTCCAGCACGAACATGTTCCTGAGCATGAAATCTGGCGGGGGCATGTTCCTACTCAGCTTGACCAGACGGAGGTAATTCTTTTCGACGGAAAATATTCCAGTCGATGCGATATAGAGGCAGTAGCTAATGTCGAGTTCTTCCAGCACATGGAGAAACTCCAAGTGTCTCACGAAAGCTTCGTCACTCACGTCGCACTTCGGAATGCGCAGCACCCTTAGAAATTTCCCACTGTATTATAAAAATAGGAAAACATCAATAGAAGGCTGCTTCGTCGAGCTTGTACGCGGAGAAGGACCCTAGATATCCCCCACTGCGAGCCACGAGCTTCATTACGGTCAAACTAATCTCAGCGGTTTGCTGGGTCCTCCGGCACCACTATACCAAGTCGACGTTAGACCAATAGTCTAAGGGACCGTTGAGCGCCTTCCACCTCGAACGACAAACTGGGGCCACGTTGCACATTACCTCGTCCGTCGGCATCCCCGACAGTACCAGTATCATCGAGAGAATCTCGGTAGGGATGACGGCCCATCCGCTGCAGTTGATCTTGCTCCTCTCCATTGCGATTGTTCTTCTTCTTCTCTCCTTTGTTTTTCTCTAGTCGGATGGGTTCTCTTCTTTGGAAAAGGCTATTTAACCCCTTGTTTAGGGGGTGTAACCCGCTTGTGGAGGGGTATGACACGGTGACCGAACAAGGCACGAATCTATTGGGAAATAACGGTAATGCCACTGTATTATTATTAGCAATTAGTCGTTTGGGCTCCCAACATATTTGGGTGATGCCATCTCCCATTATGTGGCATCTGATATGGCAGATGACATAACAGCTGACATGGAAAATTTTAACCCTAAAAATTAATTACCCAATTTTTTTAATGTTAATGTTAATGTCAATATTAATATTAATGTTAATGTTAATGTTAATGCTAATGCTAATGTTAATGTTAATATTAATATTAATGTTAATATTAATGTTAATGTTAATATTAATTAATGTTATTTTAATATTAAATTATTTATTTACTATTAATGTTAATTTTAATATTAATTTTTTTGTTAAATTTTGCCATGTCAGCTGTCATGTTAGCAACCATGTCATATGCCACATAATGGAAGGTGGTATCACCCAAATTTTTTGGGAGCAAATAGCATTTTCGTAATATTAGTTTTAATTATATTGTAAACTTTAAATTAACAGAAAAGCCAATGTAGATTTAATATTAATGCTACTGTTAAATTTTTTCGATCATACCTCGATACTTACGATTGTCGACCGAGTTACCGTCTTCATCATTATCAAGTTTTCATCCGAATCATCGTCCTCGCTGGGGCGTGAGACCGCACAAGCCTGGAGTTGCGCTCGTGCAAGGCAAGATAACAGATTCACAATAGTGTTTATAGCTCAAATTGATAACATAAGCAGCGAAAGAAAAACATAGTATACAACAAGAATTCCTTTTATTGATAATGAACCGAAGGTTACAATGGCTCTGAATAGCCCAACTTAACATGCCAATTGGCTACAACGCTCATGATCTCTCTAGCTCACAAAGGAGTGCATTGTTCCATACATTATGCCTCTTTATAGCCAACAAGTAGTCTTCGGCTGAACATCTCCATGTCGTAAGTCCGAACGCCAATGTGGTAGCTCCTCTTGAACGCTAAGGACTCCATGCCTCGGCACGTCCAAGCCGAGCCCCGCCTCGAGCCGAATATATCATGAACTTGTCCACTACCGTGTCCCTGCGGCAGATACAGTTAGACATAATCTTAACATAAATATAGTGATCATGCTCATCTATGTCCCATTTCGCCTAGCCTGCAAGGTTAGAACTTTACATAAAAAATCATATCATTTCACTCAACCAACCAACCGTAAACTTAAACATATGCATAAGGGTGGCAGGCCCTGCGCCTGCACCTAGCGCTAATCTCAGTCCATCGGCCCTATCTATATGAAGGTCACGGTGTTTCGTACCGTAATGCATCTTTGGCATCCTTATGTGTAAGACTATGATCGCTTCGATACGGGTTGCTAGCCCAATATCCGAAGGATCCCAAACTTACTGATATCATAGCTTATCACAATACTGGACGGTCGCAACCCGTCCTAATGATGTGCACCATAAATACCATACATAATTCCCTCCTTTGAACAACTCGGTTGAATTAAGATGATGTGCACCATAAATACCATACATAAATACCAACACTGGATGGTCGCAACAATATCATAGCTTATTGAGTATATTATATTGTCATTGCTTGTCCTCCATTCGGAGTTGACCGTTCTCGACAGGTTTTGATATTATAACTGTTGTTAGATAGTAGAACTAGACAGCGTTCTACGTCGTTTCTGCGGTATAGGCTGGGACGCTGTCACGCACTCATGCCCTTACTCCGGGTGCGGGTCGTGACAGGGTGCGCGAGAAAGGAACAATGTCGCTACCGATTCGGATGGGACCGATAGGTCGGAATTGGTCGGGTCGATCGAACGGAAACGGTTGAATTAAGATCCATTCCACGTTATGGAATGGCTTCTCTGGAACCAAGTCCTATATTCAGCGGGTTGCAGGTGATCGCGTAGGCGACGTCAGCGCAGCCAACCAGTCGCTCGCTTGAAGCAAGTCTAAGGCGAGTGGCTGACCTCCTTCGCCTCGACCCTCTTCGACGTCACTGGCATCACAAGCCATCCTGGACCTATAGCTTTGTTAATCGGGGTCCTTTCAACGCAAGTAGCTAGCTCCGATGCAAGTCCCCGCTTAACCTGCGCTGAAACCTTATGCACGACTATACCCTGTTTTCTCCTAGGTCGAAACGGTCCCGTGGCCCCGGATTGCTGCTTGAGGAAACTACCGCCTTGTCGACAAGTTGTCTATAACCGTACGAAGACATATTTTCCTTTTAGTTATTAAGACATAGCCTACATTATCTTTGAAAACTCAATCCCTTTCCCATGTTTGTGCCCTTGCATTTATCTTTTCATTCGCAACAACATTATCGATTTACCTAGGAAGGGGGTCGAGAAGAGAAGGGTCAGCCACTCACCTTGAGTTTACTTCAGGCGAGAGAATAGATCTTAATTCAACCGTTCCCGTTCGATCGAGTCAATCGATCCTGACCTATCGGTCTCGATCGAATCGATAGCGACAATGTTCCTTTCTCGCGCACCCCGTAGATGGAGTACGGGGCACGATGTAGGGACGGGGCACTACAGCTATAGACTAAGATGTCGTCTATGAACACTATCACGAACTAATCCAAATAGTGCATGAAGATACGATTCATGGGGTCCATGAATACGGCTGGCATACTGGTCGCTCCAAATAGCATAACAAGAAAATCCTAATGTCCATACCTCGATCTGAATGATGTCTTCGGGATGACTTGCTCTCTGACTCGGATCTGATGGTACCCTCATGACCGTAAGTCAATATTCGAGAATACAGCCTCTCCCTTGAGCTGATCAAATAAGACATCAATGTACGATAATCAACACATAATCTTGACGTACCATCCTTCTTCTTCTTCACAAGAAGCATCGGTGCTTCCTAAGGCGATCCACTAGCACGAATGAATCCTTTGGTTCTTAGTTCTTCAATCATCTTGTACAAGATTTTCAACTTTGAAGGTGCCATCCTGTAGACTCTCTCTGATCCTGGTGCCGTCCCTGGAATCAAGTCGATGGTGAAAACTCTGCCTCACCGAAAAATAAAAAACTCTGTCTCACCGGGAATACCAAAAATAATCCTTCCAATATGGCAGTCTATTCTTGTGTATTGCTCCTTCAACCAATCCATTCCTAGGCCAAGGGACCGATTCGGTCCACCGCAAAAGGGTCGTCGTCTAACCCAGCTATAGTCCGTGATGGCTTGACATTGCCAGTGGCCTTCACACCCTTTCACTGCTTAACAAATGCACGTGACACGAGACGGTGCTTGCTATACTT
This sequence comes from Iris pallida, assembly GCA_029216955.1. Taxonomy (NCBI): domain Eukaryota; kingdom Viridiplantae; phylum Streptophyta; class Magnoliopsida; order Asparagales; family Iridaceae; genus Iris; species Iris pallida. Next base: position 3,580,119 of record JANAVB010041019.1, read on the forward strand.
CGATAGCCCAACAAAACTCTTTTCTAATGTGTTCGTGCAACGACTTGACAAGTAAGGACTACGTCAAGCCTTGCATCGAGGGAACGTGCAGTGCACGCGTTCAACTTGAACAATCAAGTTCTTTGGGTGCATAGACTTAAGCAAGAAGCAGTGAAATACGACTTAAACTACGGGACAAGCGAATGTTAATATTAATTGTAGTTCCAATTACATTTTAAATAAAAAAAGAATGCAATTTTAACTATAACTAGTTTGAAGTAAATGTTAAATCAAAAACTATTTTAAATTTTAGTATTAATATTAGTTTCAATAATATTGTACATTTTAAATTAACAGGAATGCCACGGTATTAGAAACCTAGCTAGCTGATGTCACGTTGCTCGGGGCTCGGTTAGTGTTCGTCTAAACTCGGACGTGCGAACTAGTTATTAGTAATGATAACCAAAAATTAAATTTTAAGTTTAAAATCTAGTCGAGCTCGATCCTTCCTCTTTATCCCATCTCCCACACTCTCTCTTTCTCTCTCTCTCTCTCTCGGGTTCTCTCTCACAGGTTGTGTTCCTTACACAACAGATCCCGTAGCATTAAATGCTCTGCATGCGTTATCCAACACAATTTAATAATAAGCACTGATACCATATCATTAGATGAGTAAAAGTTGTCTTGGAAGTTGTAAAAAATTACTTTGTATTGTCTTCTCAATACTTTTTTGCATTGGAGATGACTTTTTAAACTTATTGTCATTTGTGAATATAGCCGCCTATGCAAGATGTTGTCTTCTGTCTCATGCCACATAGGATACACAACACATAACAAGATAATAGGGTTTCGTAGCATTAAATGCTGCTACATACGTTATCCTACAGAAGAGGGCCACGTGGAGAATGTTGTTGCATGCTTCCTCATGCGTTATTAGCTACACAATTTAATAATACATGTACCCAGAAGACGAGAAAGTTGTGTTGTTGGAAGTTGTTTCCTTAAAATTATGCTTGCTCCTAGAATCACTCAAGATTTTTCATGAGCCATCAAAAGAGGGCCACGTGGCGGACTTACAAGAAAGACGAAAAGATTGTGTTGTTGCCTTGCTGGAAGTTGTTTCTTCCTGAATAATGCTTTTTGTACCTCCAAATTGCACTTTCAAACTGTCCATCCTTACGTGACAGCTGACGTGATATGTTGATCTGGCAGCTGACGTGGCAAATTTTTTTTTTAAATAAAACTAAAAATAAAAATTAACATTAAAGTTAATGTTAGCATTAACATTAACATTAATATTAATATTATCGTTAATAGTAACAATAATATTAATATTAATATTAACATTAACATTAATATTAACATAATTTAATATTAACATTAAATTAACATTCATATTAACGTTAAATTATTATGGAGAAAATTGGGTAGTTAACTTTTTGGATTAAAATTTGCCATGTCATCAGTCATATCAGATGACACACACTACTATTTAACATGCCACATCAGATGGGAGGGCTATATATTAGAGGGACAATTTGTAGGTACGAATATAGCATTACTCTTTCTTCTTGTATTGTTTCTTGTCCTTCGTTTCTTCTGCTGGTTTCTAACACACTCAATTTTCTTCAATGTCGACGTCACATGGAGAAACTGATCGTCGTATGGAAGATTTAGTCGATGAAGAAAGCTTCCTTTCAAGAGGACTGTCAGATGATTTGGATGATGAGCAAAGTTTGGAAGATGTTAACTTAGGAGACAGTAAAGAACAAGATGAAGAAAACAATGGAAGAATGCATCATAATGACGACGACGACATCAACGCAAACAACGAAATGTTATTTCGCATCACCCTTTCTAATGGATTTAAGAAATGCATTATATTTTTATATTTATTTCTCATGTTTATTTTGTTTTATTCTGTTCTTAGGGACGACGGTGAATCTCCATTGGATTTCGATGCAGCGACGATGAAAAAAATATTGCAGTCTGCCAACATTAACAAAGATCCAAAACATCTCTTAGAAGAAGATATTGTTGGCCTACAGTTCAACTCTATTGAAGAAGCAGAGACATTTTACCGGATATATTCAAAAGCATATGGTTTCAGTATTAGAAAGAACGAGGTAAAGAAAAACAAATCTGGGATGGTGATGGTCCGTAGTTGGTGTTGTTCGAATGCGGGATTCAGACACAAGAAATACAAGGAAGGTCCTAACAGGGTTCGTGAGCCAAGAAGTGAAAGCAGAAGTGGTTGTAAAGCAATTTTTCGTATTGGGTACACCGATAAAACAAAGATGTGGTTCGTCAAAAAATTTCATGTACATCACAACCATATCCTGGCGTATGATTATGAAACAGTTTTTTTTAGATCCCATCGTACGATATCACCCGCAGAGTTGGAAGAAATTAAGCTTATGAAGCAATCAGGGATGGGGACTGGACAGATATGGAATTTAATTGTCCAGAAGAAAGGTGGCTGGAATAAGGTTGGATGGACGAGAAAGGATTTATACAACGCTCTAGCTCAAGATAGTAGAGAACTAGACGATGTTCATGCTACTACAACACTTATATTTCTTCAATCTAAGGAGGGCAATGACCCAGATTTTTTCTACGCGTACAAGGTAGACGAAGATTCCAGATTAATCCATCTCTTTTGGGCTGACGGTGCATGTCGATTCGATTACGAATTATTTGGAGATTCGCTAGCATTCGATTCTACATATAAAACAAATAGAAGTCAAATGTCGTTGGTGGTTCTAGTGGGTACAAATAATCATGCGATGACTTGTGTGTTTGGGTTTGTAATGATCCATAATGAGACTGCAGAGACATATTCTTGGGTTCTAGAAAAATTCCTAGAGTGTATGAATGGCAAATTACTAGTGACAATTCTCACGGATGGTTGTAGATCTATGAATAAAGCAATTGAGGATTTAATGCCCAGCGTAGTTCATCGAACGTGCTCATGGCATATCCTAAACAATGCTACCAAACATGTACACCGAGAGGGTTTTCACAATAAACTGAGTCTTCTGATTAAAAGGTACATCGCACACTTGCTACTTTACTTTGAAGTATGTTGTTGTTACAATATCATAACTTTAGTTACTGTCCATGTTTTCTAAACAGGTACTATTCAGTCGAAGAATTTGAAAACCGTTGGCAGCAGATGCTAACAGATTATAATGTAGAGAACAATGAGTGGACCACTGCATTGTACAGAACGAGGGAGCGATGGGCGGACACATTCCTACGTGGAAATTATTTTGGCGGTTCTACTGCAACAAATAAATGTGAATCTATGAACGCATTTCTGAAAAGGTTTTTGAATTAGAAGCTGCCACTATGGAAGGCCCTTTAAAATTGTGACTATGGTTTGGCGGCCTTACATTACGGCCAGATGAGTAAGCATGTCACTGATAAACTCTCAACACCAGTTGTGAATCAAACTAGCATGGCCGTAATAGAAGGTAAATTTGCCGCAATTTACACTAAAACGGTGTTTATATATGTAAGAAAGGAAATCACACGTTCTGATGCATATACTGTTCTCCATCATCATATCATAAGAGAGGCAGAAGTTTGCACTGTCCAAAAGTATATGTCGCCAAACAGTGTCAACCGGAAGGTTACATTTGATCTGGCCGACAACATCATAAATTGTGAATGCTTGTGGATGGAGACCAAGGGGATTCCTTATAGTCATATTTTTCAGCAATGAAGAGATTGTAAATTGGAGATATTCCAAAGAACTTGATAAAATCTCGTTGGCTCAAGGATTGCAAAGAGAGTTATCTCTCCGGACCTGGCTCAGAAAGAAGATTCATCCACCCAGACAGTATTGAGAGCAGAAGGTATGGTGGTATTAATGAACAAGTTAATCTGTTTACATATTATTGTAAAAAATCAAGCAAAATTCAAGAGAGGGGAACGGAGTTGATGTCGTCTGTTCTGATGGAGTTGAAAGAAATGGTGACCGATATTGGTGAAGAAGAAAAAATGGTAGCTGATGCAGTTCATGGAGTGCATGAAGCTTTAAAAGAGACAAATCCGGTAGCAACAAAAGGAAGGCCTTCTCAAGGGAAATCAAGCCAGCCTACAGAAAGTCAGCCTATCCCGAAGTCTAGAATTTGTAGAGTTTGTAAAAAATTGGGTCACAATTTTCGTAATTGTAAAGTTCGAAAGCGAAATAGCGACAAAGAACAAATGAAATAAAATAAAACGTCGTTGACTTAAGACAATGTCTTTCTTATGTGGCAAGATGTCATTCACACGAGACAATTAGATAAAAATATGTTCTCCAATGCAAAAGTTTGAGAAGACAATTAGATAAAAATAGAGAATATCAAATTCCAAGTTCAAAACGGAGAATATCAAAAATGGAGAAAATATGTTCTCCGTGCAGTTCAAAACGAAGAATATCATTCTCCATTTCAAATGACACGGAGAATATCATTGTCCGTTTCAAATTAAAATGGAGAATGAACATTCTAATATGTTTTTAACACTGGGAATCTTATTCTCCGTTTCAAATTAAACGGAGAATACCGTTCTCCGTTCCAAATTAAACGGCGAATAGAATCCTCAATCGTTTTAATACTGGGAACGACATTCTTCGTGCAGTTCAAAACGGAGAATATAATTCTTCGTTACAAATGAAACGGAGAATATCATTCTCCGTTACAAATGAAACGGAGAATATCATTCTTTGTTTCAAATTAAAACAGAGAATGAACATTCTAATGTATTTTTAACACTGGGAATGCTATTCTCCGTGTAATTCAAAACGGAGAATGCTATTCTCCGTTTAATAAAACACGGAGAATGCTATTATGGTGTCGTGGTTACAACGCTAGACTTGTATTTAAGAGGTCATTGGTTCAAATCTTGACAATAACAAAATTTTGTTTTATTTGTACTTTTTTTGTAAGTTATGTATGGGGCCCATTTAAAAGGGAAAAAACTTTGATACAGTAGGGGGTATCAAAGTTTTGATACCCCCTATGTATGACATGTGGACCCTTCCTGCTTTATAAAATGTGTACACATATATATATACACATAAATTTTGAGAGGGCCCACATGTCATACATAGGGGGTATCAAAACTTTGATACCCCTACTGCATCAAAGTTTTGATACCCCCTATGTATGACATGTGGGCCCCTCCTGATTTGTAAAATGTGTAAACATATATATATACACATAAATTTTGAGATGGCCCACATGTCATACATAGGGGGTATCAAAACTTTGATACCCCCTACTGTATCAAAGTCTCTCATTTAAAAGTTAAGTAAAATTGAGGAAAAAAAACTTTGATACAGTAGGGGGTATCAAAGTTTTGATACCCCCTATGTATGACATGTGGGCCCCTCCTGCTTTGTAAAACGTGTAAACATATATATATACAAATTTTGAGATGGCCCACATGTCATACATAGGGGGTATCAAAACTTTGATACCCCCTACTGTATCAAAGTTTCTCTCATTGGAAAAAAACTTTGATACAGTAGGGGGTATCAAAGTTGGCAGAATTCGAAGGGGCAGATTCATTGGTATTAGTGGCATATAAATGGCAGTAGTTGGGAGAGTTTGTTCTAGTCTTACTTAGCTTTACTTGAGAAGGGGCAGATGCATTGATATTTATGGAAATTAATTGAATTGAATTCGAAGTGGCTGTCACTTGGCGCATGAGTCCGAGTTGTTCCATGCCTATAAATGGTAGTAGTGTAGGGAGAGCTTGTTCTCGTCGCACTTAGCTTTTCTTGTGGAGGTGGACTCTACCGATCCTCTGCCTTGGCAAGACGCTTTCCTCTTGGTTGTCGATCTCCTCGTTCGAAGAAGCTTTGGTGGTGAAGTCCTTCAGAAGACTGAGATGTGCCTGAGTTTGGATTTATTGCCAACCCACGCTCTGTCGAGGCGTCTGTACGTTGATTCGCTCGGACTATGCACGGTGTTCTTTTGCCGCAATGAGTTCCTTTGTTCGATGTGTTCCATTGGTCCGACGATGCACGGTGGTGAAGTCCTTCAGAAGACTGAGATGTGCCTGGGTTTGGATTTATTATCGTTCCATGCTCTGTCGAAGTGCCCGCACGTTGATTCGCGCGGACTATGCACGGTGTTCCTTTGCCGTAAGGAGTTCATTTCTTCGACGTGTTCCATTGGTCCGACGATGCACGACGAAGTAATTTGCCTCAAGGAATTCCTTTTCCTCAGGGCGTTCTGTTGCTCGGAAGAATGCAATATGAAGTGAATTCCTTTGCAGGTCCTTTGTCTCAAGGAAAGAGTCTTGCCAAGGTGGGGGATCGGTAGAGTGCATCTCCATGATGAAGAAGGATACCTTTGCACGGTGCTCTGCCTCAAGGAATTTCTTTGCCTCAGTGAGTTCCTTTGCTCGGACGATGCACGATGAAGTGACTTGCCTCAAGGAGTCATCCAACGGTTCCTATGCTCTGACGATGCAAGATGAAGTGACTTGCCTCAAGGAACCTTTGGATGTCATCCAACACTTTATTGTGCATCGTCAGAGCAATAGAACTCCTTGGCTCTGCAGAAGGCCACTTCGTACAGGTTCTTCCGATACTTCTCGAGATCCAAACATCTACCACGTGGACACGAACTGAAAGACGACGGAGAACAACACTCCTCCTTCACAGTCGAAGCTTTCAATTGAGAGCAAAGGACCTTGCAAAGGAATTCCTTGAGGCAGAGCACCTCGCAAAGGCATCCTTCTTCATCCTGGAGATTCACTCTACCGATCCCCCACCTTGGCAAGACTCTTTTCTGTTGGTTACTGGAAGAGCAGCAGGATTTTGGTTGAAGAAGCTTTGGTGGTGAAGTCCTTCAGAAGACTGAGATGTGCCTGGGTTTGGATTTATTGCCAACCCACACTCTGTCGAAGCGCTCGCACTTTGATTCACTCTGACTATGCACGGAGTTCCTTTGTTCATGGAGTTCCATTGCTCTGACTATGCACGAAGTTTCTTTGTTCAGGGAGTTCCATTGCTCTGACGATACACGATGAAGTGATTTGCCTCAAGGAATTCCTTTGCCTCAAGGAGTTTCATTGCTCTGTGATGCCCGCACGCAGCTCACTTTCAACTTTTTTCTTGATAGTAGGATTTTATGTAGTATTTCAGACTTTCATATTGTAAATGTAACTCAAAAAGTCAAACTTTTCGTAGTTTTCATAATATAAATGTAACTCAAAAATAATTTTATTATAAAAGACAGAGCAGAGCAGACATTATAAAAGACAGAAGTTCTCTTGAAATCTAATTCTTAGCCCATACCAACCTCATCATTGTAGTCTTCTTAGCCCATACCAACCTCGTCATATTCTCATCAAGCTCATCTTCATTCTCCTTTTCAAACTAAACGGAGAATAACATTCTCCGTTTCAAAAGACACGGAGAACATCATTCTCCGTTTTAAAAAAACGGAGAATGAACATTTTAATGTGTTTTACCACTGGGAATGTTATTCTCCGTTTCAAGAAAGACGGAGAATGTTATTATCCGTTCCGAAATAAATGGTGAATAAAATCCTCAAACGATTTAATTTAAACGGGAAAGTTATTCTCCGTTTCAAGATAAACGGAGAATATAATCCTCAAACTTTTCTTGGTTTTGACAATGTAAATGTAATTCAAAAATGATTTTATTATAAAAGCAGAGCTTATAAAAGACAGATGTTCCTTGCCCAATTACATAATTATATTGTTGTTTTACAATGTCATTGCTTGGTTCGTGTAACATATTTGCTTTTAAGCAACTTCTTAGCCCATACCAACCTCATCTTTGTAATCTTCTGGTGAGTTTCATCGTCATTTCCTCCCGGTATTTCGAAGGAAGTAGTCGTCAACATATTCATATAATACGCCGTGTACAAGAGGCAGTTGGGTGCCAGTTGTTGTGGGCAATTTGGAGAACAATTCAGCACTTTGCTCTCATACTCCATCTTCGCCGGGCATCTCTCCCTCATCCTATCAACTTTTCTCCTGACGATAGGCTCTAAGGTGTTCTTCATTAATTCTGCATCCACCTTGCACTTTTCGTACGTGTTTTGCCTCAAGGAGTTGTAGTGTGTCCATTCGTAGGAGATAAAGTTGAATGTGAGCAGAGTATAGTGTTTCATGGATGAATTAAAGAGGGGATGAATAGCAACTCTATGTCGTCCTCTAAACCCATGATGAAGTCTACTACATCTGTTTGGATGTCTTGAAGGGCGCCGGCTTTTGCTTCTGGTTTATTGGCACGTTCAACGATGGTCTGTTTCCCAAAAACAAAATACAATATCATGAGTAATTTTTTTCTGTCATTTTTCATCGGTGTACACATGAATATAGATTTTTCTGTTTGAATTCTTACCAATGTGTGGGCCATCATGAATGCAGACCACTTATGTGATTGGGGTGCCGGCTTTTGCTTCTGGATCAATGGCACGTCCATTGAACTAGACGGGGGACACCTTCTTTTAATGGCTTGAATTTCTCTCAGCTTCCTTATTATTAGGTTCAGTATGCCAGCCTCCATGTCTTCATAGTTGAGTATGTCTTGCAGGTCTATTGCCGACAGCTCGATTGTGACTCCATTTTCACCCTCTTCCGGCGAAAATAAGTATACAATATCACTGCACATAAATTTAGTTTAGATTAAATTAATAAAGATAGATTCTCATTACATAATTGTGAACAAATTCTAGAAAAAACAAAAGAAAAAAAGGGTTCTGATACATACTCTGGATACTTCTTTTTGGGAATTACGATGTCGATGTATTGCTTCTTCAGCTCTTCATCCGCATGTTTCCATAGTAAGAGTTCATCGCATTCCCTTAGTTTGACACGGTTCTTCTTTAATTCAGCCATTTTGGCGTCTCCTCTGGATTTCGGAGCGGCATTAATCTTCCGCTTTTTATTAGCCTCTCCAACTGTATTCTTTTTCAAGGGAGTAACATCTTCAACGCCTAATGGCGCTGATGGTTTTCTGAACCTCTTTCCCCCCGATCCTCTTCTTCTTTTGGCTTCTTTTGGAGCAGCAAGTTCAGCAGTTGCTTCAATCTCCTGACGCTGTAATGCTACAACCATGGCTTCGAGATTAACAATTTTCCCATCCTTTTCAGTGGCTTTAATATTAAACGATTCAACTTTATTTTGAACCTCCATTTTCTCCTCAACGAGCCTTTTATTTGTTTCTCTGAGTTGCTCGGTTGTTCGCTCTGAAATAAAACAAACAACAATGAAATGTATGATGTGAATCTAACACGAAGAACGACATTCTCCGTGTAATATAATACGGAGAATAGAAATTTAAAATATAAAAGATTTTACCTTGTGCATGTACCTCTGCAATAAGAACAGAATTCTGCTTTCTCAAATTCTCCAGTTCATGCACAGAGCCCTCCATCACAACGTTGACTGCACGTTGTTGCGCTTCTTCTGCCTCGAGCTCTTTCAGCTTTTCTTTGAGTATGGCATTCTCAAGGTTGGCTGCACGTAACTGCGCTCCTTGTGCCTCCATCTCTTTTAACTTTTCTTTGAGTTCTTCATTCTGCGCAAGAATATCAGAATGATGTCTTCTCAAATCCTCCAGTTCATGCACAGACACCTCCATCACAACGTTGACTGCACGTTGTTGCGCTTCTTCTGCCTCGAGCTCTTTCAGCTTTTCTTTGAGTAGGGCATGCTCAAGGTTGGCTGTACGTAACTGCGCTCCTTGTGCCTCCATCTTTTTTAACTGTTCTTTGAGTTCTTCTTTCTGCACAAGAATATCAGAATGATGTCTTCTCAAATCCTCCAATTCTTTTGCTGAGTCATCCATCACAGCGCCCATCTCATGATGCTGTGGTATCCGTTGTTCATCAAAATTATCCCCACCTGCTTCTTGGTATTCTTCCTTGTAGTGCTCCGTCCCTACATCGTGTCCCGTACTTGTCCACGGGGTGCACGAAAAAGGAACACTGTTGCTATCGATTCGGTCGGGACCGATAGGTCGGGATCGACCGAGTCGATCGAACGGGAACGGTTGAATTAAGATCCATTCCTCGTTATGGAATGTCTTCTTCGGAACCAAGTTCCATATTCAGCGGGTTGCACCTCGAGGATTGACTCTGCGGCTAAGTCGGGAGAGACCTCCCATTGCTCTGCTTTTCACGTCGCTTGTGTTGGTTTTGGCTTTGTTTTCTGAATGTGTTTTCGTGAATGTTTTCGATGGTTTTCATGGCTTGTATTTCGAACTCGCATTTCCTATCGAACTCCTTGAATAATGCAGTGTTCTAATCGGTTGCTTGTACGATTTCAGGTAATCGCGTAGGCGACGTCTAGTACGACCAACAAGTTCTCTCGCCGAAGTAAACTCAAGGTGAGTGGCTGACCCTTCTCTTTTCGACCCCCTTCTTAGACAAAGTCGATAGTGTTGTTGCGAATGAAAAGATAAATGCCAGTGCACAAACACGAATGAATGAGCAAGTTCTCAAAAGAAAAGGTAGGCTATGTCTTAACAACTAAAAATAAGTCTTTGCACGGTCATGGACAACTTGTCGACAAGGTAAGCATTTTTCCGTACGGCAACCCGAGGCCACGGGACCGTTGTGGGCAAAGGAAAACAAATAATTAGCTGTGCTGGGCACGGGTTAGGCGAGGACTTGCAGCGGGGCTCGCTACTCACGCTGAAAGGACCCCGTCTAACAAAAGCTAGAGGAGTCCACGATGGCTCTGGGAGCCAGTGACCAACCACACGAAATATTGCACTTGGTATGAAAATGATAACAATTGACAGGGAAGAACATGGTAAGTTTCATAAGGCGCAGCGGTCCGTCGTAGGTAAGTTCAACGTAAATTTTATTATGCTTGTCATATGCTTGTTTGAATCCATTAGGATGGTTAGAAACATTCATACTCTAAGTCATATAAACTCTTCAACCAAATGAGAGCTTGGAACTTAAATAGCCACGCACCAGTACAAAGTGTAATGTACTGATCCTCGCTCTCCATGCAGGTACCCCAAACTACGAAGGACGTGTCGCTTAAAATCTCAAGACGGCATGGACACTTTTGAAGCCTCGTCCGTGAGAAGGCTTGTTTCTGAATTCCTTTTGAAGACTCCGCATTCAGTACAAAAGAAGACCAATGGCGGCTCGGCTTCCCTCGATCGCAGGTGGAAAGTGTAACTATTTTGCTTGTAAAAAGGGATGTAATGTATGGAACGACTATCTCATCGGCGTTCATTTTGTAAGTCAAGTCATGTTGTAGCTCGCACGGCAATGAATGTAATAATGTCAATGTAAATGAAGTTTTATTATCAATGAAAAAGTCTACTTCTATTTCAAATGTGTCAATCAATTTCTCTGCGTACTCTAACTTGATGTTGTGTTTCGGATGACCTTATGACTACGCCTTGTGCGATCGCAACTTAGGTTCGCACGGCATCACGCCCGGGAGACGACTATCGATTCTACGGAATCGGGGCGTGACATAATGGTATCAGAGCACGGCTTTACATTCTTTGACCTCGCATCGATGAGATAAGTTATTCCATACAATGAGTCTGTAATATTTTATGACTGATACGTTTGCCTTCGTATCGCAGAAGTGATAGAACCCACGGCCGAGCGAGAGCAGAGCGCTTCTAGCGGCTCTAGTAGTTCGCATCGTTCGCGGGGCGGACCTTCTAACGATACCATCGAAAGGATGCTGCGCATGATGGAGGCGCAGCAGAACCAGTCCGAGAACCGACATCAATAGACGGAGGAACGACAGGCCCAGTTCGAAGCTCGCTTCGAAGCTCGTTTCGACGCACATGCCAAACTTCAACAAAAGCAGTTGGATATCCTGCAGCAGATCGTCCAAACAATGGCGGCCAACGAAAATTCTGCGACTGCACCTACCATCACCGTACCTGCTGCCACCGTGCCGACGATCCAACCCATTGAAGTCGATACGGAGGATCCCGAGCGTCAACCAGCGGCACCGAAAATGTACAACTTTGAAGTGTCAGAATTCAAGAAGGCGTGCCACACTTCCTTCAGCGGTACCGAAGGCCCTTCCATAGCGATCTACTGGTTGGAAGAGCTGGAAGATCACTTCGAGCTTCTCGGCATTGAAGAGTCGAAGCAAGTCGCCTCCGCACAACTTCAACTACGGTTGAACGCACACGACTGGTGGACCGTCCGCAAGCGAGCAATCCGACCGGACAACACCACCACGCCGATCTCTTGGGCCACGTTCCACAAAGCTTTTGAAGTCCAGTACCTTCCGTCAGCCGTTCATCAAGCGAAGGAAAATGAATTCATGCAGTTGAAGCAAGGGAGCTGGACAGTGGAACAGTAAATCGCAGAATTCAACAAGTTGTCTAAGTTTTCTAGTCAGTTTCTGCCTACTGAAGAGTGCCGTGTGCGACGGTTCGAAGTGGGTCTGCGACACTCTATCGGTGCGCATGTCGGGGTCCCGGAGTACAAGACCGTGGACGAGGCTCTGAATCACGCTCTCCGCCTTGAGAACCTGCATCCTTCCGGTGCTGACGACGTTGTGCGCCACTCCAATCACAAACATCCTAGCTATACGGGAGGCAACAACGACGCGTCAAAGCATCCAAATAACGGTGGCTACAAGGGTGAGAAAACGATACCTAAGTGCACCAATTGCGGGCGAGTCGGACACCATGCCAGCAACTGCTTTTCCCGCAATATTGAATCTTTTGCTCGCAGACAGATGGGTCACAGGGCCCAAAATTGTCCAAGCTTTCGTCAGACTCGTAACGCCCTGCCACAACAACACCGTCAAGAGAATCGAGTACAGGCGCCTCGACCTCCTCTGCCCACTCAATCCGTACCGCAAAATGGCCGAGACCGTCGCCCCAACACTCAGGGCCGCGTGTACGCTATGACTCGAGACGAAGTACTGGCATCAGATACAGTAGTGTCAGGTATACTAAAATTAAATAATGTGCCTGCTCGTGTATTATTTGATTCAGGCGCTTCGCATAGTTTTATATCGACGGACTTTACCGTCGAGCACAAATTTTCTGTAATATTATTAGATCTCGACCTTAGCGTAAGCACACCTTCGGGCACACCAATTCTTACGAACTTAGCTTACGTCGGCAGGATTATCTGTATCGGCGGTCAAAAGATCGGTCTGGATGTGATAGTTCTAGACATGAAGGACTTTGACATCATTCTGGGAATGGATTGGCTCGGGCCGTGCAACGCAACCATAGACTACATCGAAAAGAAGGTCACATTCCGCATGCCTGGAGTGCCTGAATTTTGCTACTCGTGTGGTGAGGCGTCGCCGACCTGCATGGTGATCTCCGTAATATCTGCTCGACGGATGCTGCATTCCGGGTGCGAAGGCTATCTAGCTTCCGTTCGAGACATGCGACAGGATGGTGCAAACGTGGGTCAGACCGACGTTGTGGCAGAATTCCTAGACGTGTTCCCGGATGAGCTACTCGGCATGCCGCCCGATCAAGAAATAGAGTTCACCATCGACACATTTCCCGACATCCGGCCGGTCTCGAAAGCCTCTTACAGAATGGCCCCTGCAGAATTGAAGGAATTGAAGGCACAACTTCTGGAATTACTTGATAGAGGGTTTATCCGTCCGAGTGTCTCGCCGTGGGGTGCGCCCGTGCTATTCGTGAAGAAGAAGGATGGATAGATGCGATTCTGCATCGACTATCAGGAATTGAATAAAGCCACCGTCCGGAACAAATACCCCCTGCCCCGCATCGACGGCTTGTTCGACCAGCTCTAAGGTGCAACGGTGTTTTCGAAGATTGATCTGCGATCGGGTTATCACCAACTCAAGGTCAAGCCAGATGACGTACCGAAGTCCGCCTTCCATACTCGTTACGGCCACTATAAGTTCTTGGTAATGCCGTTCGGTCTGACAAACGCCCATGCCGTCTTCATGGATCTAATGAATCAGGTGTTCCGTCCGTTCGTTGACAAATTCGTAGTAGTCTTCATCGACGACATCCTCGTCTACTCGAAGGATCGAGCGCAACATGCAGAGCATCTGCGGACGGTCCTCCAAACCCTTCGAGAGAATCAGTTGTACGCGAAGATGAGCAAGTGTGAGTTCTGGCTGAACAGCGTCTCATTCCTTGGGCACATCATCTCCGCCGCAGGCATCGCAGTCGATCCGAAGAAAGTCGAGGCAGTTACTGATTGGAAACGACCCGCATCAGTTAGCAAAATTCGAAGCTTCCTAGGCTTGGCGGGATACTACCGACGCTTCGTGAAGGACTTCGCGAAGATCGCATCACTGTTGACTCGCCTCACCCAGAAAGGAGTCGCATTCAAGTGGTCAGACGACTGTGAAGCTTCCTTCCAGGAGCTCAAACAACGGCTCGTTTCGGTCCCGATACTTGCTCTTCCTGAAGGGACAGAGGGATTTTAAATCTTCAACGATGCTTCTGGCCAGGGCTTGGGGTGTGTGCTCATGCAGCGGGATAAGGTGATATCTTTTGCTTCCCGGCAGTTGAAGCCGTACGAGAAGAACTACCCCACGCACGACCTAGAACTAGCGGCAATTGTGTTCGCGTTGAAGCTGTGGCGTCACTATCTCTATGGCGTGGCGTGCAGGATTTTTACGGACCACAAAAGCCTCAAGTATTTCTTCACCCAGAAAGAATTAAATTTGCGGCAGAGGCGATGGCTCGAGCTGATCAAAGACTATGACTTATCAATCGACTACACGCCGGGCAAGGGAAATGTGGTAGCGGATGCGCTGAGCCGGAAGTACTTAGCTTCGTTATGTATCAACGATCGACTGCTGCGTGACTTGGAAGGAATGGGCATCGAGCTCCGAGTTCGTTTCAGAGACGTAAAACTGGCACAACTGCGGGTGGAACCGAGCCTACTTTAGAGGATCAAGTCTGCACAGAAGGACGACCCCCTACCTGGAGAAGATGCGGAAGCTGATATCGACAGGAAAAGCGTCCGACTTTGCAGAAGACGAGTCGGGAGTGTTGCGCGTAAAGGGACGGCTATGCGTACCGGACGACGCAGAACTTAGAAAGGAGATAATGTCGGAGGCGCATTATGCAAAATATTTCTTGCATCCTGGTAGCACCAAGATGTATAAGGACCTCCGCGTTGTCTTTTGGTGGCACGGCATGAAGAGGGACGTAGCGCTCTTTGTGTCAAAATGTATGGCCTGTCAGCAAGTCAAAGCCGAGCACCAGCGACCGGGCGGGAAGATGCAGAACCTCGCCATTCCAGAGTGAAAATGGGATCACATCACTATAGACTTCGTTGTTGGCTTGCCGAGGATGCCACGAGAAAACGACGTCGTCTGGGTCATCGTCGATCGACTAACCAAGTCAGCGCACTTTATCGCCATCAAAGTTACTTGGAGCGTCGACCGCCTTGCTCAGATATACCTTGATGAAATAGTTCGGCTGCACGGGGTCCCAGTTTCTATCGTCTCTGATCGGGATGGACGGATCGTAGCACATTTCTGGAGTAGTCTTCATTCAGCACTGGGGACCAAGTTGAAGTTCAGCTCAGCTTATCATCCTCAGACTGACGGCCAAACAGAGCGGGTGAACCAAATTCTCGAAGACATGTTACGACTCTGTGCGATCGACTTGAAGTCAAGTTGGGACGTCCATCTACCACTGGCCAAGTTTGCATACAACAACAGCTATCAGCCCAGCATCCAAATGGCGCCATATGAAGCTTTGTACGGCCGGAAGTGCAGATCGTCCATTTGCTAGGATGAAGTCGGGGAACGGCAGATACTTGGTCCGAAGCTGGTGGAGCAGACCATGCTGAAGGTCAAGTTAATACGAGAGAGATTGAAGATAGCACAAAGCCGACAGAAAAGCTATGCCGACACGTACCGACGCTCCCTCGAGTTCTCGGAAGGCGACCATATATTCTTGAAAGTCATGCCCATGCGGGGAGTTTCCAGGTTCGGTACGAAGGGGAAATTGAGCCCAAGATTTGTTGGCCCGTTCGAAATATTAAAGCGAGTCGTCCCGGTAGCTTACCAAATCGCCTTGCCGCCTGCATTGTCAGAGGTACATGACGTCTTTCATGTATCACAATTGCGGAAGTACGTGCATGATCCGAGTCATGTTGTGGATTTGGGTAAGTTGGACCTGAAGGCGGACATATCATATGTCGAAGAGCCGGTACAAATCTTGGAGCGCAAGGATAAACTTCTCCGCAACCGTGCTATTCCTCTCGTCCGCGTCCTCTGGTGGAACCACTCAGTCGAAGAGTCGACGTGGGAGCTTGAGTCAGAAATGAAGGAAAAGTTTCCTTCATTGTTCTCGTAGAGGTAGGTTCTATTTTAAGTTTCGAGGACGAAACTTTTTTTTAGTTGGTTATGGTGTAGTGCCCCGTCCCTACATCGTGCCCCGTACTTGTCCACGGGGTGCGCGAGAAAGGAAAACTGTTGCTATCGATTCGGTCGGGACCGATAGGTCGGGATCGACCGAGTCGATCGAACGAAAACGGTTGAATTAAGATCCATTCCTCCTTGTGGAATGTCTTCTTCGGAACCAAGTCCCATATTCAGTGGGTTGCGCCTCGAGGATTGACTCTGCGGCTGAGTCGGGAGAGACCTCCCGTTGCTCTGCTTTTTACGCCGCTTGCGTTAGTTTTGGCTTTGTTTTCTGAATACGTTTTCGTGAATATTTTTGATGGTTTTCATGGATTGTATTTCGAACTCACATTTCCTATCGAACTCCTTGAATAATGCAGTATTCTAATCGGTTGCTTGTGCAATTTTAGGTAATCGCGTAGGCGACATCTAGCGCGACCAACAAGTTCTCTCGTCGAAGTAAACTCAAGGTGAGTGGCTGACCCTTCTCTTCTCGACCCCCTTCTTAGGCAAAGTCGATAGTGTTGTTGCGAATGAAAAGATAAATGCAAGTGCATGAACACGAATGAATGAGCAAGTTCTTAAAAAAAAGGTAGGCTATGTCTTAACAACTAAAAACAAGTCTTTACACGATCATGGACAACTTGTCGACAAGGTGAGCGTTTCCCCGTACGGCAATCCGAGGCCACGGGACTGTTGCGGGCAAAGGGAAACAAATAATTAGTTGTGCTGGGCACGGATTAGGCGAGGACTTGCAGCGGGGCTCGCTACTCACGCTGAAAGGACCCCGTCTAACAAAAGCTAGAGGAGTCCACGATGGCTCTGGGAGCCAGTGACCAACCACACGAAATATTGCACATGGTATGAAAATGATAACAATTGACCGGGAAGAACATGGTAAGTTTCATAAGGCGCGGCACGGTCCGCCGCGGGTAAGTTCAACGTAAATTTTATTATGCTTGTCATATGCTTGTTTGAATCCATTAGGATGGTTAGAAACATTCATACTCTAAGTCATATAAATTCTTCAACCAAATGAGAGCTTGGAACTTAAATAGCCACGCACTAGTACAAAGTGTAATGTACTGATCCTCGCTCTCCACGCAGGTACCCCAAACTACGAAGGGCGTGCCGCTAAAAATCTCAAGGCGGCGTGGACACTTTTGAAGCCTCATCCGTGAGAAGTCTTGTTTCTGAATTTCTTTTGAAGACTCCGCATTCAGTACAAAAGAAGACCAATGGCGGCTCGGCTTCCCTCGATCGCAGGTGGAAAGTGTAACTATTTTGCTTGTAAAAAGGGATGTAATGTATGGAACGACTATCTCATCGGCGTTCGTTTTGTAAGTCGAGTTATGTTGTAGCTCGTGCGGCAATGAATGTAATGATGTCAATGTAAATGAAGTTTTATTATCAATAAAAAAGTCTACTTCTATTTTAAATGTGTCAATCAATTTTTCTGCGTACTCTAACTTGATATTGTGTTTCGGATGACCTTATGACTACGCCTTGTGCGATCGCAACTTAGGTTCGTACGGCATCACGCCCGGGGGACGACTATCGATTCTATGGGATCGGGGTGTGACATTCCTCTCCCTCTTTTTCAACTTCTTCTATAGGTGGCTCATCTTCTTTTTGCCCTTCTTCTTCCCCAACAGGTATAACCAGATCTTCCAATATCATCTTCGATCTCATTTTGTTGTGATATTCGGCCTTGAGGAAGTTTGAGATTTCGTACCCATTCCAAGTAAAAAATCTTGGGTAATCAGGAATTGGGACAAACTTCCTTTCCACAAATTTACTATGTTCTGCAAACCAATAGAGGAAGTATATTGTACAACCTTCCAATTTGTGGAAAGCCATTGAGTAATCCCCTGATCAGTTTTGCTTCTACCCCTCTTTATGCTATCCATTACATATGTCAGGATTAACCTTGGCCAACATATATTGTTGATGACGTCCACACTGTCTACCAAGGCCAAGAATCTGTACGGCAAATTTGAACCGCCAGACTTTGTGATGAATACTGTTTGGCACAAGTGGAAGATTATTAGCTTGGCCAAATCATCTGGATTAACAGCGTTATCTCCGCCACGAAGCCGTCGTAACAATTCAAAGAACTTGTCTCTCACTTCCTTATTCGTGACTTCTGAGTGTTTGCCCTTAGTATTAGCCAACAATCTTGTGAAGTGATCTCTACACAGGCTCAATGATGCTGGTGGTGTAGGCTGCTGTTATTTTTCTTTTATCAATCTTCTGTAAGAAATATCATCATCGCTTTCTTCATTCAGCGGTAGACCGAATATGACTGCCATATCGTCGACGCTTGGCACGATTTTAACAGTGGTGCTCAATTCAAAGCACCCGACGCCATCTTCTTCTTCTGTGTAACTTGCAATTAAATTCTCAAGCCCTTCCGTTACCTTGGCCACTTCGGAGACGTGGACTCTGTTTTGGTAGAAAATCTCGACAAAATTCCAGAAATCGGTATTCTTCAAGAAACCAATAACTGGCTCAGGTAAACGGCCAACATCTTGATTGACCTCCTCCATAAGATTTAGCATTGGCTTGAAGGTAGAACGGAAAAGTCTTGAATCCTTATTCCTGACAGATTTTTTTCTACAAAAAAAAAATTAGGTCGGAGAATGGCCATTCTTATGGGTTTTAACACTGGGAACGGCATTCTCCGTGTATACTAACACGGAGAATGTCATTCTCCGTTTCAAATGACACGGAGAGTGTCATTCTCTGTTTAAAGAGAATGTCATTCTCCGTTTCAAATGACACGGAGAGTGTCATTCTCTGTTTAAAATAAAACGGAGAATGAACATTCTAATGTATTTTAACACGGGGAATGTTATTCTCCGTTTCAAGTTAGACGGAGAATGCCATTCTCCGTTCCAAATTAAACGACGAATAGAATTTAACATTCAAATTCATTTTATGACGGAGAATGTCATTTTCCTTGTAATATATACAGAATTTGCGAACATAAAATCAAAGTTATACCTTTTGTTTGCACTTCTTCTTGCACTTCTTTTTGTTTAGCAACTTTTTCCTTTTTCTTTTGTACAACTTTCTTAGAATAGGGTTTCGGTTGTTCTCCGTCTATCGCTTTTGGATTTTCTGTAACTGGTGAATCTTCTCTAATTGGTGATGCTGCCGGTGATGATTCTGTCGCTGATGCCGACATGGTGTGAATATTACGAATGGGGAGGAAGGTTTGAAGATTTTGGAGGAGAATGACCTAGGTTTGAGTACAGAGTGGGGTATGGAAGAAGAGGAAGAATCGAAATGGTTTTCTTTTTTTTGTAATAAAAGGGTTCGGGGGTGTTTTGAATTAATTAGAAGGGCATAAATGTCATTTGATGGAAGGACAAAAGACTCCTTTCTGCTTAATTATATTAATTTGAAGGGCAAAAATGATTCTGCTTAATCAAAAAGAATCGAAGTCGTTTGGCAAAAATGTCATTATAACTCAACAAAACAAATGAACATAATACATTAGGGGTTTCCATACATTAGATATAAAAGAAGAAGAAAAAAAAAATCATCGTCTTCCATATTCAATCATTTCAGATTGGACTTCTTTTAGCTCTTCATTGTGCTCTGAAGTTGTAATCCATTCAGCAGCTTTGTGCCTTTCCATTCCTGCATCAAACTGCATATAACAAACATAACATCAAAAATATTGCTCTAAAAAGTTGAAGTTTTTGATGACATATTTTTAGACTTACATTGCGAGAACGGTAGTCTAGACTACATCGGTCTTTCATGAATGCAATTACAAAAATCCCACAATCAACAGAATTGCCTTGGCGGGGAACATAAGAAGGACATTTTATTGCAAAAGTAGAAAAGCTGAACCTAGCATCTCTCAACTTCAAAATCTCTTCTTCGAGAAAGAGATCCAAATTTGAAAACTACAATTACCAGAATACAATATATATTAGTATACCGCGTATCTTGTACCCAATTCATAAAAATTGATGAATATGAGCTTACTATTTCTTTTATGACTGTTTTGTTTTGAATCGGATCATCTTTAGATGCAAGTGAGTCCCAAATTTCAACAGTCCTTTTTTTAACCAGAACTCTTGCAAGAGTATAGTGTCCGTCCAAATGAATGGGTATGTATATCTGAATCAGGATTAATTAGGTAAAATAAATTAGTAAATTTTCAGAAAATTAGGATTAATATTTAAACAGAAATACATTAATACCTCGTTACAAGTGCTTAAAGATCCCATGTAATCCTGAAAATATTTGTACTTCTTCCATATTTGATGAAGCTCTTTATCGGATGGAGGTAACGTTTCTTTCTATATACACATCAACTAATACATTACGAAGGACAAACAAACGAGAAAATTGTTAATGCATATGCATTGAAGAATAAAATACTCACTCACCGATATCTTTATTGGTAAAAACCATACATTAGCTTTATTAGAGGTTCTTTTCCGTTCCTCTGCGGTGAGAAGAGCAGAGACAATGCCTACAATCTGAATAAATCATTAAAAATGTAAGCGATGAAATCGAA